>CAWUFW010005696.1:0-417500 GCA_963921515.1 Calotriton arnoldi
ATTAGATATATTTAAACAATATTGAAAAAGGATTAAAGTCTGAGAATAATAGATACTATTCCCACATCAGTCTGTGCAACAGTAGGGAAAGGGGTGGACTCCAGAGAGGTACAATTTACTATTCCCACTCCAGTCTGTGCAACAGTAGGAAAAGCATTGGACTTCGGAGGGGTGAAAATTTACTATTCCCACTTCAGTCCATGCCACAGTAGGGAAAGCGTTCAACTTCGGGGGAAAATGTACTATTCCCACTTTAGTCTGTGTAACAGTAGGGAAAGCGATGGATGCCAGAGGGGTTAAATTTACTATTCCCACTCCAGTCTGTACAACAGTAGGGAAAGCGCTGGACTCCGGAGCAGTAACATTTACTATTCCCACTCCAGTCTGTGCAACAGTAGGGAAAGGGGTGGACTCCAGAGAGGTACAATTTACTATTCCCACTCCAGTCTGTGCAACAGTAGGAAAAGCATTGGACTTCGGAGGGGTAAAATGTACTATTCCCACTTCAGTCCATGCCACAGTAGGGAAAGCGTTCAACTTCGGGGAAAAATTTACTATTCCCACTTTAGTCTGTGCAAAAGTAGGGAAAGTATTGGACTCCAGAGGGTAAAATTTACTGTTGCCACACCAGTCTGTGCAACAGCAGGGAAAGTATTTCACTTCAAATACATAACATATATGAAACATATCCTTATTATTTTTTAAGAAATGTTAAACTCTTAATATGAACTTTATTACTTAACCCCCAAAATATATAAAAATAAGAAACATCATTAGTAAATAAATTAATAATTATCAATTAAAAAATTGTCATTTATTTATTACTTAATTAACTTACCACACCATACCCCCACAAAACTACCAATCCACACTTAAAATATAACTGAAATAAATACATGTAATACAATTAATATAATTAATAATCAATTGCATATTATTTATAATTAAATATTTAATTATTAATTAATGAACTTCTCACCCTATACCCATTCAAACCCAGCAGCCTGCACATAATTTATGTCTTAAAAAATTCAAATATTACACAATTTACATAATTAATAATCAATTAAATAATGAATAATATATTGTTAATTAATTTTAAATTAATTGTTATTTAATTACCTTCCCACTCTATACCCTACAAACCCAACAGCCCACACCTGAAATATAACTTAAAAAGTATAATTACACAATTTGAATATGTATGAATCAATTAACTAATTAATAATAAATGATTGTTAATGAATTATTACTTGATACCCTACAGCCCCATCCTGCACCTAATGTATAATTTAAATAATATATTTACTATGCAATTTATATATTTATTAATCAATAAAATAATTAATAATAAATGGTTGTTTGTTAATTGATTATTACTTAATTAACTTCCCAACCTAAAGCCATACAAACCCAACAGCCTGCTCCTAATATATAACTTAAAAATTATAACTATTACACAATTTACATATTTATGAATCAACTAAATAATTAATCATGAATTGTTAATTAATGATTACGTAATTAACTTTCCACCCTATAGCCCTACAAACAATTTAAAAAATATAAGTATTACATAATGTTGATATTTATTAAACAATTAAATAATTAAGAATAAATGCATAATTAATTATTCTTTATTTATAATTTATCTTTCCAACCTACACCCTTACAGACCTAGCAACCTGCTACAACAATATAAATTACTATTAGCAATGCGATTAAAAAGAAATGTATGAATCACTTTAAATTACAAACTATAAATAAAAATATTATCAATAATTATACAAACAATAACAAAATTAATACATGAACTAACAAATATAAAGATATATTATGTTTTATAATATTGAAAACGATATTACTTACCTGAACAATGGATATTCTTGACAACGAGATTTCTGCATCTCGATATTTTTGTATCACGTTTTGTTCCCGATATTTCTGCAATTCAGTATTTCTAATCTGATATTTTGTCCAAATACCGAATGCACGGAGCCCCATGGTGACCATGTTGCACTCACAGTACTATACTATTTATGCTTGTTTATATTTTTGGGACAGCCAGTGGTACTATTGGAAAGTGGTTTATTAGTAGTGATAAGTAGGGACCTACCACTATTAACAAGACTGGCTGTGAGCAGGCAGGCTTAATTTAGGAGACAGGTGTGTAAAGTATTAAGAAACATCAACACATTCAATAAGTAGACAATACACAATAAAAATCCAACATCAATTTATAAACATAGATTATATTTGTATGAACAAATAGATGCCAATATGACAAAAATCCAAAGTAGGGAACTGGAGATGTTAATTTTTAAAGAGTAAACACTTTGGGGCCGATTACGATACGGCCCATAAATGCTCTGACCTGCGGTCGGACCCGTTAGGGCCCCATCATATTGGGCCGCTCGGTTTCCTTTCCAACCGCCTCATTATGTTGGAGGCGGTTGGAATGGAAACTGCCCGCCAGTCGGAAGCCGGCAAATACTCTCAAGGGCGGGTCTTTCCGCCCTTGAGATTACGATCACGGTTTCCGACAAGGTTTCCATGCCAGTTTGTCCAACATGGAAACTATGTCAGAGAGTATGTTTGGGGGCCCCCAGCAGGGCCCCCTTTGGTGCATGGCCTCGGTTGGAGGCCGAGGGGGTACCTATAGTGCCCCCCTGTTGATCCCTGCACCTTGTGGCAGGCACCTAGAGGTGCCTGCCACGGGGTGTAGGGATGAACCGCAACTTCCATTTCCCTATGGGAGCATGCATTATGATCAGTTTACAGCCATGATGCATGCTCCCATAGTAAAATATAAGAATGTGACCAAACAGTGTGCGGTCGCATCCTAATGAGGCAGTTGGGATCGCCGACCGGGTGTCGGTCGGCCCAGGACCGAGTCGGGCGGAAGCAATTCCGCCCAACATCATAATAAGCCCCTATATAGTGCTTGAAAACCTGTAGTGCCAAATTGGGACATCTGGTCATGCTTGACCGGGGCAAAGTGAAAGTTTGAGGCTGACCGCAATGGAGCCCTGGTCGGATACACTAAGCTGGAGGTCTTGATCAAAATTTTACCTCTGGAGCTTTTTTTCTTGTTGTTGAACGAGGCTCCTCGTCAGGCCGGGTTTCGAATCGACGTTGTTGATTTACTTCAGCACTAGCCCCTGGTAAAATCCTGAAAGTCTGGAGCTCCAGAGCTTTTAGCAGGACGAACCTGAAATCCATGCCAGGTCACGGTTTCACATCGGCAGCTTAACTCTGTTCGGCGGGTAGGTCACCTTAAGCAGCTTTTTCCAAAAGTTACTCTGAACTTCTCCAAACATCTGGAGATGGTTCCAGAAGATCCTTTTGGGATACCAAAGTGTCCACAACACAGATCCAAGGGTCCAGAGGCTTTGATTTGCTCCTTGGGATGTTGGGACTACGTCTCCCACAATGCACCTGGCCACATCCTTAAAATTCCACTGGACGCACTCCAGAGGGGGGGTTCTTTCTTGGAGGAGATGGTGCAGGTGAATCTCTGTTAACCTGTCACCTTCAGGGAGTCCACTACTTCACTTTGTGGAACAAGGCAAAGTTCTTTAGGGATGTAGTTTCCAAAGTGTGCAGCAGGTGTAGTGCTTATGAATGCAATCCACTTGGTACAGGCCAGTGTTCCAGCAGGACAATCCTTATCCTTGTAGTTTCAGGCAGGGACTCTTGTAGCTCTTTTGTACCTGTTGCGTTCAGGGAGTCCTTTCTTTAATCGTTGTGAAGCCAGGCAAAATCCTTAGGGATGTAGTTCCAGATTGTGCAGCAGGTGAGTATTTCAGAATGCAATCCTTTGGGTGCAGATCAGGCCTCCAGCAGGGCAATCCTTCTTTTGATTATTCCAGGCAGGGATATGAGTTGCTTGGCAACTCTTCCATATTTATCCACAGTCCTTGGGTGACAAGCAGGAGTGTACCCCTGACCAGTGGAGTACAGGGTGGCACCTCAAAGTATGGCCACTTCCTCCAGAGTGTGGCAAAATCTATTCCCAGAAGGCACTGTATTCCAAAATGGAAAATCTCTCTCCTGGAGGGTTAGATCTTGCTAAGCCATCCCACTGGTGTGGCTAAGTTTCCCTAACACTCCCCTTCCAACCCCCTCACTAATCTAATTACTGGGGCAGCTGTGTAGATGGGGCTGCAGGATGTGAGGCTGGGCCAGTGCTGGGCCAAACAGTCATTCTCCCTTAGAAGACCAGTTTGGCCACACTACCTCCCTTCCTTCCTTTTGCTCTTGTAGCTGCAGTTCCACACCCTCAGGAAATTCTTTGTCTTGCGTGCTGCGGTGTTTGCCTCTGACGTGGCCGGAGGTGGGGTGCTGACAAGGGCAGAGGTCAGCTGGTCTTCGGTGATTTTGTTCCAGCTTCTGTGGAGGAGGCGGTGGGCGTGCTTGTGCACGGTGTTTTTTTAAGGAGAAGGGGATGCAGTGGTGATCTGTCCAGAGGAGTTTCGTGGTGTGGCTGTCGGAGACGCTGTTTCCTCCGGTGAAGATGGGGTCGAGTGTGTGTCCCGCTGTTTGCGTGGGTGCGGTGACTAGTTGTTTCAGTCCTATGTTGGTGAGGTTCTTTAGGAGGGAGACAGTGTTTGAGTCATCGTGGTTGTCCAGGTAGAAGTTTAGGTCTCCGAGTAGGATGCAGTCTCTGGATGCGAGGGCGTGGGGTGCGATGAGGTCGATGGCGTCGGTAAAGGAAGCGCGGGGGACAGGCAGCCTGTAGAGGAGGGTTTCGCAGAGGGTCCTTTTGGGGTTGGTCTGGATCTGGAAGTGGAGGTGCTCGATGAGGCTCGTTGTGTCGTCCGGGCAGGTTGTCATGCGTAGGGTGTTTTTGTGGACGACAGTGATGCCTCCTCCTGGATGGATGGGGCGGTCCTTGAACAAGATCTTGTATCCATCCTGAATGGCGGTGGCGATGCCAGGTACAGAGTTGGCATTGGTCCAGGTTTCTGTGAGGAAGGTGACATCAGGTGAGTAGGTGGTGAGGAGGTCCCAGATTTCAATGGCATGTTTGTGTAGGGGACGTACGTTGAGGAGGATGCAGTTGAGCGATTAGTGAGCGTTGATGTCCGGTAGGTTGGGAGATGCTGCTAGGGTACAAGTTGTTGGATTTATCATAACTATTCTTTTGAGTCCTTGAAATATTATTTTAGCTCACTCCTTTCAATAGTTTTAATAAAGTATTTCCGTGTTAGTCTATGGAGCCAATGCATTAAAATGGGGGAACATGAAATTGGCAGCTTTTGCCTCACCAGGGCATATAAATCATCTTTTATAATGTCCCTGCTCATAGTTACAAGGTACCATATCCCTGGGGCACTTACGGGAGGCATTAGGGGTGGCTTACATGTAAAAATAAGGTAGTTGAAGACCTTGGAAGTACCTTTAATTCCAAAGTCGAATTTGCACATCATTTTAATTTAAAAGCAGGCATCATGGTTGACTTTTAAAATGACATCAGGCATCACAGTGGTACACACTAGAGTGCATTACCTCTACTGGGCCTCTAAACCTACATGCCCTACCATATACCTGGGACGTACCAGTAGTTTGTCTGTACCAATTGTAATTCTAACTAATTGCCATGTACTTTTAATCAGAGCAGAGGCCCTGGGTCTGGTTAGCAGAGCCTAGGGCATATTCAGAGTCAGAAAACCAGCATTTATTAGTTAAAATGGGGGCAAAAGGTGGTGGGACACTGCAAACAGGTCCTGATTTCTCACATAACCTCCTGCCAGCCAACAGCCCTGGAGACTCAGCCCAACCCTGGGACAGGTTCCCTGGTCTGACAGATGAGGAAGAAAGTAAGGAAATCAGGCTGTACAATTGCAGGGCCTACTTGGTCTTACATCCTCTTGCCATGGTCACTTCCTCTGGGAACTTGACCCATCTCTACAGTAACAGGACCCAGTTTAAATTGAAACCTCATCACAGCCGTTTCTTCTTCCCTTTTCGTTTGGGTAGTGCCCACCTGCCCTTTCCCTAACCTTGCTAAGGCAACACCCAGATTACCCACAGAGGCCACCCAGCACTTGAGCAACCCTACCATGACCAACAGAGTCAGTGGGCCTAACTTACTTTTGGCCATGGGGTCTGCCTGACATGCCAAGTACAGTGCTTCCATGAAGGCCAGCACCCAGCAGAGGCTACTGACAGCTGTCAGTATCCAGAACCACACCCTCAGCTCTCCACTGACAGGTAGCTGAGCTACACTAGGGGCAATTGTGGGTTCCTGGACCCTCTCTTGCTGTTTAGAGTGGGGGCTACCACATCCAGTGGCAGACACCCATCTTCCACTCTTCCTTTCGTCAGTGCAGCGGGGACACCCTCCTCCCTGACAGCTGTCTGACTGCTCAGGACATCTTTGCGGTTAGGTTAAGCCTCACCAGTGCCAATTTTGGGTTTCTCCCTTACTGGCACAGAAGACCCTTAACTCACTGAAACTCTACTTAAGAGTGGCTTACCTATCCTCTTCTTTTTCCCTTTCTTTTGGGACCCCTGTCTCCTAACTAATGGGACTGGTTCCCTAAGAACTTTGGGTTGGAGGGCACCTTGAGAAACCATCCCACTTGGGATCAGACCCGACCCTGGGAGGTCATTGCCCAGGATACAAACAAGGGAGAGGTCTTTGCATACTACCACCTAATACCAATCACAGGTACCCTCCCTCTCTATAGGGACTATGGCTACAGGTTTAGTTTTGGCCACATCTGTGGCTACCCTGACTCTTTTTGCCTCTCCTCGAACATAAAGGTCTGTGGACACTAACCTGTCACTCACTAGTGTGTGACTGGCACGTGTCTATCAGACCAATGGCAGGGATTCCAATCACCAGAATACAGTGGAAGTGCCAACTTCCACCCTCAGGGATCACCAGCTTACCATCTGGTCATGTTTCCCAGCACAATGCTGTAAGGACCTCCTCAGCTGAGGAGTCGCCCTCTATGGCTACACTGGACAACACAGTGCTAACCACCTTCTTGGAACAGGTGGGGTCACCCCTAAAGTGTCCTGACTGCTGACAGTCAAAACACACCCAGTTTTCAGCTCTGGGCCCCCCTGGCCCTGCTTATCAGAGTTGGGCTGGGATGTACCCTCCTTACTTTGAGGGTTCTGGGGTCCTGAGGGAGTCTCCGTGGTGGGCTTACCACCTCCCTCCTTTGGCCTTGTGGGCCAAACCCTCCCACTTCTTGGAGTCTCCCCGGGACTGCTTTTTACTCAGTTTTGTACCCGTTCATCAGCTTTCTACCCCAGCTCTCTGGGACTAGAAAGCTTTGAATCCACTAGATACTGGTGCGAATCTTCTGAGAGGCAACTAGTCAATATGTGCTCCACAACAATCAAATTGTTGAGCCCCGCATAGGTACTTACCTGATTACCCTCAATCCAGCCCTCTAGCGGTTTTACTGAGACATCCATAAAGTCCACCCAGTACTTGTGCTGACCTTCTGGGTGTCCCTGAAACTCTGCCTGTACTGCTCTGGGGTAAGACTAAACTGTTTGACTAGGCATTTTAACATTTGGGTATAGAATTCTGCATCTGTCACCCGTATGGTCTAGAGCCTATGCCTCTCAGATACTGGTATCAACTCCCACAGGAGTGAACCCCCAGTATTTGGAGTGGACCCTCCTCATCTCAAGGCCCTCTCAAATGCTGCCAACCATTTTGCAATGTCATCACCCTCTTGGTATGCAGGGACAACCCCCTTGGGTAGCCTGGGATTAGACTCACTGCCCCTGGACATCTAAACATCTTCCTCAATGTTGCTGCCACCATTACTTCTCCCTTTCTCCCTGTCCCACTCTTTGCAAGGGACAGCACTGATTCTGGTCTGCGGGAACTTCCCCTCCCTCATTTCACTGGAACTTTGAACCTAGTACTAGATGAAATGGGCAGGCTTTCATCATCCTCCTCCTGGAGGTTGTTGGAGGGGCCATCGTCCCCTGCCCTTCATTCCTGGAGCTGTCTGCACTCAGGCTTTATGAGACTAATCAATTCTGCCTCTCTAATCTTTCTTTATTATTATTTTTATTGAATTTTTCGTTATCACAAGACTAGAATGGCAGGAAAGTCCTTCTCCTACCTCGCAGCCAAAGCCTGGAACACCCTCCACCTCCACCTCCGGTAATCTCCCACATTGCTCCAGTTCAGGAAGAACCTCAAGACCTGGATTTTTGTGTGACCCCAGCACTCAACGGAGCCACCCCCACGCCCCTCCAGCACCTTGAGACCCTCACCGGTGAGTAGCTGTGCTTTACCATACCTGATTGATTGATTGAGTGATTATTAAGCAGCAACGGACAAACAGCTCTGAGTACAGGGGAAAAATACATAGCATTTCTGAAAGAGAAAACAAGCAAAAATAATAGTATAAGAATGAACATGCCATATAATACCTGGAGGAAGGAAAGCACCATGGATAGCAGGATAAAACCCAAGCTCAAATCTAGGTGGACCAGCCCTGGAATGCACCATCTCCGCCAACCAACCACGGACAGGCAGTGGCGTAACGAAACTTGAGGGGACCCCTTGCACAGTGCATGGAGGGGCCCCCTCCGGACTTCCTCAGGAGCTCTCAGGCCAGGGTGCTGCACTGAGGTGGCCCCCTGGAGCTCGGGGCCCCCCGCACTGCGGGGGCTGCGGGGGTCTTTGTTACACCAGTGTGGTCAGGATCCCATATCCGACCAAACTTTTTCCTCCGAGGGTCATTATCGATTAGCACCATCTCTAGCCTACTTGTATGTAAAAATTCCTGCCACCAGATCCAAGGATCAGCGGCTCACTAGCGAACCAGAATCGAGACAAAACCAGCCTCGCTTGCGTGATGGAAAAAACATAAACGGCAGCAAAAGGTGGGTGGGGGGGATTGCTGGTGAATGCCCCATCATAATGAGCTTAAAATCTACAGACACTGCCGTATTGGATATACCCCCAATTTACCAAAGACGATTTGCCAAAACAGTTGAAGTGCAGGACAGGATGCAAAAACATGAACTGCATTAGCCCTCGCCATCCAACAATGAAAGCACTGATTATTCGACCGTAGTTTCATAATAAAAAGACAATACAGAGTAAAATACCAATTAATAATACATTTAAGATGATGAACTTTAATCCAAAAACGTTCAAAACTGAATGGGCCATCACATTACTAGGCCAAGAACTCTACTTATTAGCCCGCTGCTGAAACCAGTCCTTGACTTGAAAATGTGAAACCGTATAAATCGCCTTATAGACAGCCCGATATTTTAAAAAAATTAGTTTTCTTAATAAGATCCAGTCCAGCATCATCAGTGCATTTCAAGTCCTCTTCCTGAGGCTAAAAATAAAATGCAGCATCTGTAGATATCTAGATGGCAGGGGAACCAACTGCTGCAAAGTGCTAAATGAAATGAAAATATCCCCCTCAAAAAGTTGTCCTCAGGTCAGCTGATTAACCCTTTCCCATATCTCCCGAAAACCTTCATGAACACCGTTGTGAAAATTAGGGTTGTAGCACAGGTAGGTAAGCTGATTAAACGGAGTGATACCTGGAAACAATTGCCTAAAAGAACACCAAACCTGATGAGAAACTTTTAACGTCTTAAAGCGAGTATGCTTGAAGTATATTGTATCGACAGTATCTGAACCAGGGAAAATTGATTCGCTCAGCGGGAGAAACTCTGAAAACATACCAGCCAATGGCGAAAGGCATCCATGCCAGCACCGACCAAAGTTGTCTATAAAAATATGATAAAAATAAAACTGGAGTATAGGAAGCGAAACCCTCCCATCTTCCTTGGACTGCTGTAAAAACTGAATCTTACATCAAGGTTTATGGTAGGCCCAGATAAACTTCTGCCTTAGTGTCTCTCCAAGGCACCTGAAAGAAAAAGTGAAATGCTGCAAAAATGATAAAGATATCACGGGAACATTGTCATCTTTATAAGATTGCAGTGACCTATAATCCCCAAATGCAGACAATTCCACTTAAGAAAGACCGCCACAGACTGCTGAAACAGCTTTCCATAGATATGCTCCAAAACATTATGAATACTAAATGTTAAAGTGAACCCAAAGTATACCAGATTTTTAACCCACCTCTGATCCTGAGCTGGCGAAGCCACAATAGATAAGATATGAGTCTTATCAGAATTCAGCCTTTAGCTAGAAACCTCCCCAAATGATTTTGCTCCAGATACAACAGCCCTGAATCCCCCAATTGAAGCAGATGTCAGTATCCCAATATCATCCACATCAATTTTCACCTCATACCAATGTAGCCTCAAAGATGATATTCCCTCGTTCCGTTTGAGAAATTAAATTAACAACTTTATATACAGTGCAAACAATTGCGGGGATAACGGGCAGCCCTGCCAGTTACCACGTACAATAGAAATAGGGTCCGATAAAAGGCCTGCGCTGCGTACCCTAGCTTTGAGGCCCTGGTAAAGGCGCAGACCTTGGAAACAAAAATGGAACCCTGACCAGCGGACTCCATTACCTCCCATAGGATGGGCCAGGAGACCTGATCGAAGGCCTTCTCAGCGTCCAAACAAACCACCAGAAGGGCTCCCTACCGCCGAAGCCACCTCCAAGGTCATAATTGCTGTATTGATATGTGCTGTTGTATCACGACACAGTATAAAACCACATTGGTTTGGGTCCACCAATTGCGAGATAATTGCTGACAACCGATGAGGTGGGATCTTTCCCTTTTTTGGAAAAAATAGCAATGTTTTTCTCCCTCTAAGACTCGAGGACGCAACCAGAAAGATCAAATGAATTAAAAAGATCCCTTAACACTGGGGACAGGATCTGTGAAAAGGTCACGTAAAATTCAGATGGTATCTGGTCAGGACCCGATGACAGGGATCTGATAGCCTCTTTGACCTCAACAAGAGTGATAGGTGCCTCCAACGTAAACCATTGAGCAGGGATCGCCCAGCAGTCCAAATACCGCTGAATAAATTAAACTATATCCTCAGCGGAAGAGAAACAGTCTTCCCTGTAGAGGTCCTGATAAAATACAGAAGACCTCATATACTAGGACGGGATCAACAACTAGCAGGCTAGTCTCATCTCTAACTTGCTGAATATTATTGAAGCTAGATCTATACTTTACTCGAAATGACAGAATCCGCCCCATTTGCTCATTGTTCTCAAAATATGACAGCTGTTGAGCCAAACTACTATTGACAACCCTCTCCCAGATCCTTTTCTTGGGGACAGCAGACTGCCCGGCCCGAAGCACGTCCCTCACCCTAATAACTATTTTCTAACTCAGATTTAACAGACCCCAGAGATTGTTGGATCCCTATTTCCTTCACCAATGCCATCCTAGTTCGATTAGAAGCAAATTGAAGAGTCTGACCTCGACCGAACGCTTTAAGAGAATACCAGACCACAGGAAGTGATGCTGTCACTAAGTTAAATTCAAGAAACTCCCTTATAGGCCCTATTCAATGAGCAAGCATAACCCTCTTCCAGGAGTAACCTGCGGTCAAATGTCCAGCTGCGGGGACCGGATACCTGGCTTGACTCCTTAAGTTGATTAAACAAAGACAATGCATTATGGTCCAAAAGAACCCTTGGATTGCGAATAATCCTACAACAAGAAGCTGGCGTATTGCTAACCAAAAACATGTCCAATCTTGACATGGCCTTATTAGGAGCAGAGTAAAACAGGAAGCCTGAACCACTGGGATGCTTAAAATGCCAAAGATCGATCAAAGCGTATAAAGATATTAGATGTAATACTGCCTCCCGCAGCCGATGCTTCCCCGACGGGCCAGGTCATCAAAAAATGGTGGCACAAGCTGAGATGATGAATCTTTCTAAGGGTACAGTGTGACATTAAAATCACCACAAACAATATAGGGTAGGGCACAAAGACGCAATTCCGATAAAAGAAAATCAAAGACCTGCGGGTCATTCGTATTAGGTTCATAATTTTTTCAATTAAAAAAACTTTATTTCCAAGAAATAAATTCTTACAGAAATATTGCATGTTACCCGATTTATAAATAAGCAGTCACAAATGTCATAAAATTAATAATGCGGAGCACACATTTAGGTCAGTTTTACAGACACATGACTTGGACTAATAACCATATAACCACCAAAAATGTGCTACACTAAACACAGTCATGGTTGAAAATCCAGTGTCCCACATACCTTTAAAAACACATTAAAAAACAGAAGGTGCCAAATTAACCATTAACATGCAACTCATTTTGCTCAGGTACAACATTATAAAGTACAACATGCCTAGCAACTTATCCTAATCACATGGGGCTCTCTTAAGCAACCTTATTAACATGGCCAAATTTCCTGCCTCCCACGTATTGGGCCCTTAAAGAACGCAAACAGTAAAGTGATCCCTGCCCTTCTGGATATTTGCCACCAACCAGCATTCCCTTGAATCTGTTATCTGACACAAAACCTCCCACCGACTACCCTGGGCCGTCAAAGCAACCCCCTCTTTGGGAAGAGATACAACAAGAGAGGGATAAGGTGTTATAAACAAGTTCTTTTAAAACTGAGCTCTGAGACCGATGGGTCTCTTGGAGACACAAGATTTGCAGCCTAAGATTGTTCAGTTCCTCCCGTATCAATTTCCGCTTTTGTAACGACTTGACCCCATTAATATTCCATAATGAGATAAGATATGCAGCTGCTGCCCAGGGCCTCCTCTCTTACTAACTATAGCCATAAACCAACATCATCCATGGGCTTCCTCTACCTACAACACAGTAGAAAATGCCAGCACCAAGAATCTTTTGCCTGATCAAGCTGCATGATTTACGTGGAATGTAAACAACCTTGCTCCAGGTCAATTAGTCAGAAATAATACCCCAAATGCTCTAAAAAATAGATGCAACACCTCCCATCCTACCCCTGCCTCTGTCCCGGACTCCTACACGGAGGAGCCGACCCATCCCCCATATCATGCCCCACATCCATGGAGCCCAACTCCAAGCCTTGATGCGGTTCAAACTCAGCCAGCCACTGAGCGGCCCTAGGCCCGGCCCCCCACTGCCCCAGAGTACACTCCAAGACTGAAAACAAAGAGAGAAAAACCTAAGACCAGAAAATACCCCCGGACCCACACCGCTATCTAGACTCTTGGATCAGAGGCACAACAAGAACTAGAAGGAGGAGACATTACAGGCATACCCCCAGATAGAGCCTACCATAAAAGAAAGGAGAGAAAGAAAAACGCTAACCATTGACCCGGTCAACCCTCCAACCAAGAGAAAATAAGCCCTCACCCTAATCACCAGAAACAGAGAATATCCCACCCCAACAGACCTACAGACCCATCAAAGGCTACACCCCAACTTATTAAAGACTAGGTGCCTTAATAGGTCAAACAAAGCCCCCACCAAGCCAAACATTTACAAAACTTCAGAGAAAGAAGAAACAGTCGTCATCCAACCCCTGGTAGTCATGTGTTTAACAATTCCTGAACTTTATGACCATCATAACAAATAACAGTCTGGCGATCTTTACAAAATCCGTAGGCATGAAGGCTCCATAAGAGAAACAGTGGCCCCCAATTTCTGGAACACCGGAATGAACTCCTGTTGCTGCCAGGTCCTCACGACTGTCTGATGACAAAAGTCTGAGCAGACAAATATATCTATGCCACATGCCTTGGCTGGTATCTTAGGAGTCGCTGCCCGAAAAATGTCCTGTTGAATGATGAAGTTCCCAATATAGATCAACATGGCCTGGGGATACCATGAGGGTTTACTAGGAAGATGAAAAGAAAACAATGCACCCACTGTATCATACATTCCATATCCCAGTCACTCAATGCAGGAAATGCCTAGTGAAACAAACAAACTGCGGAGCCTCTGGGGTCATCATCTTCCACCCCTCCTGATCACCAAGAACCCACAGGTTTTTCCGACATGACCTGTTCTCCAAGTCCTCCACCCTAGAAGACAAGGTGGTAATCTGCTTTTCAATCTGAGCCATCCCCAAGGTGTTAGGTTCAACCGCCTTTTGGAAAGTCGTCTGGGATGCTTCCACCATCCCCAGCCATGACTGAATTATATCCATATTTTTTGATAGCTTTGGAAGAACCACTTGGGTCTTAAGATGGGCAGCTTTCAGTGCCATTGAGTCCTTGCAATAGTCCTCTCTGTGCTGCAGAAGATGAAAGATAGCTCCTAACATAGGGGAATCCTTTGTTGAAGCACTAGAAGAAGAACCTGGGGAGAGCCAAAGACTGTCGGATCATTAGAGCCAGCTGGTTCGTACATGGATGAGCCCCCCAAAAGAGAGCAGTTCGTAGGCGGCAGTTTGGCTCCCTCAGGTTCCCATAACAACTCATCTTCCACCTCCAGAGGGGCAACCAGATCAATTAGGCCTTGATCAAAAATTGCAGACACAAGACCCTCATGCTGAAACTGCAGGTGGGCAATCCACCTCACCCCTTCATTGAGATGCCAAGGTAGAGAAGACTGATTGCGCTGAAGAAATCGTGGAGGAATCATCCTGAATATTAGGGGCTAGTACCGTGTAGGCTGCCTGTTCAACCCCATCATCCAAGTTACTGTCGGAGAGATCAGGGAATGAAATAAAGGCCTCGAGCCATCCCCTCCCATCAGGTTCCAAGCTACCAGGTCCCAGAAGCTGAGCTGCCAGAAGAGTTTGCGGTTTGTCGAACAATATTGGTGAAACAACTGAAGTCTCTGCTGCATTGGCTACTAAGACTGGGCCCAGGACCCCCAGAAGATCCAAATGAGGAGGGGAGATGAGAATCGGTGGGATCATTTTCTCAGTGTCAAATGTAGCCCTCTGCCCCCCATCCAAACCAGACTCTGCAGTAGTAACAGGGAGGGATGGACCCACTGTCAAAAATACACCCAATGTGCATTGGGTGCGAGGCACCAGGCTGTCTTTCCCTGGTCCACCCGATCCAGCAGTGCCCACCAGGGGCCCTCTCATTCAGGGATACCTCACGGGTGGTCATAGGGGAATTCTCAGCCCTCTCCTGAGCTTTAGGGGGAAAGGAGGGGGAAGGAGCCAACTTTTTCCAATCTCAAACCACTGCGAGTACTGGTGCTGCCATTCACCCCCTTGACAGTCAACAAGCGCTTTGGTGACATCTGGGAAACATGCTAGGGATCTGCTCCCAATCACCCTCCTTTTTAGGAACCCCCATCGCGGGCAACCTGTTTAACGTTTTTGCCCCCCCACACTGTAGTGTCTGAATCTTCCTCCTCCAAGACACCTTAGCGAGTAAAACCAGGCTTCCAGCCCGCAACAGTGCATCCAGTGGCGGAGCAACCAAAAGGCCACAGCTGGCAGCAGAGTAACTCCCACTGCCGCTGCACGCCCTGCATTGCCTCTCCAGCAGTCTGGGAACGAGACCACAGGACTGCTGACCATCAGCCTCCCCAGTGTCAGCCAAACCATGGATCCGCGCTGTGTCAGTTTGAGCCGGCAGTGGCTGCTCACTGGCACCCGAAAGGGCAAGCGTGAACACCCACAAGAGCCAAGTCAGCACCTTCGTTGCAGCTGGCTCTGAACCTCAATGCCGGTAGCCAGCAGCCGGAGCAATGCCGGAATGCCACCGAGGGCCGGCCAACCATCAGAGGGACCCTCAAGCAGGGTACAAGTTAAGCGGAGGGCTGGGGGGCCAGGGGATGGCCTCTCAACTTTAACACTGCTTAGAGGGAGCACGGAGCCGCAATGCCAGTTTCAGTCGTGAGCCGCCATCTTAAGCCAATCTTTCCAGAAGATTCTGCCTTTCTAATCCTATTGGCATGGGTAACCCCTTGGAACTGCACTGTACCCTAAGCTCAGCCAATGTGAGTTTGGACAGGTTAGCCAGATCTAGCTCCATAGCATCCCTAGTTTTGAGACACAAAAACTTTGGCAAATAAACAAGGGGGGGTTGTGGACATTAGTTTAAAAATGCATATGGCAATACCATCAAAGGCTTCTAAAACCTCCCCACTTCCACTTCTATGTCCAGACAAATTACGATCTCCCACACACAGTTTTCAAAAAGAGGCTTTGAGGGACTGAGGGTCCACCTGGGACCCTTTGAATCTTTTTTTTTTTTTCTTCCCTGGTCAAGCATAGAAAGTCTAGTAAGAGCCCCTCTCTGCTGTGACCGAGGGGCCATCAGAACAGCCAAAGCTAGAGATAAGGGATTGTGGTCGCTTCAAGGATAAAGGATAATATTAAAGTGGGAAATCAGAAAGTATAATGGAGCTGAAACAATTATAAAGTCAATGAACAACTTGCATCCCCTCCCTTTAGGGGTTGAGCAAATTATAGGATTAAGGGAGTTTGCCAATATCTTCAGAGCTAAAACCAAGTTATAAGATTCCAAAATCCAACTGAGCTCCTGACCCTCCATCAAGTATACAAAATGTAAACACTCCTTAAGCAAACATCTAGAATTTAAAGCACCAGATCCCTGGGGTGGGTCACATAGATGACAATTAAAGTCCCCCACAAGCACAATTTGGTCCCTCCTAGAAACCTTCTCATACTGCGACTTCAAAGCCAGGGCAAGGCGAAAGACAAAGAAGTCCTTGATGCTACCCCCTTAACATTCTAGAAGTTAATTAGCACTATCGGGAGGGAACCCGGCAGTGACAGCTGCAACCACTGGATAGTCTGGGACTGCCAGCGAAGATCACAAATATAGCCACTTAGTTCCACTGCAATGACCATGATCAAGCCCCCTGGCCCTTCTTGCCACGGAAGTTACTGCTGGTTCAATATAGGAGGTATGGCCCTCCAAGAAAAAACTATTTTTGATTTCCCATTGTTTCTTGGAGGCAGATTATATGGAAAGATGTTATAAATTGCAACCACCTAGGATCAGCGAACGTGGAGGAAAGACCTGCAATGTTCCAAGACAGGAGGGTCCAACATTTGGGAGATTGGGAAGAGGCTACCACAGGAGCAGGGGGGCACAGACAGCTGGCAGGGGTCACAAGGGCGTAGTCAATCACATGACTCCAAACCACTCAGAGGAAGAAATCTGATAGAAATGGGCCAAGGAAGAGGCGGGCTGAGAGTCAGGCACTCTCTGGGATGGGAAACCCCTCTCCTAGGGCCCTGAGATAGTGGCGAGCAGGCTGCTCTTACCAGCCTATAGAAAACACTCAGAGGGAGGGCAATTATCCTGGGCGGGTCACATAACCCAGGAGAGGGCTGAAAGGAGTCCTGCCACGTACCGGGGGTTGTTAAAGTTAACCACCACGCAATCACCTGCCCATAGTTTCCTGTCTGTGCTTATCCAGATCACTCTACGTGCCATGATGTTGAAATCCACAAGCCCCCCACTACAACGGCAGTGTAAATTAAACCAATGCACCTCCTTGTTTTTAAGCTTGTGAAATGATTCATTTGGTGAATAAAAGCCAGGGAGGACGTTGTCTAACATGATAACATAAGGGGTAGCTTCGGTGGCAGGTTATGCACTACTCCAGGGTTTGTGGGGGTACAGGGAAGAACAGCTGCTCCCGGAACCTCTGATGCTCTCCCTGATCCTGGGGCAATCAAGGGAGGGCCCGCAACAGAAGGGACATTTTTTGGAACAGGATCTATAACAGAGCAGCTGGATTCAATAAGCCTCTGGTGTCCGTTTAAAGAACCATGCTCCTGGAGCTCCCTCCTCCCCTTGTTTGTGTGGGATAGAATCTCTAGGACCCTATCCTCTATGAAGTGAGTGAGTGAGTATGGGTCCACCTTTTTATTTAATAGTGTTGCGATCTCCCTTAAAAAAGTCACCACTAGAAGTAATGCCCCCCTCATCACAAATTGGTTTCGTGTTAGGTTGCACAGACTGATTAACCTGGGGAGGATTGTAACACAATCTTTCCTCTTATGTTTGCACCCAGGGCTACCTTTGATGAAGTATTAGAGGAATGGTTGTTGCCTAACATATCCCCCCCGGTCTTCCCCCTGACAATGCTGAGTGCCTGAGCCATGAGGCGGCCCCTCCATTCTCCTTAAAGCGGGCAACCCGGGGATAGATGAAGGGAGGCTGTCCCTATTCAAAGATAACCTTCTTTCAGCCAACTCAGTTTCTTTGGATACTACCCCCACCGCCCGATTAAGGAAACCCTCTATGGTGGAAACTCGAAGGACAGTAGGCGGGGCGGAACTTTAGTAGAAGATCCTTTCTTCTTCCTCATGTTTGTGGAGCCCTGAAGTACCATTAAGACCTCTTACCCAATCAACAATAACGGGGTTACCCCGCTCAAATCAACACCTCTGTAACAATGCAAACCCCCATGTGTCAAAAACACCCTACCACACCGGGCCCACAGGAGTCTAAAGGTTATGAGAGAGTATGGAGGAAGAAAGTTACAAAGAAGATGGCTGGCTAATACAGGCGGCCATGTCAGTCAAATATCAGGTAGGACGAGTGAAAGGACCTTGTCAAACGCAAAGATCCAGGGCAGTAAGTCACTCACGGCAATCTGCTTCTCCTCCACTGCAGCCAGAAATGTGAGCCAAGGGGGTGGCCCCACCCCTCCTCTTCCTCGCACTGATGGGCGCAGGGCGTGCCCGTACTTGACACACATTGAAGAGAGAGGTGCTTTATAGCGCTAGGACCAGGCACAGGTGAGGATGGTTGCAGGGCCACCTTCTGGGACCTGTGCAGGTTGGGAATTTAAGTCCCCCGTGAGAAACAGCTCTCCAGCGTCCCGCCCTAGGGAGATGAAGAGGAACTTTTCTAGCACTAGGGGCAGGTGAGGGTGGTTGCAGGGCCGTCTTCTGTGGCCTTGTGCAGGCTGGGATTACAGTCCCCCCGAGAAAACAGCTGACCAGCGTCCCGTGCTGCGGGAGAAGAGGCTATTTATAGCGCTAGGACCAGTCAGAAGTGAGGGTGGTTTCAGGACAGCCTTCTGAGGACCTGTGCAGGCTGGGAATTGTAGTCCCCTCGAGAAAACAGTTGATCAATTTTGTTTTAAGTCAATTTACTGGATCTTTTAACATCTTAACTTAATTACTCTATGGTGCAGTTTAAACACAAGTATGTGTCTTCACCGCTGAAGATCAATTGTTGGAAAGGGATTTATTAGTAGTAATAAGCATGAAGCTATTATGGAACACTAACTAGACAATGTACCTTATTTGGAGTTGGTATAATAAAAACAGGCTAGAAAAGACGGAGGATGTACCCTTAAGCCTGTTTACTGTATTACAAGTGCCATAGGATAAAATGCACCGACTATCCTATACACCAAACTCTAAACCAGCCCATTTGTAGCCAACTGATCGCAGACCACAATGGGCACCACAAGAAATCAGTGGCAGCTTGCCTTTATCGGATTCAGGGTTATGTTCTCCTTGTTTTTCAGCCTGTTTCTATTATACCAACAATAACCTAATAATCACTGTTGGTAAAATAAAAGGATGCTGACCTTCGGTTGAAGCAACAGCCTGATGCAGAAAGTGACACTGTCTGGCGCTTGAAGGTGTGCTGAAGCATCACTCCTAACGGGAGGACGGGCTCTGTAGGTTTAAGCCCTGAAGTGCCTAGGACTACATGCCAATCAGATTGTCACTCCACACTGTATCACAGAGTTTGGAAAGGGTGGGGTGAAAAAGTAAGAGACTGAAACCTGGTACATGCAACTGTGCAGATCAAGGTTTCAGTTTCATGCTCCAGTGCTACTTGAAGCAGGAAGGAGCTGTATGGCTGCCCCAAAGATACATGGAGCACCAGGAGCTCAAACATAACCTGCACAGGCAGCAAACTACTTGAAAAAATGCTTTACAATGTGCAAGTGCGGATGAGAATGTATGTTTGTGAGACACCGCGTGTATGTTGTGAGCATGTATGTGTGTGAGTGAAAGAGAGAGCTAGTGATGGACTGACAGAGAGTGAGTGACGATGAGAATAAGTTAGTGAGGATTCTGCTCTCCCAGCACTTAGCTCCACCAGTAGCTCACCTAGGCAGTGCCTCTGCCTTCACCACAATGGTCTGCGGTTCGAGGCCCTGCCCCGCCGTCTAGCTGGTTACTTCCGGCTCTCCCTTGCCTGGCTTTTTTATTCTTCCTCTCCCTTAATTCCCACTCTTTTTTCCGTCAGTCTCTGTCACCCCAGTCCTATTTATTTTTGCCTTCCATTTCTGTTTAATTTGCCCTTTTCTCTTAATTTGCCTTAATTTCTGTCTAATCTGCCTCTCATTTCTGTCTGCCTTTCATCTCTGTCTAATCTGCCTCTCTTTTTTTCTTTAATTTGTCTTTTTTCTCACCTGCCCCTCTCAGCCGTTTTTTCTCACCGCTGCTGCCCCCGCAGCCCCTCTCTCTCCTGCATGTTCCCGCTCCCACCTGCCAGCTGTCCCATCCTCCCCCGCCCCCTACTTAATGGCGGCCGTGCGCAGCAACAACTCCATCGCACCCTAAACCCTGCAATGCATCCTCAACGTCCTCTCCCTCCACAGACATGCCGTGGAAATCTGGGTCCTCCTTGACAGCACCACCCCGACGTCGCCTTCCTTACTGAAACGTGGCCGAACGCCGCCTCAGGACCAGACATCGCGATCACCATCCCTGAAGGATACAAAATCACCCAGAAGGACCACCCAAACCACCCCAGTGGAGACATCGCCATCGCCCACAAAGCCAACCTCCGTCTGAGCACCTCCACCGACAGGCCCACATACCTGATGGAACACCTCCAACCAACCCATCCACCATACTCCGAGGCACCCGCATCTACAGAACCCCTGGACCCCGCGCACCTTTCTCTGACTCCATCACCGACATCATCACCTGCATGCCTTCACCTCCACTGACTACACCTTGCTTGCAGACCTCAACTTCCACCTCGACAACCGCCAACACCCCAACTCCACCTCCCTCCTGGACAACCTCCACAACATCGGATTCAAACAGATCATACCAGAACCAACGCACTCAGCAGGACACACCCACGACCCCATCTTCGCAGCAGGAAACTCCATCACCTTCAGCCACACCTCCAAACTACCAAGGACGGACCACCGCTACGTCCACTTCACATTCAAAGCAAACATCTCCCGCAGACGTCCACACCAGCCCCAGCGCAGGAATTGGAACAAGATCTCCGACAACCAGCTCGCCACCTCCCTCAGCAGCTCCGCTCCCACCACCACAGATGACGACCCCACCACCCGTACCCTACACAACTGGATCACCAACTGCGCCAACACCATCGCCCCACTCAAGAAAACTTCCAACCATCATGCCAAGAAAGCCAGCTGGTTCTCCACCGAACTCCAGGAATCTAGACGAACCTGCAGGCGCCTCGAAAAGCAATGGAGGAACTCCAAAACCCAGTAGACATCGACAACTTCAAAGCAGCCACCACTGCCCACCACAAACTCATCAGAGACTCAGGAAGAAAGCACTCAAGGACAGAATCTCCACCCTCGCACACAACAGCAAGGAACTTTTCGGCATCATCAAAGAGTTCACACAACCCAACAGTGAGACTATTGACATCCCACCCTCCCAGGACTTCTGCGACAGACTCCACACCTTCTTCCATCACAAAATAAAAATCATCTATGACAATTTTGACAACAACAACCTTCACGAGGAACCCTCCCCCACTGTTCCCTTACTACGTAGCCGACATTGGACAGGTGAACCGTTCTCAGCATCGAAGACACTCTAAAGACTATGATGACCACCCACTCCGGGGCACCCACGGATCCCTGCCCCCACCACATCTACCACAGAGCCGCAGACATCATCGCCCCGAGCTGCAACAAATCATCAACAGCTCCTTCGAGACTGGAAACACGCAGAGATCAGCCCTCTCCTGAAAAAACACTCGGCGGACCCCACCGACCTCAAAAACTTCAGACCGATCTCCTTACTGCCATACCTGGCGAAAGTCCTGGAAAAGCCATCAACAGTAAATTCGCCTCCTTCATAGAAGAAAACAACATCCTCTACTACTCCCAGTCAGGCTTCAGGAAGAACCACAGCACCGAAACTCCTACTCAGTGCGACAGAGGACATCTGCTCCCTACTCGACAGAGGAGAGACTGTCTGTGGCCCTCATCCTCCTGGACCTATCCACTGCCTTTGACACAGTCTCACATCGCACCCTAGCCTGCAGACTCCACTACGCAGGAATACGGAACAAAGCCCTCGACTGAATCCGCTCATTCCTCTCCAGCAGAACGCAGCGAGTCAGACTCCCCCTTTCCTCTCGGAACCCACACCGACCACCTGCGGAGTCCCCCATAAATCCTCCATCAGCCCCACCCTGTTCAACGTCTACATGGCCCCTCTCGCATCCATCGTCAGATCACACGGACTCAACATCGTATCGTAGGCAGACAACACCCAACTCATCCTCTCCCTCTCCAATGAACTCAACATCTCCAAACACAACTTTCAAGAAGGAATGGAAGCAGTCGCCAGGTGGATGAAGAACAGCTGCCTACAACTCAACACGGACAAAACCAAAGTACTCATCATGGGCCCACACCCCGATGCCTGGAACGACACCTGGTGGTCCCCTCGCCCTCAGGAACCCTGCCTCCCCCATGGGCCATGCACGCAACCTAGGAATCATCCTGGACTCTGAACTCAAAATGGACCGCCAGATCAACACTGTCACCTCCTCCTGCTACCACACCCTCCACCTACTCCATAAGACTTTCAACTGGATCCCCCACGAGCACAGGAAAACCGTCACCCACGCCCTCATCAGCAGCAGACTGGACTACGGCAACGCACTCTACACCGGGATCAACAAGAACCTCATTCGCAAACTCCAGAACGTCCAGAATGCCGTCACCAGACTAGTCCTCAACCAACCACGCCACTGCCACATTAGCCAGCACCTACGGACACTACACTGGCTCCCCGTCCACAAGAGAATCGCTTTCAAGCTTCTCACCCATGCCCACAAGGCCCTCCACAACACCGGAGTCGCCTACATGAACTACCGCCTCTCGTTTCATGCACCCCAAAGATCCCTCCACTCAGCCCAACTCTCCCTTGCAACGGTACCACACATCAAGAAGACCAGAACAGGAGGACTCTCCTTCTCCCTCCACGCAGCCAAGGAATGGAACTCCCTCCCTCTCCACCTACGACAGGCACCAACACTCCCCAAGTTCCTGAAGGACCTCAAGACCTGGATCTTCGACGAAACACTATGAACTTCCAGGAGCGGCGCGCCTCCCTGCCCTCCCTCAGTGCCTTGAGACCCTTCTGGGTGAGTAGCTGCGCTTCACCAACTCTTGACCGATTGATTGAGTGAGAATGAATGAGAGTGGATGCAACTTACCCAGTGTGAGAGAAAAGAATGAATAAGAGTGAGAGTAAGAGAGAGCGCTGAGTCAGTTACAATAAATGAATGATAGAGTAAGTGCAAGTGAGTAAGCGTGAGAAAGAGTGAAAATAAGAGGAAGTGAATAAAACAGTGAAATAAAATGAATGCATGAGAATGGGTGTGAGGAAGTATGAATGAAAATGAATAACATGAATGACAGCGGGTGTTACTAAGCGAGAATGAGTCAGTGAGTGAGAATTTCTTAATGAAATTATTTACCAAACTAAAAGTGCAAAATGATTTCCTTGATTGTTTTATCCTCTCTTTTTTACAAAATGTCGTGACTACAGGGGAGTGTCTTCATTATCTGCCCGTAGATATCCAGACCCCCCACAAGGTTAGGGTAAGTGGTATGAATGGACAATCTGCATCCAATACAATTTACACTATTGCATGCCCATGTGTGTTGTTTAGCTTTTGTAGTGGATTTGCAGTGTTGTACTTTGCAGATGACCCTGTTGTTTCTACAGGAATTGAGAACAAATATGATTACACTCCTCATACTTCTCCGGCGCAATCAAAAAATATAAAGCCTCTATACATGAATGGTGAGTGAAAAAATATATGATACCTAATGTGGTCTAATATTTCCCATATTTCTCCCTCTGTAATGATTTTCACCACAGGGTTCTCTCCAAGAAGAGACTTCAATTAGGTGAGAGCACTAGGTCTCATTTTTTTGCATGGTATAAATGAGTAACTTAGAAGGGATGCTGACAGCCCTGACGAACGTCTCAGACCCAAATGGGCTTTTGAAGGAACATGTTGGCACTATGCCACTCATCTAACACCATGGATTCTTCTTTTTAACCGTGTCTAGGGTACTCAATAATTAAAAGGTAAAATCCTTGGGTATACCCTAAGATATTTTTATTTTTCTGGATACCTGCTATAACACGCTTGTGATTTATCTCTCAGAAATGGTTGAGTCCACCAAGGTGGTGTCTACCTACTGTGGTGTGGATTTTCACCTATGATGAAGCATGCCACAATATGTTGTGGGTGATGTGTCTATTCCAAAATATTTTTTGATTCTGCTCACAAGAACCACCGCATTACAAACTCCACCTGGTCATCTTTGTGTGTTCAGAAAATGCTGACACTGGCAGTAAAGAAATTTCTTCGTAAATGGGGCACCCATTGGAAAATGCTGGCTCTGTAACATTGGAGGTATGTCTTGGAATATGGGAGTTCAGCCATTTAAATGGGTGGGAGGCAGCCTTGACAAAATGCTGGCCCTGACATATTAAAAATACTTTTTTTAATGAGGATTGTCCATGGTATATGGATGACATAAATTGCACAATTCTGGCACTTACATATTGTATGCAATTTTTGTCACATGGACACCTAGAGCATATGGCACAGATGACAAAATGCAGTCTCTGGAGGTGATTTTTGACATATGGGTGTGCCATAGTGTTTTTTGTTTCCAAATTTATTTCAATGTTTGGTACAACAGTCGTTACATCATTCACATATTCCAAGAGAAGTATTTTATTTGTTTTCCAGAAAGGTACATACATAGAATTGTCTGACACAAATACAGCAAATATGTTGTCAGACACAAATGAGGCCTAGTGCTGGCAAAGTCACAATAAACTAAACTCTTCTGATAGAAAGTATCACAGTATGGTTGTGGAGTACATAAAATGTATTTATTGATATTTGAAAAAAGAGCTAAAGTCCTTGAACTTAATATGTAGAAACGGTAGGCTATATCAGCAAGCTTCAAACATCCGTAGAAGGTAGCATAAAAAAGAAAGAAAGGGAAAGTGAGAGGATGAGAGGGAATTCTTGCAATAAGCAACATAAATTAAAGGTGTACTGAGAAATCAGGAACTAAAGGCGGTTTTATACAGGTATCTAGCGTGTGATTGTGGGTATCCCAGGAGACTTCGATAGGTCTTTGAGTGAACTTCTGAGATATATGGCATAAGCCCACCAGGTATGGCATGAGTTATGATTTCAAGATTTCCAATCAAGAAGAATGACTTTTGAGAGTGATGATTGTTAGGTAAAGGAAGCTAGATTTATCTCAGGCAGATCTGGTGTAGTTATAGAGGCAGATGCACCAAACACTAAAGAAACAAAACCTACAGGAATGTTTGCATCAAGGATCTTACTGAGTTAGCCAGCTATTGTTTACTAATATGAGATCAACCGTTTACATGTGAAGAGCATTTTTTCAGGGTCACCACGGGATTCTTTGCAGGACCGACAAGAGTCTGAGTCAAGTAGGCCTAATGTAAAAAGTTTCATTGGCATCCAGTATAGCAAGTGTACTATAAAGAATTTAGTTTAAGAAAGTGACGGGATACGGGATAAGTTTACTTTTTACCAGGTTGGTACACATTTTGGGATAGGCCTCCTCTTTTGGTGGGGGATACCCTAGCTTTGGAAGTAATTAGATAATATTTTCTGAAGGGAGCAGTGACTTTGTACAGAATTTTATAGACTTTTGAGACAACAAGACCTGTATATCTGATTTTGCTGAAAAATGTAAGGATAGTGGGTTTTGGAGAGGACCTATTTTGGATTCCAAGATACATTTTTAACTAACATCAGTTAACATCTTTTCAACATACAGACATGCTACATAGCATGGAATGCACAGGTTACTCAGCCATTAATGCTATACTATCAAGGCATGGGCAAAGGGACCTTTGGGACAGGAGGTAAATTGATATTATCTTTGATGCTAAAGATGCGATCCTCTGGGATTCTAAACTGAAATTATGAGTTTGTGTTTGTAAAAGTGAGATTTAGTCCCCTTACATAGAGGCATTATCATAACCAACCTCTGGTGTTTTGTGCATGTCTCCCATCCTCTAGCTCCACAATAACATTTATCTACATTCTTGTTCATTCACCCCTGCTCCATCCTCTTCAATGTAGAGTTTAAACTGGGACCAAGTGGTTTCAAACTTGTTCATTATGGCCCGATTCACAAAGGGCCTCCGCACTCATTACGGAGGCCTCTCAATCATGACGGGGGGCCTGCACTCATGGCAGGGGCCTTGCACTCATGGCAGGACTTCCGAAATAGGTAACTGCACTATGAAGGTCCCGCCACAAGTGCGGGGCCCTTGCCACGATTGTTGCGCCTCCACCACGAGTGTAGAGACCCTTTGGGGTATATTCACAAGAACGTATGCTAAACATCTCCAAAAAATGTTAACGCAACTTCACACATCGCAGCACATCGCGGGAAAATAACCCCGTGTTAACCTGGAATTCACAACACGGCGGTACCATGCGATAGTTCCCCGAAAACGCGGACAATGTCCGCGATACAACAACCGTGACCGTGATAAAAACACAAACCTCAACGCGAAAAAACATGCGATGGGCCAAAGCGCGATGAGGAAATCAGCGATAAGCAGCGCCAGGCCTGCAATACACACATGGCAGGTGGGAAAAACCAGTAGAAAAGTAGAAAAAACACACAAACACAAAATGACCAACACCCAAGCACCATGGAGGCTTCCGGAGCAGGCGCAGAGGACAAGCGCAACCCCACAAGCACCCCGGATGACCAGCCTGGGACCTCGGGGACATGGAAGGGCAAGGACAAGAAGAAGAGGAAGATGAAGTTCAGTCCGCAGGAGAATAGGATCCTGGTCACGGAGGTGATGGAACACCATCAACAACTGTTTGTCACCTCCAACGTGTCATTGGGCACCAAAAATGGAATATGGCGGGACATCGTGGACAAGGTGAATGCCATCGGAGAGCACAAGAGGTCAATGGACGAGGTCAAGGGCGATGGATTGACATCAAGCGCAAGACCAAGGAGAAACTCGCAGCCAACCAGAAGGCAGCAATGCAGACTGGAGGTGGGAGCCCTGCGCCACAGCAGGAGTTGGATGACATGGAGGAGCTGGTGTCGACAGTCATCAGTGTGGAGACCGTGGCAGGAGTCGGGGGACCGGACACTGCTCAACAGGACACAACACAACCGCAACAGGGTGAGTGACCACCAGGTACTGGGGGATGGGGGAGATGGCCACAATGGCACACATGCACAATCAAGCAGAGCACAGTGCACACCCACAATCACTCTGGATCATGGCCCTGTTCCACAGACTGTCACAATGTACAATGCCATGCTGTCTGAATGTGAACCTGTACCATGTGGCTACATACATGCGGACACATTGTAATACACCATCTCCCCTTCACATTGCAGGGGCACCGTCAACACCTCCTGCAGAGCAGTCCCACCACTCTTCACTGATGACGAGGAGGACACCACCAGCATCGACACCCAAGCCCTCCAAGACATCATTGAACTCATCCGCCAATCACCTCCAGGATCAGGGCAGCCCAGCTGCATCCAGGAGACCCCACCCACTCCACAAACCACCCAGCAGGAGGCACCCACAGCCCAGGCAGTCTCCCAAGACCCCCGGAACAACACATGGCCTTCCAACGCCGTGTGCTGGAGGGCCAGAGGGAGACGGCTGAGCAGGTGCGGGTGGGGTTCGACCTCATGGCTACCAAACTGGACGCCATCCATGGGTGTCTAGGTCCCATCAGGGACCAGCTCCAGTCCCTAACGGACACCCACGGCCCGCTCCATGGTCTCCAACGAGCCATGACTGACATCGCTGGAGTCCTGACTCGGAGACAAGCACACCTGTCTGCTCAGAGTGGCTCCAGCGATCCCAGCCGCGAGCTGGCACACATGCGGAGGCTCATGGAGGACATGGTGCGGATGGAGGCGGAAAGGATGGCAGCCACCGCTGCACATCAGCGAAATGTAGCTGGGATCTACCATGCCCTGCATGTCCTCATCATGGCATTGCTGCCACAAGGATTGGCGATGATGAATGCTGCTGCCCCCACACCATCCACATCTCCGCCGCCTGGTGTGTCAGTGCCTCCCAGTGCGGCAGGCGTATCCACTCCGGCACCTGATGTGTCACTGCCACACAGTGCGGCCGACAATCCTCCTCCAGCCCCTGACGTGTCAGTGGCACACAGTGCCGCAGCCGGTACTGCACCACCCACAGGTGGGGCAGAGCACACATCCGAGGACGTGGATGGGCTTGGGTTCAGAAGGAGGCACTAGCATTCATGTCCGCCACCTTGCCTGTTTCTGCTTGGTGCCGCACATGGCCCCATGACGTGCCACTGACCCCTGAAACACTCCGCTGCACTCACCTTGGACCGCGACATGGACTGCCATATCCTGTTTGATGACCAATGACACGGCGACCAGACTGCGGACTGTACCCTTCCTCTTCCGCAGTACTTGTCATCCCCGGATGGACTCTGGCTGGCCCTCCACGGGCCCATATTGTGTAGTGTGCTTGGCTGGCCCTGTACGGCTCCAGCTGCAAAACTCCACTGGATGTGCAATAAACATCCAGAAACGCACTGCTGTGTCATGTCTTTCATCATTCATGTATGAATGTGTGGATGAATGTAGGGACAGTGATTTCCCTCACGTCAATGATGCTCATCTAGTGGGATGCCAGTCACAGTGTACTATATTGCCTATTGTGTTCCGCTTGCCGTGGACACTACAACAGGGACACACGCAATAGTCACTCTCTTGTCCGGACATGGACTGAACCACGCCCAGAGCCCCCGAGTCATTGTTGCAAGCCCTGCGCTGGTCCAGCGTACGGCAGGCCAGACCACTCCGCTTACGCTCCGAGGGGGGCCCCACATAGCTACATGTCGCAGGCGTACTCGCTGGAGGTATGCAGATCACTGGTCTAGTTGTCAGCATGTCACGGCCACTCCCTGAGGGCAGGTCTGCACACACACCAAACCCATCCGGCACAGGCGTCACAGGCCATGTGACCCCGCAAATATAAGGGGCCGACCATGTCACATTCCACACTGCCGGTGGTGACTGGATGACAGACGCTCCACGGTTCTCAATCATAAAGGGCCCATGAGTTGTTACGCACAGGGTTTGTGGCACCCGAGGCCTTGCGGCCGTGACGGGCCTACCACCACGTGGCGCTGACTGGGGTTGCACAGGGTTAGTGGCACCTGAGGCCTTGCGGCCGTCACAGGCCTACCACCACGTGGCGCTGACTGGGGTTGCACAGGGTTAGTGGCACCCGAAGAGCTGAGCGGGTGTGCAGCCTGCGATGATGACGTGTGCACTGATGTGGTCTCTGCCATTGATGCCTCAGGACTCAGCGACATGTGTGGGACCTGCTGGGCCACGGGGCGTGTCTGCATGATGTGGACCATGCCATGGTGGCAGGACCGGGGCCTGGAGCTTGCAGGGGCACGTGGTGTGCCCACTGGTGGACACACCATTGGCGGCAGGTGAGCAGTGGGCCCGGGGTGCGCAAGTGCGGACAGCCAGCGCTGGCCGGCGGGAGGGGGTGGGGTGCGGCTGCATGCGTGCGCAGGGACGGACAGGCGTTGTTGCCGTGTGCTGTGAGATGGACTCTGCCATGATTGACTCTGGCCTTGATTACAGATTGCAGTCCCGGTGGCTTGCAGTGTATCCCGGCACGTGGTTGGAGACACACCGGTGGCAGCAGGTGAACAGTGGGGCCTGGGTGCGCAGGGGTGGCGGTGTCTCTCTCTCTCCTTTACTTACCTCTCTCTCTCTCCTTTACTTCCCTCTCTCTCTCTCTCTCTCTCTCTCTCCTTTACTTCCCTCTCTCTCTCTCTCTCTCCTTTACTTCCCTCTCTCTCTCTCTCTCCCTTCCTTCCCTCTCCCTCTTTCTCTCTCTGCCTTTCTTTCATTCTCTATTTCTCTGTGTCTTGCTCCTTTGATGTGCGCATGGCACACGTTCTGATTTTGTGCTTTATTTTCCAGGTTGTGACGTCGTGATTGTCCCGGACAGACCCGACAGGAGCCTGACGCATTGGTGTTTTGTGTTGTGTTTCAATAAAGATTTTAGTTGTTACTTCAGTGCTGTGTGACTGTTTCTCGTTCTTCTGGCCACACATGTGTGTTATTTTTTGACAATGTGTGTCATCATGCGCTTTTGGTGGCTCTTGTGTCGTGCACGGTACGTGTATGTCCGGGGGGGGGCCTGGGGGTGGTGGCGGTGGGTGTTGTGGCCCTCATGGGTATCCGGGCTGCATGATGTTTGTCTCCATGGCATCTGTGGGTCTTCGGGTGTGGATCTTGGCTGTGCTCCCTTTCATGCTGCAGGTAGTCGTCCTGCTTAACCCCAGCAAAAGGCAGGTGTTAAATCACTGGTGCTACCGTGGCTTATCGCTTGTTTTTGGTTCGCTTCGCAGATCTGGCAGTTCGTTGTGAAAGTGGTGTTGTGGTTTTTTCGTGTGTTTTTGCACGGGAACGCCTACTCTGCATCTCATTAGGGTTAGTTGGTGGTGTCCACCGTGGTGTTAAATTTTGGGGCAGTTGTCGCGGGAATACTGGCGATGTCTGCAGTTTGCACCCGCTTGTGAATGGGGTGTTATATCTATCTCCACTTTTGATGGGTTAAGGTGGGGATAAATCGGCGGTAGGTCCTTGTGAATATCCCCCTTTGTGAATCCAGCCGTGCGTCATTAAATATGACTGACAACATTTCCATACCACAGATCTGCCATACTTTTGTCCAACAGACTGTGATCAGTGGTGGGCTTCTGGACTTCCACAGATGGGCTGTGGGCAGCCTGGCTACAAATAATAGATGCCTTATTAATGTCACTGTAGTTAGCAGATATATGTTTCTTCCTCTCAATCTCCAAGGAGGATTATTACTGGATCTAATGGAAGATGCATTTTAGTGTCCACCACAGATGTTTATAGGATAGATCCTCCTCTAAATCTCTCCAACAGACTTTGGAGCCACTAAACATGTTATCCAGTCTAGTTGGTGTATGGTATGAGCATGTGTTGACTTTGTATATATTTGCTTCATGTTGTAGACAGATTAAGCATTTAGTTGCTCTGGCCAGATTGTAGCCCATTGTACCTAGGATATGCCAAGCCTCAAGTCTTTTCCCCGTGCTTTGCAATATGTATGTTTATTGTTGTGAGATATGTCTGCAATTGGTGAATATAATCAGAAAATACCCATCTTTTTGCTTGGCTGAACAAAGATGTTTTCTAATAGCGTCTGATCCCTACCTGCTTTTCTTTTTATTATCTTCTCGCCTACCATGCATTAATTATGTATGCCAAAATTCGTCCTGTTCCTAATGTCTCTTTATATGTTTGCATTTTTAATAGTTCACCCCTTTGTATAGTTAGTACAGTCTCGAGGCTTTCCCTGCACGCCAATGCCTAAACGCTAGTTCCTTAATACCTGACAAGAGTCGGGATTTGCTATATACATGGTCATGCATGAAGGACTTGTGGTGGTATTCCTTCTTTTACTGAGGTTCTTATAATATTGCTGTAATTGTCAGCAGTATATTTTCTTTGGTAGTTCAGTGTGTGCTCGGTATCCATTGCAGTTCACACAAAGATGTGTTTATCATGTCTTGTTCCATAATCAGCCATAGTTTACTGTAGGGTGATATTGCCCTGTCTATAGCAGGTCGGATCTGTGCTGTTGTAATATATGATGCTATAATCTATGATGCTATGATGCCTTCATAAATGTGGTAGAAGATGAGCAATCAAGTGTCCCACAACTGAAACCCATTGTGAGTGCCTCAAAATTAAAATGTTGTCTAAAGAATGCTAGGGCTTTAAAATCCGGTTCATCTTAATGAAAAGCTTGAGTAAGTAAATGGTCCCTCAGTTCTTTTTTTTATAGTCGATGTTTAGAAACCCTAGGAGTGCCGCCTAGCCATCAGTGGCGGCTCGCATAGGGCATGCTGCGAGATGGTGGGGCGGGGGGTAGTAAACTTGGACATACGACGGAACGGAGGAAAGTAATTATTACGTTCGTCCGTTCTGTCGTATGTCTGAGTTTACTACCCCCCCTCCCTGCCCCTCCCCGCACTGCCCCACCGCCTCACAGCACGCGCTATGCGAGCCGCCACTGCTAGCCATATAAAGTTCAATGCTTTTCTTGTATAAGCTGTGATGCTGAGTTCTGAAGCTTTGAAGGTAATGTTTTGGCTACATATAGTAATCAAGGAAGGAAACTCATTTTAATGCTTGACACTCTCCCCACCTATATTGGTCTTTATAGAATATTTATAGGAGGGGGGATATTAGCTTCATATAATTTGTTTATTGGTGATGTAGGGTTTATTCTCACATATTTCAGTGATCCCCTACCCAGCCGGTACTCCCTTAATATATTGTGCAGGTCAGCCACTGGGAGATCATGTGACTTGGTATGATTAATCCTAAATCCAGAGACCCAAGCAAATGCTAGTATTTCTGCAAAGAGAGCAGGTAGGGATCGCTCCCGATCTGTTACAAAGCATAAGATGTCATCCAGGAATAAAATCACTTTACAATGCTTGCTCTGATATTGAATACCTGTATCATGGGGTTCAAACCTATCTTCCATGCCAAAGAAAAATCAAGTGAAGATGGGGGCAAAGCTGTCTGGTATGCTCGGTATCCATTGCAGTTCACACAAAGGTGTGTTTATTATGTCTTGTTCCATGATGAAACACAACAAAAGAGGGCCAAAGGAGATTGATAGACCAGCAGGTGTTGGCTCCCAACTTTCATCACTATGATAGAGCGCCATGTTCTCGTGAAATTTGTAGGGATGCATCATAATCACCGTTAGTCCGCACCCGCATATATCTAGATATATATTAATGAGTGGCTAGTAAAATGTCATTTGAACCGCATTATTAGAGTGAATAAGAGAGTAGTTGTGCTATTATAATCATGCAAATGTAGTGCATAATTGAAATGCGTTTAAAATGATGCATAGATGATTTAGTTCATGTGTAATTAAAGATGCAGTAGTTAACGTGTATGATATTAAGTTGCACGTGTAGTTATTTTTGCATATGAAATGTATGAGCCTATGCTTAAAGAAGTAATTAAGAATTGTGTGTTTAAAATGTGTAAAGGCCTGACTGCATATACATCAAGGAAAGGCCTGTTCATTCTTATGTTAGCTTATTTTGTAGGCAGAGAAGGTGTTCTCTTGGAAAGGCTCTCTGGGCACAGTTGGTAGATTCGTACAGAGGGAAAGTTTGTTGAAATGTATCTTCTGTTGCAGGTGCAAGGACACATGCCTTGTTAGCAAAAGACTGGCTCTTTGTTTCAGGAGTTAGGGTGGTGGGAGGCATTGAGATGGGAGTATACTGGAATGTAGGGATGATACTTTCCGCGGAGAAGTTGCCTGGGACTCAAGGTCGCTGTAACAGTCCTGGATGAAGTAAGAGTTTCGATGGAAAAGTACGAGAAGGAAGACCTGGCCGAAGAGGCGGGACAAGGGCGTGTTCAATTGTATGTGGATTTTGTATTAGGGACAGTGCCCCGAGGGAAGAGGAAAGAGAGGAGGTAGAGGAGACCAGAGATAAGGGCAAAGAGAGAGATCTTTAGGAAGGAGCATCTTAGAACGAGCTCGAACTGCTAAGTGAGTGTACTTCTTAGGAAGTCTTCACAGCTGACACCTTTTCTTTTAGTCTTGCCTGGGGAAATTCGTTAAGTAGGGATGTCACCTTAGTGAATAGAGTAGGGACAGTTAACGTTTTACACTTATTTAGGTAAATGAAGAATAATATAGAGATTGGAGCAGTTATTGTTTGTTTAATACTTCTGGAGATAACGATTCTTCTTATTCTGAGTCGGATGAGACTCCTGCGTAGGATGATGTTTGTATTAGTGCCCATCTATTTCTTTAACCTCGTGTTGAGGTGCTTGCATGTGCAGTTATTCTTGGCTGTAATAAACCCAAAAATCTGAATTCGGAGTCCGGGATCATTGAAGGTAACTGGATTCTAAATCGTTGCATAACCAAATTGGATTTTCTTCCCTTCACACTATTCAGCAGGTAAAAAGATTCTGGTGACCTGAGGATTCTTAGTGATGGTGAGATAAGATAAGAATCCCGCTTTATCAGTTGATAGCAGAGTAGGATGGTTTCCTCTGATAGTAAGGGGAGATCTAGATTAGGATAAGAGATTATTTGCCCCATAGAGCCCAAGTGATGATGATCCAGTGGATTGGAGAACGACGGCGGTCGCTGAAAACTGACGGAGAGTGACGGTGCAGCGGAAGTAGCAGTTCGTGGTAGAGTGAGTATGAACAGGGTGATGCTTGTTAGATTGCGGTGTTTAATTGTTGTGTGATGTCTTGCGGAGTTGGAATGAGAGTCGTGTGATTGAGGATCGGACCGTGAGCGCGCGCGGGGCCGAGAGATTTGATTTGATATCTCGGGATAATAGATTGTGGTGTAGAAGACACCCAGAGCTGAGATTGTTGACCAGAGGTTGTGGGAGTCATGAGATGTCGTTGATTAACCCACTGATGATAGGGAGCATATGTGTGAGTGTGTGAATAACCGACGCTGGTCGTAGGTTGTTGTGTGCAGAATATCGAGTATTTGGATCCTATCGATTGTGTCAGAGGCGATTGTCAGGTCGTTCGCGGACAGACAGTTGCCAGATTGAGGTCAACAGTTTCGAGAGGCTGTTCGGTCATTGGTGGACCGACAGTCAGAGAGGTGATTGTCCGGTAGGACAGACAGTTACTTCAGAGTGTGATTGGGACACGTGCGAGCGAGAAAGGGTGAATTGAGAAGGAGGGGAACTGCTGCGAGCGGAGGAAGAGTGACGTCAGACAGTGCCGCGCTGCGATAGGCCAGTTGACGTGAGCAGCGTTGGCATTGGTGGATTGAAATCAGGAAGTAAAAACGAAATTTGTGTGCGAACGGAAATCTGCTTCATCATGAAATGTTTTAAAGTTTTATGAGAACTCTGTAGAGGTGATAGACATGTGGTTACTCGGGGAGGAGAGGAAGCCCCTCCCGAGGATACGCCAGCACATTACATGGCTAAGAATGTAGGATTACATACTATAATTTGGCTTGAGAATTGGCATAAAATGACAGAAGGAGAAGGAGAATTGACTTTCCCACGCTATGGTACTTTCAGGTTGGAAGTGCTATATCAGTTGAAATCTGTGATGTTTTCCTTGCGACCATTACGTAGACCCACACAGTTTGAGGCGCTACATGCATGGATTAGAGCAGCGTATGACAGGAAGAGAGACAGAAGCCAGGAAAGGGTGAAGAAGTCGATCAGGGCATTTCAAGATGCGAGATGGGATGCACTGGAGAAAAAGTGGAGAGTGGAAACAATTGAGGGGGATAGATTATATCCGTTGATAGAGAAAACGGGAGGTACACAGGAAAAGAGTGCAAAGGAAGATGACAGTGATACGGATGACAGCTTGTTAGACAGACTGCTGTCAGAGAGACCACCTCCATTAAATCCAGAATATAGCGAAGGAAATTCGATTGTGGCAGGAGGGATGGGCGAGTCACAGAATCAGACAAATGTGAGAGTAGTGGGAAAAATCTCCACAGGAACGGAGGGAGTAGGAACCCAGTCTTCCATGGGGAATATGCGGTTGCCGGACTCCCTGCCGGTACCTGTTACCATTGGTCCTATAGTATCGGTGTATGACCCAGATCGAGTAAGTGAAGGAAGTCTAATGCAGATGACAGGGAGAGAGGGGATCAGCGTTGGAGGGAATGGCATAGAGGAACAAATGGTCCGTTCTCCGAAGCCTTTAGAAGCCAGCACGCCACTGCCAGCCATCGCAGACTCCTCTAATGGACAGGTGGATGTGAGACCGGTAAGACCAGGGTCTTTGGGATGTGGAGCAAGACAACTTAGGAAACAGACCAGGTTCCAGGAATACGATAGAAGAGAGCAAGCCATGAGAACAAAGCAGTGACTATGACGAGCGGAATGGTGCGGCTTGTCGAGAAGTGTTGAGGAGTGCCGTGAAGGCAAGGTTGCTGGATGTAGTGAGACTAAAGGCAGAGGTAGACGAAATGATTAGTGGGAACCTGCCTTTGGAGAGAATAGAGATCTATGAGCCAGACAAGCTGCTTTTTGTAGCAAAGGATGTGACTCGCAAAGCGAGGGCCGCACATGAGAAATTGACAGAATTGGCCAAGAAATATGAGGTGGATACGAATAAAACGAAATTGTTGCAAGGATCCCATAGGTTGCAATATAGTGATCAAGAACTGGAGGAGAAAGGGGTCACAGGATTAAGGACGCATATTAAAGACCTGATTGTAGGGATGCGTATATGAATAATGCTAAATAAATGGGAGGAAAGTTGGTCGAAGAAGAAGATTGCCAAAAAGACTGTAGGAGAAACGCCGCCTCCGGGGGGAGGGATGACGGGCGTAGGGAACTATCCTTTACGAGAAGTACAGAACGGAGGGTACGTGCATGTACCATGGAGTAGAGGTGACTTGGCTGCATTTACAAATGATATTCCTCGGCTGAGGGAAAAACCCGTAGAGTGGTACAAACAGGTCGAGCGTTTCGTTAAAATTTCAAAGGTATTATGAATTGATTTGAACACCTTGTTTGATATAGTAGTACCAGGAGACTTGTGGTCAGCTTGTAAAATTGCAGTTGAGTGGCCGACCTTCGAACCTGAAAGGGATGCTGTTACAAATTGTCCGTCACCTATAGTTATGAAAAAGTTTGAACAAGTGATTACATGGTTGAAGTTGAAGATCTCGCCTCAAGACATTGATTGGGTTAAGATAGATCGAACTGTGCAGGAACCAAAGGAGACAGTGCATGAGTATTATGAAAGACTCTTGCAGGCTTTTAAACAGTATAGTGGACTAGATACCTTAGACCCCAAGGATATGGGACAGTTTGTCTCAAAGTTTGTCTTAGGATTGAGATCAGAGGTTAGCCTCATGATACAGCAACATTTGATCTGTTGGCAGAACAAGCCGGTAGATGAAATCTTGCGGTATGCGAGGTACTGTAGTGATGAAGTGGACTCGAAAAACCGGAAGCAGAAGGACAAGTTGATGCTTGTTCAGATGCAACCAGCCCAGGTCCGATCTAACGGAGGGACGTTGGGCAGAAGACAGGGAAACTACCAAGGGAACCAAAATGGGCAAGGTCAGGGAAAAGGGAAATCTATAGATCCCAAGACGGGGATGGATGTGGCGACATTGAAGAAGACCACTGCGTGTCATCTTTGTCATCAGATTGGACATTGGAAGCGCGAGTGTCCCTTGAACCCAGCCAATCAGGTGCAGCAGGAGGTAGAAGTGGTTCAGGCACCCGTGCCGGAGGTAGTCAATACTGTGACAAGGCCCAGATCGATGAAAGGGGGAATGTTTAACCCACAGGTGCAGGTTCCCCAGCCACCGAGAATTTCGGAAGGAATACGGACTTACCAGCAGATGCCCCTTTTCGAAGGGTATGATGAGTACAGCCCAGACCCGTTAGCCTGATGGTGCCTGAGGGGGGAGGAAGACTGCACACTTGGAGCAGTCTTGGAGGTAGACCAGAGAGGACCTTTTGTGGAGGCAGACATTGATGGTCATCCTACCAGTCTTTTGGTTGACACTGGTGCTACCCGGTCTACTGTGAGATCAGCAGTAGTCCCCAACCTACCCCTCTCGGGACAATCGATCCAAGTTGTTGGAGTGGCGAACAAGAGGATAACTAGCCCATTGACCGAACCGATTCCAGTAAGAATAGGCTCTTTCTGAGCTAGACACCAGTTTGTGGTGTGCGATACGAGTCCAGTTTGTCTGTTAGGAAGAGATCTATTGTGTAAATTGAACTGCACTATCTATTGCACACCTAGGGGAGTGGAGGTTCAGACGAAGGATGACGATGCCACCTTCAAAGTTGCCAATCAGCACTTGTGTATAGAAATGTATCCAGTGGTGACAGTGGAGGAACTTCCACTAGATTTGAGAGATTCTGTGTCACAAGAGGTGCGGGACTTCACGGGAGAAGAAATCGGACTGATCAAGGGGGTTGAACCTGTACAGATCCAGGTTAAGCAGAATGCCGAATTCCCTAGGACGCCCCAGTACAATTTGTCACCCGAGACGATTGCAGGGATTAGGCCTGTAATCGAGTCTATGATCAAGCAAGGCATTCTGAAGGAAATAAGAGGTAGCCCATGTAATTCACCCATCATGGGACTACAGAAACCGAGCGGGAAGTTCAGGATCATGCAAGACATGCGAAAGGTCAACACGATAGTTGTCCCATGTTGTCCAGTGGTACCGAATCCATCAGTGATACTGTTTCAGATCCCATGTGAAGCCGAGTGGTTTACTGTCATTGATTTGTGTCAAGCATTCTTTTCGATACCGCTCCACGAGGAAAGCCAATTTATTTTTGCTTTCCGGCTGGAAAACCGTGTGTTAACGTGGTGTCGTATCCCTCAAGGGTATACAGAGAGTCCATCGATCTTTAATCAGATCTTGAAGAAGAATCTTGAGAGTCTCGTATTGCCACAGAACTCAGTTCTTGTGCAGTACATAGATGATCTACTTGTGGCATCAGAAACAGAAGATTCTTGCAGGATAGACACGATAGCCCTATTGAATCATTTGGCAAAGAATGGACACAAGGTGTGCCCGAACAAATTGCAGTACTGTCTGAACGAAGTACAGTACTTGGGTCACAGATTAGAAAAAGGCAAGAGGAAGGTGTCACCAGATCGAATTGAGGCAATAATGAACATGGCAGTGCCCACCACTCAGAGGGAAGTCAGGAATGTTTTTGGGAATGGTTGGCTATTGTCGTCAGTGGATTCCCAATTTTTCCTTGAGAGCAAAGCCTTTACAGAGGCTCACGCACAAGGATGTGAGTGATACGGTACCTTGGGACGAGGAGTGCTTGGTGTCATTCCTAAGACTGAGAGAAGATTTGTGCAGTGCACCAGCTTTGGGAATGCCCGATTACAACAAGGCTTTCTCACTGTTCTGTTGCGAGAGAGAAGGTTGTGCATTAGCAGTCTTAGCTCAGAATCATGGAGGTGTCCATAGACCAGTTGCCTATTTTTCAGCTACTCTAGATCCAGTAGCTTCTGCGTTGCCCGGATGTCTAAGATCCGTTGCTGCAACAGGTGTCAGCATTGAAAGATGTGAATGCATTGTAATGGGTCATCCTCTGACAGTTTATGTGCCACACTCTGTTGAATTGTTAATGACCAGAACCAAGACTCAGCACCTAACAAATAACAGGTTAACGAGGTATGAGCAAGTCATACTTGCCGCAGAGAATGTGACTCTGAAAAGGTGCTCTGTCTTAAACCCTGCGACATTAATGCCCATACCCAATACAGATGATGAATATTGTGCGGACCATGATTGTCTTGATGTGACTGAACTGTGCACCAAACCGAGACCTGACATTGTCGATGAACCACTGACTGACCTAGATGAAATTTTCTTGTCGATGGTTCGTGCCTAAGAGACAGTGTTGGTCAACTGAGAGCAGCGTTTGCTGTATGTACCATTTCAGGAGTGGTTGAGGCCGCTTGCCTAGAAGGAGTACACTCCGCGCAGGTAGCTGAGATCATTGCCTTGACTCGTGCCTGTTTGGCCGCTGATCAAATCCGAATCACGATCTACACGGACAGCCAGTATGGGTTTGGTGTGGTTCATGACTTCGGACAGTTATGGTCACAGAGGGGATTCTTGACATCATCTGGTTCACCCATTAGGAATGGAGAACATGTAAGACAACTGCTAGATGCATTGCAATGTCCAAAGGAAATCGCAGTTGTAAAGTGCACTGCGCATGGAAAGGGGGATGATTTTGTCTCTTTGGGAAATAACCATGCTGATGAAGTTGCCCGTTTCTGTGCAGAACAAGGATGCATATTTACAGAGGGTTACACAGGAGAGAGCCAAGAAAGAACCGAGCTCAACATGATGTTGGCCATGGCAGACACTTGGGAGGAACTCAAGCGCCTGCAGGATGAAGTTTCAGACCAAGAACAGAATGGATGGGTCAGAGCCGGATGTGAAAGAGGGGATGTGGATGTTTGGGTTTCCAGTGATGGGAGGGCAGTATTGCCAGAGAATCTGCTGAGCCCGATGGCGAGACTAATACATGGACCAATACATCTTGGTAGAGATGCAATGATGCGTGTGTTTAGACAGACGTGGTATAACCCACGATTTCATGCGATTGCTGAAGCAGTTTGTCAGAGGTGTGTTACGTGTCAACAGATGAATGCTGGAAAGAAGACTGTGGTCACATTGAGTCACATTGGAAGGTCAGGAGGACCCTTCAATAGGATGCAGCTAGATTTTGAAGAGATGCCCAAGTGCAATGGGTTGAGGTACATTTTGGTGGTGGTGTGTGTATTCTCACGGTGGGTGGAGGCTTACCCAACACGCAGGTGCGACACCCTCACAGTGGCTAAGTTATTGCTGAGGGAACTCATCCCGAGGTTTGGTTTTCCGACCTCTTTGGAATCGGATAGAGGAACACACTTCCACAGTGAAATCATGAAGCTGCTTTGTGCGGCATTGAATGTTGATCAAAGATTACATTGCAGTTATCGACCAGAGGCTTCTGGGATAGTGGAACAGGTTAATGGAACCTTGAAGGCAAAAATGGCAAAAATGTGCTCGTCAATGTCTCTGAAGTGGCCTGACGCTCTGCCGCTTGTGCTTATGAGTATTCGCAGTGTCCCCGACAGGAGAACTGGGTTGTCCCTCCATGAGATCTTGATGGGGAGGGCAATGCGGTTGCCAGCAGTACCAGCTACAGCTTTGATAAACATCACTGATGACTTGATTCTCGATTACTGTAAAGGACTATCTGATGTGGTCCGTTCTGCGTCCCAGCAGGTACAAGCTGCAGCTGTTCCGGCCTCGAGTGATCTGTGCCACGACCTGTGTCCAGGCGACTGGGTGCTTGTCCGAAAGCACGTGAGGAAGAGCTGTCTGGACGTTCGGTGGCGAGGTCCGTACCAGGTAATACTGGTAACGAACACAGCAGTGAAGTGTGGAGGATTGCCAAACTGGGTGCATGCTTCCCATACCCGCAGAGTTTAAGCACCCTCGGAAGAAACAGCTCCTCTCGTGAATGAAAATCCAGCTGATGTGGCAGGCCACATGAGAGGACAAGTCAAGCTGTGAGGGCCGCTGATACAGCTGGTTGTGCACCAGAGCAAGCTGAAGAGGGTTCCGACAACCAGAACCTCGACTCTGACTCGGATGACAGAGGTGTTGCTGTGGGTGGAGTAGAGTCAAATTCAGCAGAAGAAGGAAGTGGTGCACAGGGTATAGAGGGGGAAAGCGGAAGAACGACCAGAACCGAGGAGGCTTGGCCTGAGAGACAGAGGCGACTGAACCTGAGGTTGGCACCCGAAAGAGATCTTGCTCCAGTGTCTGAAATGTCTGAATCAGAAGCAAGTGATGGAGAGCAGGCTCAAGAGGGTCGGAGGAGGTCGAAAAGAACGAGAGTACCTTGCCAGAGATACACTACCCCGGAGTGGACTTACGTAGTGACTGATGCCGGGGGTAGTGAGTTTGGGGAGGCTGAGGTCCGTGCAGGTGGTCAGCAAGAGCCCGAACGTGGTGTTGAAGGTGGTGCTGTTAGTGCCAGAAGTTGAAGGAATACTGACCCTCACGGTTCCGAATCCCCCGCTTCTGAGTAAAGTCCGAGAATTGGTTCTGCATCGACTCAAATTTCCGTCATTTGGGTTTGAGCTGCCTTCACATGAAATGATAATTCTTCGTCTTGAACTTTTGTATCATGTTCTAGAAGCGCTTGCAGCTGACATTATTGTGGATTGAGTATAAACTGTTGCAAATAAAAGCATGAAGAAGAAGATAACCTAGGTCCGAGTGGAAGAAGAATAAACTTAGGGACTTTCCGCCGAAGAGGAACGAAAGCTTAGGGAAGTCTTTTTCTGGACTATGTAAATAAGAAACTGTAGTTGAAAAGGGAATTTCCAGAGGTTTCGGAGTGTTGCTCGAACTGGTTAAGCAAGTCACCTGTGGAGAAGACAGAGACTTTTGAGTGTTCGTTGCTGAAACCAAGAACTTTGAGAACTTTCGAGATCATGGAAGGCTGGAGATCCACATCGTAGATCCAAATTGATTGTAGGCACATTTATAGGGGGTGTGACAGTTTCTATAATCATAGTAGTTGTAGTTTCATATGTGGTTCCACACGAGCTAGCAGTGAAGGGGGTGCCAGGGACTCCAACACCCACTACACCTAGCAAAAAGGAGGGAAACATAGGAGCTGACAGAGCTTTGCTAATAGAAGAGAGTCGTAGATTGCATGTAGATTTGTCTAGAAGTGATTTTAAGCTTAATGCGTATGCCAAGCTGCTATATGAGTATGTAGATGCGATGGATGCGAAAGATTGTTATGTGTGTATGCAGTTGCCAGCTTCAGTGGATGAGGGTATTAGATATCACCATCTTCCACTGACTTATGGAATTTCGTGTAGTTTGTTATTGAGTGTGTTTTATGGGAGAGGTCACTATGAGTACTTCTTTTCCAACTATGACGCCGTGCTTTCAGAGGTTCCTGCTTACAAACATTTGAACAAGTATGATTATTACAAGGCGGAAGATAGACTTGGAAAGTACTTCATACCAACTTCGACTTTAGATACAGCTTATGTCCATAGACACAATTTAACATGTGCATTAACAGAAGTAGAGAAGAAGTTTGTAGATCAGGTAGAAGATAGATATGGAATGTTAACACAAACACGTCACACTGGAGATAGTCCTGTAGATTGGACAGACGAGGAGAGATTGCACCGAACAAAAGGAAGTTATGGTCCTATAGCCTTGGATATGGGCCAAAGGGGAAAGTTGTGTGTGAGACGGGTGCAGACTTATTATGATAAGGTCTCTGTGGGACAGAGCGAGTGTGATCATGTTTTCACTATGGAAGATTCAGCAAAGAATTTTCTGCAAGGTCCTGTACAAGTGATACCTATGGTGTATTTTGTGTGTGGAAGGAATGCTTATGTGAGGTTGCCAGCGATCTGGTATGGTACGTGTTACTTGGGAATAATATTTCCGAAGATCTACCATGCAGTGGATTTGGAGCTTTTGGAAGGTGGAAAGCATTCAAGAGTGAAGAGAGGTACGAGTGCAGGAGCTGTAGTAGGAGATATCTTTGGAGCAATGATACCAAGTTTGGGAGTGATCTTGAATGATGTGAAGATCCGGAGATTGGCGACTGTGGTTGATGAATTATCAATGAATACAGCAAAGTCGTTGATACTTGTGGATGGAGAGATGTTGTCGATAAGGACAATGGTTTTGCAGAATCGTCTTGCTTTGGATGTCCTATTGGCAAAAGAGGGCAGAGTCTGTAAAATGTTGAAGGTTCAAGAGTGCTGCACTTAGATACCAGACCACAGCAAGGATCTGGAGAAATATATAAGTAACATCACTACGATCCATACGAAAATAGCGGATTTGACTGAAGAGGGAGTTTGGGAGAAAGTTGGCAAAGGATTTGGTCAAGTGGGAAGCTGGTTTGCAAATTTGGGAAAGGGATTCCGTGGCTATGTTCTGAGACCTCTCATTATTGTGGTGGTTTGTGTGGTTTGTATGTGGGGTTTGATCAGAGCATACAAGTGGTATCGAGCAGGCAGAGTTGAGAGGACTTTGAGAGAAAATGAGGCGAGAATGGCTAGACTGCAGGACAGTCACTATCGAAATATTAAGAGTTTGGAGAGATTCCGACAGGGGAGAATGGCAACAAGTTCTGTTTAGGCCGGTTCTTTCTCCAAGGGAGTTGTAAAGATGGGATGACAGGAGTCATCAAAGGGGGGAACTGATAGAGCGCCATGTTCTCATGAAATTTGTAGGGGTGCATCATAATCACCGTTAGTCCGCACCCGCATATATCTAGATATATATTAATGAGTGGCTAGTAAAATGTAATTTGAACCGCATTATTAGAGTGAATAAGAGAGTAGTTGTGCTATTATAATCATGCAAATGTAGTGCATAATTGAAATGCGTTTAAAATGATGCATAGATGATTTAGTTCATGTGTAATTAAAGATGCAGTAGTTAACGTGTATGATATTAAGTTGCACGTGTAGTTATTTTTGCATATGAAATGTATGAGCCTATGCTTAAAGAAGTAATTAAGAATTGTGTGTTTAAAATGTGTAAAGGCCTGACTGCATATACGTCAAGGAAAGGCCTGTTCGTTCTTATGTTAGCTTATTTTGTAGGCAGAGAAGGTGTTCTCTTGGAAAGGCTCTCTGGGCACAGTTGGTAGATTCGTACAGAGGGAAAGTTTGTTGAAATGTATCTTCTGTTGCAGGTGCAAGGACACATGCCTCATTAGCAAAAGACTGGCTCTTTGTTTCAGGAGTTAGGGTGGTGGGAGGCATTGAGATGGGAGTATACTGGAATGTAGGGATGATACTTTCAGCGGAGAAGGTGCCTGGGACTCAAGGTCGCTGTAACAGTCCTGGATGAAGTAAGAGTTTCGATGGAAAAGTACGAGAAGGAAGACCTGGCCGAAGAGGCGGGACAAGGGCGTGTTCAATTGTATGTGGATTTTGTATTAGGGACAGTGCCCTGAGGGAAGAGGAAAGAGAGGAGGTAGAGGAGACCAGAGAGAAGGGCAAAGACAGAGGGGCATATTAACAACGGCCAGCGATAATTATCGCTGGCCGTGCTTAGCGTGAGGAATCCTATCGCCGGCTATCGCTGGAAATTATCGCCATGCTAGCGCTGTATTAACAACGCTTAGCGCAAAGGCGATAATTTTCCAGTGATAGCGATGTTTTCCATGGAACATCGCTGGTTTTCCAGCGATGTCCCATGGAAAACGGCGATATACTTGGCGATAGGGCCTGTGGTCTTAGCCACACAATCCACCCCCATGTTAGGTATGCCTTAGTCAGGAATTTAGCAGACGTTAAATTCCTGCGTTAAGGCATACTTAACGCAATTTAAAATATCGCTAACCCACGTTGCTAATATGGCGATACCTGGGTTAGCGATATTTCCCCTGTTGTTTTCACAGGCACGCCCCCTTTGCATCTCATTAGCGATGCGATGGGAGGCGTGCAGAAAACGGACGCTAAGTCAGGAATCACGCGCTAGCGTGTCCTTGTTAATTCGGCGATAAAATTATCGCCGCTTTTCGTCCGAAAACGGACGCTAAAGCGGCGATAATTCATTAACGCCGCCTTGTTAATATGCCCCAGAGATCTTTAGGAAGGAGCATCTTAGAACGAGCTCGAACTGCTAAGTGAGTGTACTTCTTAGGAAGTCTTCACACCTGACACCTTTTCTTTTATTCTTGCCGGGAAATTCGTTAAGTAGGGATGTCACCTTAGTGAATAGAATAGGGACAGTTAACGTTTTACGCTTATTTAGGTAAATGAAGAATAATATAGAGATTGGAGCAGTTATTGTTTGTTTAATACTTCTGGAGCTAACAATTCTTCTTATTCTGAGTCGGATGAGACTCCTGCGTAGGATGATGTTTGTATTAGTGCCCATCTATTTCTTTAATCTCGTGTTGAGGTGCTTGCATGAATAAACCCAAAAATCTGAATTCGGAGTCCGTGATCATTGAAGGTAACTGGATTCTAAATCGTTACATAACCAAATTGGATTTTCTTCCCTTCACACTATTCAGCAGGTAAAAAGATTCTGGTGACCTGAGGATTCTTTGTGATGGTGAGATAAGATAAGAATCCCGCTTTATCAACTATAACACATGAACAAACACCTGGATATTCAACAAGAAGAAAGAAACAAAAGCAACCTAACCGTGATGGGATATTCCTTTTTAAGGACTATTTCCTTCACTCACCAAAGGTGCCATGCTTCATCATCAGGAATCTCCTTGCACCGTGACAGCTGTTCACGGTGTGGGCTACAACTCCCTCACTATGAAGGAGGAGCTCTACTGATGTTTTTAGAGATATGGCAGACACCCTAAGGTGAGCTGAGGGGTGGTGAGGAAAGCAAAGCGGGAGACAAGTGATCTAGTGATTTTAAACATGATACAGGCCATGCGTGCACTTTTACTCATGAGCCCCTGGGACAGGGTTAAAACACACAGCACTGCAGGAGTGGATTAAACCTGCTTGAATGTGTCGCCAGGAAAGGTCAACATGTATCTGCCATAATACTCTCAGACAAGGTGTTTTGGCATTCATCAGGACCTATAAAGGAAAAATGCTTCTGCTCCAGAAAATGTGCTAAAAATAAAATGATACAAAACAGCACAGCGGTCCATGGGAAATTCAGAGGGGATCCACAGTCAGTCAACCTGTTAATGAATACAAACAGCTAGCTGGCAGTTTCAGGCACTGGCGGCTGTAGATTAGTGCTACTAGTCACCCAAATAATTGTGACACGCGCCTGGACCGGGCCCAGGGCCATAACCCCTGGTCCTTTGAACTCCCAGGGTCTCAGGCACACTACCAGGGAACTACTACTCTTTAATAAGGTCAAGGATAGCTGTTGTATTTTGACCCCTTGTGGAGATAAGGCAGACTGTCCTTGTGGGTTTTCACTCCCGCAATCACAGACGATTAGAGCGTTCCACTCCCCCTCGCTTCCCCTGAGCTACCACTCATCTAAACACTCAGCGATTTTAGACATTCACTGTGGCCTCGCAAATGTCAGGTCCCTTGCAAAGCACAAGTACGAGATTGCACACATGATCTCCAGTCTTAATTTAGACATACTTTTCATTACAGAAACCTGGGCAGATGCCGCCTCTGACCCGGACTTTGTTACTGCAACCCCCACAGGAATTTCGGTCTTTCAGGGCCGACAGGCCAATCAAACGAGGGGGTGGAGTAGCAATTATTTTTAGGGATCAGTTCACAGCGACATTCCATCCAACTTCCACTCCCTTTTATGAGGCTCTTCACTTTGCCCTCGAACTTAGCCCTAGGTCGTCCTTCAGAGGCATTTTACTTTACCGCCCTCCTGGCGCTAGAAGCGCATTTACTCTGAATCTAGACAGTCTTCTTGAACCAACTCTCTTAAGCAATGAGTTCACAATCCTCGGAGACTTCAACTTTTATCTCGAAGATAAGGATGACAAGGAGACGGGTGCTTTACTAGACACACTGGGGGCCGTAGGCTTAGCTCAGCTAGTACAGACTCCCATGCATGAGGCTGGGCACACATTAGATGGCATCTTTACCTCGGCACAGCGACTTACACTAAAAGAAACCCTCCCATTGACATGGACAGATCATTCGTTAATCAAGTTCAACCTCCCAGTCCCCATCGTCGGGCAAGGGAGGACCACAAAGCCCCCTCCCTCTACCTACATAGAGTGGAATAAAGTAGATAAAATTACCCTCCAAACACACTTGGAAGATTCACGACCACTACTAAATGATCACCCAGATTTAGCTTGAGGCAACCATTTCAGGTGTCAGATACAGAACGATTGGCTCTGCAGCACCGGTAGCGCCTGGGTAAGGGCTCCTCAGAATCTTTAAAATGTGCTTTGGCTCTTGCTCACCTTAGAAAACCACCATTGTAAGAAATCACTCGTGCCTAAGAAAAAAGTAACTATCACTGTTTTAATATTGCACAATTGTTTTTACCAGCCACTTTTTAAAAACTTTCACTTGCTCTATTGTCTGCACTTACCAGTAACACAGGGGGTGCCTCCCCGTTCCACCGCGGATTGTTCCGTTTGAGTGGAGGGAGTCGACACCACCCGGAAGTGACGTACAGAACCTTAATCTCATTCACAGGTCAGCAGTTCAGCTGCCTGATAGTATAAAACTCGATGGTGGGACCGACGCGCAGCGGACGCGCTTGAGGCAACCATTTCAGGTGTCAGATACAGAACGATCGGCACTGCAGCACCGGGAGCGCCTGGGTAAGGGCTCCTCAGACTCTTTAAAATGTGCTTTGGCGCTTGCTCGCCTTAGAAAACCACCATTTTAAGAAATCACTCGTGCCTAAGAAAAAAGTAACTATCACTGTTTTAATATTGCGCAATTGTTTTTACCAGCCACTTTTTAAAAACTTTCACTTGCTCTATTGTCTGCACTTACCAGTCACACAGGTGGTGCCTCCCCGTTCCACTGCGGATCGTTCCGTTTGATTGGAGGGAGTCGACACCACCCGGAAGTGACGTACAGAACCTTAACCTCATTCACAGGTCAGCAGTTCAGCTGCCTGATAGTATAAACCTCGATGGTGGGACCGACGCGCAGCGGACACGTTTGAGGCAACCATTTCAGATGTCAGATACAGAACGATCGGCACTGCAGCACCGGGAGCGCCTGGGTAAGGGCTCCTCAGATTCTTTAAAATGTGCTTTGGCGCTTGCTCGTCTTAGAGAACCACCATTGTAAGAAATCACTCGTGCCTAAGAAAAAAGTAACTATCACTGTTTTAATATTGCACAATTGTTTTTACCAGCCACTTTTTAAAAACTTTCACTTGCTCTATTGTCTGCACTTACCAGTCACACAGGGGGTGCCTCCCCGTTCCACCACGGATCATTCCGTTTGAGTGGAGGGAGTCGACACCACCCGGAAGTGACGTACAGAACCTTAACCTCATTCACAGGTCAGCAGTTCAGCTGCCTGATAGTATAAAACTCGATGGTGGGACCGACGCGCAGCGGACGCGCGCAGCGGGCGCGCCGCTGGCACGCCGAAGGCACGCCTAAGGCAAGCCCGTCTGCGCCCATCCGCGCCTGGTCGGCGCCAGGAGCCAGAACCCCTGCTGGTTTCAAAAGGGACCAGGTAAACAGCCCTGTAACCTACCTGAGCTATTCCAGCCAAGACTTGTTCAAAATCAGGGACAAACAATGCGGACTCGGTTGGAAAAGAACCAATCTATGTCCCAGCCCAATAGAAGTCAAAGGCCCTTTCGAATGTGGAACATGTGGCTATCAGAGTATGCTACCCACACAACCCAAGATCAACGCCACATTAGCCAACTCTAATACTAAAACTAAAAACTTACATGGGCCCAATAAGAAACAGTTAAGTCCTTCACTTCCCATCTATAAAACTGCTAGTTGGGACTGCTTTTTGGCAAACGTAAGATCCCTACCCAAACACGCCATCAACATATGGGACATGCTTCCCTTCCCCACATCGGGTTCCTGACGGAAACATGGATTAAGCCATCTTCCTATCCTGCTATTACTCTAGCACTACCCGATGGCTATCACATCCAAAAATTAGATAGACCCCTAAGGGCGTGGGGAGGGGTAGCTATAATATATAAAGATCCCATCAAAGTCACAATCTTAGACCAACTTTGCAAGGACAAAATTGAAATTCTTGTATTTAGAATTGATTTACATGCACAACTCAGCTGGAAAGGAGCCCTAGTTTATCGCCCCCCAGGACCACTCCTCGACTCGGTTAACATTCTCATGGAATTAATCTGTCCTTATGTCATCTCATCTAAACATTTTCTACTCCTCGGAGATCTGAACGTACATAGCGATAACTCTAGTGATCTCAACGCCTCCTCCCTTCTGACAGAGCTATCCACGCTTGAGCTGACCAAAATCAACAATGAACCTTCTCACATAGCAGGACAAACGTTAGATTTAATCCTCTCTAACTCGCCCAATGTTGTTTGTGGAACAACATGCCCTCTCACATGGTCCGACCACTCCAAAATAGAATTCTGCATTACGGGACCTAAAGAACATCACGCCCCTAAAATACATACCATCAGAAGCAATAGACAGTGGCACAAATTGACGCCCACTCTCTTCCAAGACACCTTTGTCCCTCCACAATCTGCTGACTCCGACAATGTAGAAATACGTCTTACAGCCTTTCATGCAAGCATGAAATCTACAATAGACACGCTGATACCACTAAAAACATCCTGTGCGGTCTCTAAACACCCACAAACACCTTGGTACACCATTAACCTCCGAACTGAAAAAAGCCAGTGCAAAAAACTAGAACGTCACTGGCGACGCATTCACGATCCCAGCGATAAAGAAAAATTCAAATATGCCCTAACCAAATACCACAGCAACTTGAAAGCCGCCCGAAAACTGCATATTGCACACCTAATTTATCAGGCAGATAACTCCCCCAAAGTACTATTTCAGGTCCTTAAATCATTCACCAACCCTAAAGCGTGCAACACGGAAGAGGAACCATCTCAGACCCTATGTGACAATATTTCAGGATACCTCACCTCAAAAATAGATAATATCTATAATAAGATCACAGCGGCTAATGGTACCCAATCTAACAGCAAAATCGAACCCCCCGATATCACGCCTAGCGCACATAAATTAGAGGAATTTCCTATGCTCTCCCCTGAGGAAACTGCATCCTTACTAAAAAGACTAAATCTGGCTCTCCTTTAGACCTAATCCCAGCAAAGATCTCTGCCTCGCTCGCCAATCAGCTTGCGGTCCCTATTGGTTCCATCCTAAACAGCTCCTCAAAGGAAGGTGAGCTCCCTAAAGAATGGAAAGCAGTCCAGATCTTGCCTATTAGGAAAAATCCCAAACTCCCCCCAGATGATATCACTAACTACCATCCTATTTCACTACTCCCCCTGCTAAATAAACTACTAGAGAAGCACATAAATAAACACCTGTCCAGCTTCATAGAATCCTCCAACTGCCTGGATCCCTCACAATCAGGATTTCGGTCCAGACACAGTACGGAGTCGGCATTGGTGACAGTCACTGACAACATCCGAATGCTGGCAGACAATGGTCAGGCAGTGCTTCTCATCCTCCTTGACCTGTCTGCAGCATTCAATACCATCTCCCACCAGATCTTACTGGGGAGACTCAGAGAGATAGGTATTGTGGGGAATGCACTAAAATGGCTGAGTAATTTTCTGGCCGAGAGAACCCAAACCATTAACCTAGGCCCTTTTAGATCACAGACCACCAAGGTTACTAAGGGAGTCCCCCAGGGCTCGTGTTTGAGCCCTATCCTGTTCAACGTATATGTTACCCCGCTTGCTAAACTACTGAGAAACTCAGGGTTCATACCAATCTCCTACGCCGATGACACACAACTGCTTCTTTCTTTCGACAAAAATAACACCAGCATTCAGGCTACCTTTTCAGAGGGCATGAAAACCATAACTGACTGGATGAGTAACAACTTCCTTCAGTTGAATGCGGAGAAGACAGAAATCATGTTATTTAAAGAAGCAGTAATAAAGTGGTCCCCTAATTGGTGGCCAGGAGAACTGGGTCCGGCCCGTCTCCAAAACAAGTGGTAAAGAACCTAGGGGTACAAATTGACCAGAAGCTAAACTTGGAGAAACATGCTACTTCTACCGCAAGAGCCTGTTTCCACATACTAAGCCTATTAGTATTCCCCCTACTCCTGCTGTCCACACGGAAAACTCTGATACAAGCATTGGTCACTAGTCGTCTGGACTACTGCAATGCGCTGTTGATTTCAGCCAAGGAATCCTCCTTAAACAGACTGCAAGTGGTCCAGAACACGGCAGCTCGATTAGTGACCAACACCCCCCCCAGAACAGCTTCACTTTCACTTCTCCGCAAACTACACTGGCTCCCTAATCATAAAAGGATTAGATTCAAAATTTGATGTATGGTCCACAAAGCCCTTAACAACCTGGGACCAAGGTACATTACTGCCAAACTGCTCAGATATACCCCCTCAAGTACCCTTCGCTCAGGGTCCAAAGACCTTCTTCTTATGCCTCGCATAAAACAGGCTAGGTTGGGGGGAAAATCCTTCTCTTATCTAGCCCCATTGTATTGGAATCAACTGTCCATCCACCTTCGATGTTGCACCAACTACACATCCTTCAGAAAGCTGCTAAAAACCGCACTATTCTGATCCTCCTGTACTGGTAGCCAAGGACCGTTACAGCGCGGAGATACCCCGGTCGGGGTGATTCATGCGCTTTATAAATGACACAAATAAATAAATAGCTGTCACTAAATACACCGACTGGCTTAACAACGCTGTTAAGGCCTCGGTGCCTACTAAAAAAGCCTCAGGGAATAGGAGTATCCCTTCTGCCCCCTGGTTTTCTGACGCGCTGCGGAAGGAAAAACAAAAGTGCCGTCGATTGGAAAGGCGCTGGAGAGTGAGCTATCACACAGCCGATAAAGAGGCTTATAGAACTGCCCTAACAATATAAAAACGTACTGATATCAGAGAAAAGGGACTTCTTCACCAAACAGATTGAGAAAGGAAAAAACTCCTCCAAAGATTTATTTGGGGGAGTAAATAAGCTGGCCATACCCAAGTACACAGGGATTAAGGGCGATCAAAGGTTTTGTGACGATATCACAGCAGCCTTTAAAGCCAAAGTCCTGGACATTTATAAGGCCTTTGAGGATACGTCAGCCCACCTTCCCACCACTCGTCCAATAAGCCCCGAGTCCAAAAGTAACACCCGCTCCTGTTTCTCCCCAACATCATCGGAGGCAGTGGAAAAATATATAAGAGAAGCAAAGTCGGGGTCTCCTTCTGACCCATGTCCGCCTGCCTTTCTGAAAGAGATAGCGGTAGTGGTGAGCCCTGGACTCACAGAAATTTTCAACTCTATGTTTAACTCTGGCATTTTTCCATCTAGATGGAAAGACTCCTCCATTCTCCCATTGCTAAAAAAAAACAATTTGGATGGGTCTAACCCGAACAACTATCGTCCTATAGCACGGCTGCCGCTGCCAGCCAAAATAGTCGAAAAAATTATGAACACTCAACTATCCCAATTCATTCATGAAAACAATCTGCTCGATCACTCCCAGTTTGGCTTCCATCATGAGCATAGTACGGAAACGGCACTCATCAAAGCCAGTGAGGAGATCAGAGCGGTGATGGATAGAGGAGGTACAGTCGCCCTTGTGCTCCTCGACTTATCAGCCGCTTTCGATACTGTCTCCTGCAGCAGCGGCTGGAGAGCCTAGGGGCCAGGGGAGCGGCATTAGCCCTGCTGTCCTCCTTTCTCAAGGACAGGAGACTAACAGTATAGGTAGATGGGTATCACTCAGAGCCATACACCCTCCCGTGCGGAGTGCCACAGGGCTCTTCCATAAGCCCATCTCTTTCCAATGTCTATGTCTCGGAACTTGCCCCACTGATCCGGGATTTTGGATTTAGCCTGACGTCCTACGCCGACGATACCCAGATAGTGGTGGCTGCCTATAGAAATCAGGCCTCTCCCGCTCTACAATTTCAGAATTGCATTAGTGCAATAAATAGATGGATGGGAACACATTGTCTCAAACTCAATTCTGAAAAAAACGAGGTCCTAATTTTTGGCAACATGCAACCCAGCTGGGACAACCTGTGGTGGCCGGCAGAGATGGGTGAACCACCAAAACCAGCGCACAAGGCTAAAAATCTGGGAGTATGGTTTGACAGCAAATTAGCACTCTCACATCAGACAAATGCCATCGTCTCTGCCTCCCATTTTCTCATTAAGAAAATAAGGAAGATCTTTCCTTACATCCCCTCGGACACCAGGAAGACAGTCGTAACAACGCTAATTCAGTCAAAACTGGACTATTGCAATGGGCTCTATTTGAGCATGCAGAAGCAATATCTAAAAAAGCTTCAGACTGTTCAAAACACAGCGGCTCTGCTGCTGGTTAACACTCCCAGGCACAAATCTGTCTCCAAAGAGATTTGTGGCCTGCACTGGCTCCCGGTAACACAACGTATCAAATTCAAGGCCCTATGTCGGGCATACAAGGCACAGAGCCACACAGGACCTTCCTTTCTCCAAAATCTCTTTGTCTGGCATGAACCAGCCAGACAACTTCGCTCTACAGGGGCTAGACTCCTAACAGTACCTAGAATCCGATCTTCTCGCTGGGGCGACCGTAGTTTTCTCTACGGCACCGCTAAACTCTAAAATACGCTCCCGAGTGAGCTCAGAAGTGCTGGCTCCCTCACCATCTTCAGGAAAGGGCTAAAAACCTGGCTATTCCAGAATTAGACGCCTGGTCGGGCTTACTGTGTTCTTAGCGCCAAGACACCCCCGGGTATTCGCGCGCTTTATAAATCCCATTAACATTAACATATATTGGGTGCAACAAATATGAAGGGATGTGTTGTTGATATCGCTTTTTGAGTAGATGGCGCCCTTGATATTTTTTCAGTCCCTCTTTAGCTTCTTTTGCATATGAACCAGTGAAAGAAAAGGGAGCCAACTCCTTGGGAGCGTCATGCTTCATTGGTTTGGCACATCTTGAAAGGTCTTTAATGACTGCTCTTTCCACGCATATGACTTTTGATCAAATTTGTGTAAACAATGTGCTTTAAAATGTATCTGACCCCTTTGGTATTCGAGCCAAGTATTACACCCCACCACTTTTTGAAAGTCACCAGCTGCTAATGACTGAAAGAAAAAAAGGGTACTAAAAAATGCACATATATCTATTAAAAATAAAACAATCTGTTTTTAAATGGGCAAAAGCTTTATTTTCATTTTTTTTGCTTTGCGATTAAGCAGTTAGTACAGTTCTATAGATTCAAAAAGGGTTCATCTGCATTCTGTCTATTATATGTTTCTGATGAAATTTATGTATTTATCAGTTTTTCATTGGAGCATTGAATTATCACAACTCTAAAGCAAATGTTATGTCGTATTCCCACCATTGAAGATGGCACTAGATATCACCCCCGACTCGCTCAAGACCGGTGTGCCTATCAATTGTTGGCTGGATAGCTTCTATGATGTGTACTTCTTGATAATGCCAAGTTGCCCTCAGATACATCCCAATGGATGACTTAAACATCACTTTTTCTTTCTCATATTCAACTTCAAATTCAGAGGATTTTCCTTGGGGTCCTGTGTACGCCATGATTGAGGAACGCTTGTCGGTTGGGTCAATAGCAAGGAGGTCGCCTTTATAGTCAGTAATTTGCACTTTCCCGCCCTCCAGGAAGCACACCTGGAACCAGCAGGTGTGGTCTCTCTGGCGTTTTCCTTGGATCCCATTGGGCGTTGAGCTCCAGTACATGCTGATGGACATCCAGAAAGAGATGCGGCTTGGAGAGCAAATTAACCGCTGCGGTGAGCAGGTTTTTGCATCTGAAATGAAAACAACGAGAGCGGAAAGTTAACGAAGATGCTTCTTAACATTAGGGACATTACTTCTTAATACCTAATCACACTTTCCTCTACAGTATCTAGTCCCTCAGCCTCATGGCTTGTAAAATAAGTCCAGCTTCGTACCTGCGATTAAGGTCTTAACATTTTCTCCAATCTTGTCCTCCTGCCCAAGGGTTTGAAATTATTGTTCCTCATCCCTTAATGCCCCTACATGTTAAGGGTCAATTACTAGTATTAATGACTGGCTCTGGGCTCAGTGATCTAATACAACACTGAGAACCTCATTCCTACACCCATTCCAGGGACCAGTATTCTGGAGGTTATTACATCTGCACCAAGGTACCCCAATACAGACACTCAGACTAGACACACAGGCCTCACGACCATTTTATATAAAATGTGTACAGCATTATTGCACATCTGGACCTTGTGGGAGACTTTGCCTGGTCAAGGGAACTAAGTGCTCCAGTTCACATTGCAGCAGGCGCTGCCACTCCCAAATCATCAGCTCGCCTCGCAGCGCATAAATTGCACCGGATTTCCCCATGGCGAGGGAGACCTTGTGGGATACTTTGCACAGCCCTGGCGACTACGGGCTCCAGTTCACATTGCGGCACGTGCTGCCACACCATCATCTTCAGCGTGCCTCGCGGTAGATAAAGTGCACCGGATTTCCCCTTGGCGCCAGACGCGCCCAGGCAAAACCCGGGCCAAGGGCAGACCCGTCCTGCACCCGTCAGTGCTAGGAAGAGGCAGGGCCAACCCCCCTTGGCCTCGCAGAGGCATGCCCTTAGACATTCTTTGCTATTCCTGGTGGAGGTTTGTTTTGCATGGAAGGTACGTGGCCATTTGTTTCCCTTCTGCTCGTGCCTCTGGGTGCCTGTGCCCCTTCACCAAATAGAGTAACTCACTGTGTCGCCTGCTCGCTTATGAAAGACACCTGGGGGGTTCGAACAACTGTTACTGGTTTGTTCCATCCCAACCATCCAGTCAGTGTGGGTATGCAGACAGAGCCTCCAGAAATTCTGCTTGCAATTAACTTAGGCCCCCACCCTGATTATTTTGTGAAATTGGAAGGGCTGTTCTCACGGGCATTCGATGACCTGGCCACTCGCATGCGCAAGGTGTAAGATCTCACAAGCCATTTGGGAGACTCTGTGACTGCAATTCATTCAGCTTTGGCCTCTCTTAGTAGTTTTAGGGGGTCTTTAGTCGAGCAGGTGGCTGTGCCTACTGCCCCCTGTTTGCTTCAACCTAACAAACCGGGACCCACTTTGTTGGGAAGCGGGGTGCACGAACAAATTTCTGCTGCTTCCACTGTTAACAATGCCCTTTACACTGTTCCTCTGCCTTCCCTCACCCCCCCTGCCCTTGCTCTAGGCAATGCATCACACGCTCATGAACTTTATCCCTCACTGACTTACCCACAGACAGGGAGGGGTGGTTCAGAACCCACTATCCCTCCCAGTGAGGTTATCATTCAACTCTCCCCCCCCAGCCGCCACACCGTCTGTTTTAGTCATAGTTTATGTTCCTGCATTGGCTCTCTAATAAGATCATGGTAGATCATTTTTGTCCCAAGGAAATAATTATTGGGCTGGATAAGACACTCACTGAAAACCTCCTTAAGTGACTTCATACTGATCAACTTTTCCAAAACTTGGCGGGTGGAAGATATTCTGGGTCGATTTATGCAAGGGTCTGTTTCAAATGGGAATACCTCCTTGTTCCCTTTGGGTTATTTCTACAAACACCTTGTCTTGTCCACTGAGTGACGGTATGGAAGGAGAGGGTCTTCTGCTGCTCAGTGGACTACAGTTCATTGTTCATCTTTGTCTGCACAGGCCTACAGCTTACACCTGAGCAACCGCATCAAGACTCTATCAGAGCTGGATGCCCAGATTTGGCTGGGGCACGGGGAGGACAATTTTTCAACCCATGCTCGTCATTCCGATGCCTTCAAAGTACTGAGATGGAATATTGCGGCGATCAGAGGCAGACTAGTGGATGAGGAGTGTACCGACCTCTTGTGTCTCTTGGACATTATATGGTTACAAGAGATGTAGCACACCAGGGGTTCCCTTATTTTAGATGGTTATGCATCGTTTGTGTCACCACCATCCCCTCGTCTCATGGCAGAGCCAAGGGAGGCTTAGTTACTTTCATCAAATTAAGCTTAAGGTGCAAAATGGGGATGCAGATCACGATGTTAACCTAGGGGCCATGGATCAGGCACATCTGAAACACACACCACAAGGCGACATGTTCAATACATTTTTTATAGAACATACCTTTGTCAATTTTCGTAACAAGGGGGACATTAATAATGCAGCGCAAACCCCAACCTTTAAAGCTCTAGCTCAATCATTGATTACATCTTTGTCTCTAAATGCCTTCTTGCCTCCTAAATTGAATTCAAGGTAGTCTGACATGCTCGGAATGACCATAACCCTTTCCTGGCTACTTCTAAGTGGTCACAGACTCTGGGTGGGCCCGATGGCTTATTTCAAGAACTGGTTACTCCCATAGCACAGGGAAGAAGACTCAAATGGGCAAAGGTGGTTCCAGCTGATTTTAATTGCTATCTCTTATCTTGCCATTCAGATTTCTGTACTTGTCTGGATAAGGAGGCCTCTGCCTCTAACATCCTAAAGGCCTTCTCCAAAATTGCGGGAGTATTAGGACTGCTCCCACTCTCCTCAATGCTGTTCCTCTTGTAGTGCCTTGTAGGTGGTTTGACAAGGCCTGCTCCCAGGCCCACAGATCACTCAGCCTATTTGCACAGGCAGCCTTGCAAGGAGGAAGTGAGGAGGTCCAGGGCCAGCTATCATTTGGTGCACTCAGAGAGGAAGAAGATGCTAAAGAGGGAGCTACAAAATGTTAGGGGCTTCCGCTCTACAGGATAATGCAGAGTTTTGGAGGGTGGTGAACCATCCCCTCTTCTCCCCAGATCAAGTGAGTGTGTAGGTACTGACCATTACCCCCAGGCTTGGTTAGACCTCTTTTGGGCCATTTACAACCTTGAGTCCAGTGAGGTCCCGTTGTGTGAAGATCTGGAGGTTACTGACTTTGTTTTCAGTGGGAGGAAGTTAGGAAAGCTACCATGTCTCTCCCAGATGGCAAGGGCTTCAGCCCAGATGGTATTCCGGGGTACCTATTTAAATCTGAGGTTCATCTTTGGGCCCCTATGGTATTCAGGAAAAATATCTAGCTTGAAATGTCGACTTAAACTAATATCGAGTTTTAAATATCGTGACACAGAAATATCAGCAGCAAGAATATCGTGGTCAAGAATATCGACTTTAAGGTAAGAAATATCAATTTCAAAAATATAGAAGTCATTAATATCGTTTGCAAGAATATAGTTGTTTAAAATATCGATTTTTTCAGATAGTGCTATGTATATTAGTATAAATTTTAAATGTATGTGATGTATTTTTTGTATAAGTATTGTTTATGTTTTTTAATTTATGTGTTAAATGTTTAGTAGTTATTAATTTTATTTTAAATACATTTTGCTTTTTTTAGTTCCGAAGCGGATTGTGGGTTTATAGGGGAATAGGGTGAAAAGTAATTTAATTATAGTAAACTAATGAATATTTTCTTTTTATTAATATTTATTTAATTGAGATTTTATAATGTTAGTTGTGTTTTTATTTTTTTGGGGGTACATTTTATGTGTGGGTTGTGGGGTTTATAGGGGTATAAGGTTGGAAGTAACACATTTTTATTTAATCATTAATTAGTTGTTAATGTTAATTAATTAATTGATAACTAATTATGGTAATTGTGTAATTATTTTAGGTGCGAGTTGTGGGGTTTATAGGGGTAAAAGGTGGGAAGTAATTTATTTTTAATTAATTAATAATTAGTCGTTAATTGTATATTAATTAATTGACAATTAAATATGGAAATTGTGTAGTTCATTTTAGTTGTGGGTTGTGGGGTTATTAGGTGTAAAGGATGGGAAGTAATTTATTTTTAAATAATTAATTGATAATTAATATTAATTAATTGATATTTAATTAGGGTAATTGTTTATCTATTTGTTTTGTGTGTCAGGTTGGGGTTTATGGGGGTAAAGGGTGGGTAGTAAATTAATTTTACTTACTATATAATTAGTTGTTGAATACTATTAGTTATTTAATTGGAAAAAAAAAGGTTGATTGTGTAATTAACTTTTTACAATTTAATTTGAGGTGTGGGTTGTGGGAATTATAGGCGTAAAGGGTGGGAAGTTAATTTTTATGTGTTTTAATTAGTTTTTTAATTAATTAATTAATAATATTTGTTTAATTGATAATTAATTATGTTTATTATGCAAATATTTATTTTTATTTTAGATGTCTGTTGTGAGTTGTGTGGTGTTTTAGGGTAGGATGTAAATAGACTAAAGTTATGTAATAATTAATGTTTTTGTGAATACTAATTTCTAAATAAAAATATTTATTTGTTTAAAAATTATTTTTTTATTTTATTTAAAGTAATATCTGTAGGTATTTGAGATATGTATTTAACATTATAATGTTTTTTTAAAAAAATTAATATTAAATATATTTTTATTTTTATTTTTAACATATTTATATTTTTTTATTCACTTCTTTTTAAAAAGATTTTTATTTTTTGATGATATTTTGTTTGTTTTTAATTTGGAACAGAATGGAGTGGGAATAGTAAATGTTACCCCTGCGCAATCCAACACTTTTCCTATTGATGCATTGACTAGAGTGGGAGTAGTAAATGTTATCCTTCCCCTATCCAACACTTTCCCTACTGTTGCACTCACTGGAGTGGGAATAGTAAATTTTATCTCTCCGTTATGCAACACTTTCCCTACTGCTGCACTCTCTGGAGTGGGAATAGTAATTTTTACCCCACTGCTATACAACACTTTAACTACTGTTGCACTCATTGGAGTGGGAATAGTAATTTTTACCCCTCCGCTATCCTACACGTTCCCTACTGTTGCACTCATTGGAGTGGGAAATTTAAGTTTAAAGATTTTTAAATAGTTTAATGTTTTTTTTATAATAGAATTTTTTTTATAGATTTTATGTTATTGGAATATATATATTTGCTAAATTTTTATATAATTATAAAATGATAAAATACATTAAAATTATTAGTTTTATAATTGTTTTAATGTAAATATATACTTATATATTAATTTTTATATTTGTGTGTTTAACTTTTTTTGGTACAATCCACAAATAATCCTCTTAAACAAAGGATGACGACGCCTTGTGTTGCTGGTCCAAAATTACTTTATTTTCTGCCCCATCGAACGCATTTCAGCTGTCCAGCAGCCTTGCTCACCGATAGCAAGGCTGTTGGACAGCTGAAACGCGTTCGATGGGGCCGAAAATAAAGTAATTTTGGACCAGCAACACAAGGCGTCGTCATCCTTTGTTTAAGAGGATTATTTGTGTATATATATATATATATATATATATATATATATAGCCAAGTAAGATCGCGGGTCTCTCTGCCTCTCATGGCGGCGGGCTCGAACGAGGGCGCGAACCTCTTCAATTTCAGTGATACTTTGTAGATAAACAAAATGTACTCGAGCCCAAATCCATGAAGCGTAATTTAATCAGAGCATGTGGCAAACAAACGCCCGACGCGTTTCGGTGCTGCCGCACCTTGGTCACGCGTCGGGCGTTTGTTTGCCACATGCTCTGATTAAATTACGCTTCATGGATTTGGGCTCAACTACATTTTGTTTATCTACAAAGTATCACTGAAATATATATATATATATATATATCCAAATGCATCGCTCAAACAGTTGAGGCGCCACATGCAACGTGATTTCTTCCTTTTATTCAGTAGGTTAACAGGGCATGCAGCGTCACCCTTCCCTCATGGTGATGTTCACCAAACGCGTTTCGTGCTACTCAGCCCTTGCTCACTGGTATCTTCACGGGGGAATCGCGACCATGGTCTCGCCGCCCTTGCAGCAATTATTTATAGTCCCGCCTCAGAGGGCGTGTTTATTGCATTCTGGTCATGGTAGTTCATAAAACATGGGTTTCTCCAAGTAGATATCGCTCTACCCCCAAGTGTCAAATCTTATGTACTTAGTTGCTGGAAACAGGTAAGGTTGCAGCCCTGTTCATTGAACCTCACCAAACGGTCACGTTGCTCCACTTGCACCCTGTAGTGATGGGCGCTCGGGACCCGCTCTTTCACGGCGGGGCATCTCGCGACCAAGAGCCTGGCGCTATACATCCAAATGCATCGCTCCAACAATTGAGGCGCCACACACAACGTGATTTCTTCCTTTTATTCAGTAGGTTAACAGGGCATGCAGCATCACCCTTCCCTCACGGTGATGTTCACCAAACGCGTTTCGGGCTACTCAGCCCTTGCTCAGGGCTGCAACCTTACCTGTTTCCACCAACTAAGTACATAAGATTTGACACTTGGGGGTAAAGCGATATCTACTTGGAGAAACCCACGTTTTATGAACTACCTATACATATATATATAAAATGATATTTTGGACATCGATATTTTTTTACAATATTTTTGTACTTACCATTATAAATATAGGATGTCGATATTTTTGACATTGATATTTATAACTCGATATTGTGGTATGGGAATATTTTAGGTGTCGATATTCTGTCAGTGAACCGGCCCCTATATTGACTCAATACTTTAACGTGGCCATCAGTGGGTCACTCCCCCTAGCTAGAAACAATCGATATTGTCCCAATTTTCAAGAAGGGTAATAAGGCTGACTCTGCCAAATACTGTTCCATTATCCTGGTGGCCAGTGAGGTAAAGGTGTTGAAGAGGGTCCTGCAGGATCTCCTTACCACTTGGGCTAAAGATAAGAATGCATTGTCGGAAGTACACTATGGGTTCAGGGCAGAACATTGTTGATCAGGCCCTGAACTTGTACATGCTAATTGCAAAGTACATCAGGGCGAAGGAGGGGGCGATTCATCTGGCCTTTATGGATCTAAGCTAGGCCTTTGATAAAGTTTATAGAGCCAAGCTCTGGGCTGCGCTTGGGTCCATAGGAGTTGAACCGGCCCTGACCTCCTTGCGTAGTCTTCATGAGGATCTAACTGATTCTGTAAGATACAGGTGAATGGGAAATGCACCCAACCCTTCAATCTGAAGAGAGGGGTGCACAAGGGGTGTATCCTGGCCCCTTTTCTCTTCACTCTTTATATTAATAGTCAGAAATTTGCTCTGTTGGATCAAAGGGTGGATGTACCGAGCATTGGCGGTCCCCGCCTGCCTGTTCTTTTGTACATGGACAACACCGTTTTAATGTCACACACGCCCAAGGGTCCACAGTGCCTTCTAGAACCTCTTGTAATCTATATGGATGGGCTTGGCTTTACCACCAATTACGCTAAGTCCCATGTAGTGCTGGTGGGCCCTGAAAACACTAGCTCTAAATGTTTTTCAATTAAGAGTCAGTCCATCTCTAGGGTTGATCATTTCTAGTACCTAGAGATCCTACTGGATTCCAATCTTACTTGGCAACCCTTGCCTAAGAAAAACGTCATTAGGTTTAAATCAGCAATTAATGGGGTCAGTGTTTTGTCTAGGTGCATAGGTCACACACATGTGGAGACCATGCTTAAAGTATTCAGGGCTAAGTGTATTATGGTGGCTTGCTACGGATGGGACATTTGGGGCTTTGTGTAATCTTCCCAATTACAGGTCATTGAAAACTCTTTTCTGAAAGGTCTTCTCAGAGTTCCCCATAGTACACCTTCTGAGATGGTTCATGAGGAAGCTGAGTTGGGGTAAATTTCTGACCTTATCGGGCTACGCCTCTTGCTTCTATGGCTGTCTATTTGGCTAGAGGAGGACCTGAATCTTAACAGGCTTATCATTCAAGATCGTCTGGCTTTGGATTAAATGTTGCGGTGCATTCCATGGCTCTCATACATCGGATGAACCTTAACCTCTCTGGGTAGCCCTGAGCTTTTTGTTGAACCAGAGTTCATTGTGAGGGGTGATATTTCCTGCATAAAACAGGCCTTTCTCGCCAGGGCGGCAGCGGAGCAAAAGACTGTGACACTTCACAAGTGCTCTATGCGACAATTTTTTATGGTTAAAACTGTCCCTGGGATGGAACTTTATCTGTTGCCGGAGATGTCCAATTTCTATCGCAGGTTGTTAACCTATTTTAGATTTTGGAAACCCCGGACAGTGGTATTAGGTTTAGGTAAAACGGCGCCACTAAGAAGAATCACACAAAGTATCTGGATATGCCACGTTCATGTAACAGTGCTAAAAGGTGAGGAGAACCACCAACCTCCCCAGGGCAGGCCTAAGCCTATAAAAACAGCTAACACTCCTTAGCACACGTAAAAATTAATTGAAGTTACTTAATACGCAGTGTACACAATCAATACAGATAAGTATAGTAAACACGATTCTTTTCTCTTTCTTCTTGGTTGTCTTTATTTTAATTTCGTAGATCTTCAAAACAGCTCTCAACAGCCAACACGTGTTTCGTTGCAAAAGGGGAGGTCATCCCGCGACTTTTTCAAGGCTGTATGAGTACAAACACAAAAAAAAAAAACCTTATCTTAACTAAGGAACACAATCCCAGTACTTTAAACACCCATAATTCGTGAAGTTCCAAAAGAAAAACGTCATGCACAAGGTTAAAATAAAGCAAAATTCACAGAGCAAAAATAATAACTTAATGACACAGAAGATACCAAAGCAAAAGGGAAATCGCAGTCGGTCTATGACCCAAAGCAGATGGAGAGACAAAGCCAAGTACCGTGATCATTTAGTCCCTAAAGAGAACCAACAGGGCACTGGTGATGGCAAATCAATCAGTTCAAGCTCTGCATCTTTAGATACAGTTCATACCAGTGGTAGCGAGTCTGACAGAGGTGAAGGAATAATTAATACCCTTAATAATGAGAGCAGTTTTTTATTAGAGGTCAAGAGAATCAAGAGAGGGAACAGGGAGAATCAGCGACCTGTACAGGCAGAAAAACAAGGAGGGGAAAGAGAGGGGCGCAGGTAGAAGAGCGTCAAGGAGTAAGGACCAGGTCTTGGACCCTAAAGAAATGAACAATGTAACTGTTGTGAATTTAACTAATGATTGCCTTTCTAAAGATGTCTTATCTGTACTTACTAAGGGTATGAGCTTTTGCCCAAACAGTATTGGAGATGTTTGTGATGTTAAAATTGATCTTTTCAAATTTATAAGGCGTTTAAAATTGAAGAAACATTTTGAGTTGACAAGTTCTGGCAATAAAAATATTCAACAGAATCTTGGGTTGTGTATACTTTTGTGATTTTCTTGCAGATTTGAATAAAGCTTCTACTACTACTACTACTACTACATATCTGGTACTCAACGCAAGTGCACCTATCTTCTGTCAATGGAAAGCCTTTACAAATGTTGTAGAAGAGCAACAACACAACTGAAACCTATTACGAGGGCCACAAAATTAAAATTGTGTCTAAAGAATGTTGGGACTTTAAAATCCAGTTCATCCCAAAGAAAAGTCTGAGTAAGTAAATGTTGTCCATTCATTCGAGGCAAGATCTGGGATATTATATGGAAAAAAAGCTGTTATTGGACTTATCATCTCCAAGCACTAAAGGATAGTTGTGACCTCTAGGAGAGCGAGCAGCTTGTAGCCTATTGATCATGGCTGCTACAGGAGCTGGGGTGATTATCCCACAAAATATATAAAAATTTAATATTGTAAAAGTCATAGGTTGGCAGTGGATAAATGACAAAAACTTTTAAATTCTGTCAGACAGGTATCCATATTTTCTAGACTAGCATTAACCTTGTGCAGCTTTGTAAGGACCTTCCTCAGGAGGAGCTGTGTGTTTCTTTTCTAGATGGCCGCTGTGGAGGCGGTGGGCGGTACCACTATTTGCTGCTGCAACGTGGTGCTTCACTAAGGAGTTGGTGGTGTTGGCACTTCCTTGTTCTCCTCCTTTTCACCCACCAGTTGGTATTAGTCAACAGCAATGTTTGCGACGAAGTCAAGGCAGAACTGCCTCATCATGGCCTGCTCCTTGTGGCCTTTAGTAACTGCCCCCTAGGCAGAGTTGATGTATGCACTGCAGACAGCACACTCTTGTGAATTAAGGAAAACAGCCACATGCCCCCTCACCACTATTTTATCATTCCACAATTACTTTTTTGTATCCTCTTTAGGCCAAACCTACTTCTGCCGTTGGACATTTTTCTTGGGTCCGGGATGGGTTAGGTTGTGACACTTCTATCTGTTTAGGATTGCAGAAATCGCTACCATTGGGGTAAGAGACAGTCCTGATGTGTATGCATAATGTTGTTTCGGTGAAGAGATTATGTAGTTAAACTATGGTTGTTCTTTGCAGGTCTGCTCTTCCGACATGTAGTATGCAGCCCTATTTTTAGGATTGAATATGGTGACCAAAGCACAGTTGAGCAAAACACTTGGGGGTATATTCACAAGAACGTGTGATAACTACCGCAAGAGTAGCGTAACGCAACTTTCAATATCACAGCCCATCGCGGGAAAATAACCCTGTGTCAACGTGGAATTCACAACAAGGCGGTACCATGCGATAGTCTGCCAAAACCGCGGACAATGTCCGCGACACAACCACCACGATGGAGATAAAAACACAAACCACAACACCAAAAAACGTGCGATGAGCCCATTCGCGATGAGGAAATCAGCGATAAGCAGCACCAGGCCTGCAACACACACCTGGCAGGCGTCAAAAAGCTCCATAAAAGTAGAAAAAACACCCACACACAAACTGACCAACACACAAGCACCATGGAGGCAGCCGGAGCAGGTGCAGAGGACGAGCGCAACCCCACAAGCACCCCGGACGACCAGCCTGGGACCTCGGGAACAGGGAAGGGCAAGGACAAGAAGAAGAGGAAGACCAAGTTCAGTCTGCAGGCGAACAGGATCATAGTTACGGAGGTGATGGAACACCATCAACAACTCTTCGTCACCTCCAACGTGTCATTGGGCACCAAAACTGGAATATGGCGGGACATCGTCGACAAGGTGAAAGCCGTCGGAGAGCACAAGCGGACAATGGACGAGGTCAAGAGGCGATGGAATGACATCAAGCGGAAGACCAAGGAGAAACTCTTTGCCAACCTGAAGGCAGCAACGCAGACCGGAGGTGGGGGCCCAGAACCACAGCTGGAGCTGGATGACATGGAGGAGCTGGTGTCGACAGTCATCAGTATGGATACTGTGGCCGGAGTCGGGGGACCGGACACTGCTCGACAGGACACAACACAACCGCAACAGGGTGAGTGACCACCAGGTACTGGGGGATGGGGAGAGATGGCCACAATGGCACACATGCACAAGCAAGCAGGGCACAGTGCACACCCACAATCACTCTGGGTCCACGCCCAGACCCACAGACTGTCACAATGTACAATGCCATGCTGTCTGAATGTCAACCTGTACCATGCGGCTACATACATGTGGACACATTGTAATACACCATCTCCCCTTCACATCGCAGGGGCATCGTCAACACCTCCTGCAGAGCAGTCACAGCCACTCTTCACTGATGACGAGGAGGAGGACAACACCAGCATCGACACCCAAACCATCCAAGACCTCATTGAGCTCATCCGCAACTCACCTCCAGGATCAGGGCAGCCCAGCTACATCCATGAGACCCCACCCACCACCCAAACCACCCAGCAGGAGGCACCCACAGCCCCGGCACCCTCCCAAGTCCCCCAGGAACAACACATGGCCTTCAAACGCCGTGTGTTGGAGGGCCAGAGGGAGACGGCCGAGCAGGTGCGGGTGGGGTTCGAGCTCATGGCTACCAAACTGGATGCCATCCTTGGGTGTCTATGTCCGCCCCATGGGCTCCAGCGAGCCCTGACTGACATCTCTGGAGTCATGACGCAGAGGGAAGAATACCTGTCCGATCAGAGTGGCCCCAGCGATGCCAGCCGTGAGCTGGCACACATGCGGAGGCTGATGGAGGACATGGTGCGGATGGAGGCGGAAAGGATGGCAGCCGCCGCTGCACATCAGCAAAATGTAGCTGGGATCTACCGTGCCCTGCATGTCCTCATCATGGCATTGCTGCCACAAGGCGTGGCGATGATGAATGCTGCTGCCCCCACACCATCCACATCTCCGCCCCCTGGTGTGTCAGTGCCTCCCAGTGCGGCAGGCGTATCCACTCCAGCACCTGATGTGTCACTGCCACACAGTGCAGCCATCAATCCTCCTCCGGCCCCTGATGTGTCAGTGGCACACAGTGCCGCAGCCGGTACTGCAACACCCACAGGTGGGGCAGGGCACACACCTGGGGACGAGGACGTGGATGGGACTGTGGTCAGGAGGGCCAGGCACTAGCATCCATTTCCGCCACCTTCCCTGTTACTGCTTGGTGCCCACCATGGCCTCAAGACATACCACTGACCCCCGATACACTCCGATGCACTCACCGCGGACAGCGACATGGACTGCCACATCCTGTTTGACGACCAATGACACGGCGGACAGACTGCGGACTGTACCCTTTCTCTTCCGCAGTACAGGTCATCCCCGGATGGACACTGGCTGGCCCTCCACGGGCCCATATTGTGTAGTGTGCTCGGCATTGCCCTGTACCGCTCCAGCTGCATGACTGCACTGGATGTGCAAATAAACATCCAGTGACGCACTGCTGTGTAATGTCTTACGTCATTCATGTATGGATGTGTGGATGAATGTGGGGACAGTGCCTTCCCTTGCGTCAATGATGTTCATCCTGTGGGATGCCGTTCAGAGGGTGCGACATTGCATTTTGTGTACCAGGTTCCGTGAACACTACAACAGGGACACACGCATCAGTCACTTCCTTGTCCGGACATGGACTGGACCACGCCCAGAGCCCACGAGTCATTGTTGCAAGACCTGCGCTGGTCGGGCGTACGGCAGGCCAGACCACTCCGCAAACGCCCCAAGGGGGGGCCCTCATTGCTACCCGTCGCAGGCGTACTCGCTGGTGGTGTGCAGGTCACTGGTCTAGTTGTCAGCATGTCACAGCCACTCCCTGAGGGCAGGTTTTCACACACACCACACCCATCCGGCACAGGCATCACAGGCCATGTGACTCCGCCAACATAAGGGGCCGACGACGTCACATTCCCCTCTTACGGTGGTGACTGGATGATGGACGCTCCACGGTTCTCACTCATGTAGGGCCCATGAGTTGTTGCGCACAGGGTTAGTGGCATCCGAGGCCTTGCGGACGGCACGGGCCTACCACCACGTGGCGCAGACTGGGGTTGCACAGGGTTAGTGGCACACAAGGCCTTGAGTAAGGCACGGGCCTACCACCACGTGGCGCAGACTGGGGTTGCACAGGGGTTGTGGCACCCGGGGCCTTGCGGATGGCATAGGCACCCCGCCACGGGACGGTGACTTGGGGTGCCCTGTGTCAGTGGCACCTTGAGCTGCTGAGCGGGGGTGCAGCCTGCGATGATGCCCCGTCCCGGCGGTCCAGACAGCTCAGGTTTTGTGTGCCCTGCTGGACCGCAGTGTAGGCCAGAGCCAGCGGGCAGCACGGGCCTACCGCCCCGTGGCGTCGTTTCTGGGATGCCAGAGTTGGTGGCACCCATTGGGCTGAGCGGGTGTCCAGCCTGCGATGGTGCCGCGTGCACTGGTATGTCCACTGCCATGGAGTAATCAAGACCCAGCACCAAACGTGAGACCTGGTGGCCTGCGGAGAGGGGCAGCATGATGTGGAGGGTGCCATGTCCGCGGGCCCCGGGCTTGTGGCTTGCAGCGGCACGTGGTGGGACCTCCTGTCTATGCACCGGTGGCGGAAGGTGAGCATTGAGGCCTGGGTGTGCATGGGCGGGCATGCTCCGATGGGTGGCGGGTGAGGTTGGGGTGCCTCTGCCTGGGTGTGCATGGGCGGGCAGGCGATGTTGTCTTGTGCAAGTGTGTGTACTGTGCCAGTCATGTATCTGGGCTCTGTTTCAGCTGACGGCTCTGAATGAGATGTGTGACCTGGTGAACAGCACTACATACCGGCACGTGGTTGGAGACACACCGGTGGCAGCAGGTGAGCAGTGTGGCCTGGGTGCGCAGGGGCGGCACTGTCTCTCTCTCCCCCTCTCTTCCTCTCTCTCTCCTCTTCTCTCTATCTCTCTCTCCCTCTCTTCCTCTCTCTCTCCCTCCCTCCCTCTCTTCCTCACACTCTCCCTCTCTTCCTCTCTCTCTCCTCTCCCCTCTCTTCCTCTCTCTCTCCATCGCTCTCTCTCTGTCCTCTGATGTGCGCAGGACACACCTTCTCATCATCTTTTTTGTCTTACAGGCTGTGACCTACGTATTGTCCGGAGGGGAGCGGCGTTGTTCTATTTTAATAAAGTTACATTTGTTGCTTCATAAGTGAATGTGTGCTGGTCATTTCTGTGAGGACGCATCCATGTCACCAGTTATGATTGTGTGGCATCAAGCGGAATATTTTTTACATGTTTAGGTGTGGCTGATGTGGCATGTCTTTGTTCGGGGGGTGCCATGGAGGGGTGGTCCTGGGGGTGGTGGCTGTGGGTGTTGTGGCCCTCTTGGGTGTCCGGGCCGCATGATGGGTGGCTCCATGGCATCTGTTGCCCTTCCGATGTAGCCCTGGGCTGTGCTCCTTTTGGTTTGCAGGCTGCCGTCGGACTTTACACCAGGTCAGAGCAGGTGTAGATTTCCTGGTGCTAACGCGCCTTATCGCCTGTTTTGTGTTTTTATCGCGGATGTGGCTGGTAGTTGTGAATGTTGAGGTGTGCTTTTGTCTCGACTTTTGTCACGGGAACGCCTACTCTGCATCTCATTAGCGATATTTGTGGGGGTCCTCTGTGGCGATATTTTTTGCGGCTGCTATCGTGGGTATACTGGTGCTGTGGGCTGTTAACACCGGCTTGTGAATGGGGGGTAAATTTATCACGACTTTGGCTGCGATAAAGTGCCGTTAATTCGGCGATAGCTCCTTGTGAATATTTCCCTTGGAGTGCTCCTGGATGGCCTCATCTTGAATCTAGAATGCCATTCTCCATTGTGCACCAGCAAACCAAAGTATCATTTTTGTCCTCACTATGTCCGCAAACACCTGCAGAAATTGCAGAGTTAGGACTTGCCTGCGGTGATGACAGCAGAATCATGCTGCTGCTCAAAACAGTTACTCAAACTACAACAGACCAAATACTAGACACAATTGAGTGAGGGTTCCACAACCAAAATCTAAGTCTGCCTGTGTGACCCTAACACAGCAGACTAGAACAGAGTCTACACTGCCTTGTCAATCACGAGACGCTTGACAAGAATTTTAAAAATTGGATCATAGATTGCAAACAACTCATTTTGACCATTGTCAGGATGGGCTCGCAGAAATCCAAATGGACCATCAAGAAATTAATGTAAACCTTTAGCCCTTCAATGGGGGAACATTCAAAGAATATCAGCAACATCCTCACTGCAAAAAAGTAGATGCTCTTGGACATTTAAAAGGCCTTTTAGGAGAATGTGCCAATAAGGAGCTTAGAGCAAACTAGATTGGATATATCTGCGGGGCAGCCAGTTAATAGTCAGGACTCATTGGGGAATATGTCTATAGTTGTCTGCATATACCCAGATACATTTGGGGACAAAGGGGTTTGTGGGACAGGCTGAATTAAAATCAATTGACCCTCACATGTCAGGAAATCCATAGTGCATATTACTTCTATTCTACACCACATTGCAGATGTAGTTTAAGCAACCACCCATAACCACTTTCAGTCATAGACAACATGAATCTCAATTCTGTAGGGGAACAGTTCAACAGAGGATGATAAAGAGGAAGTAGCACACCACAATATGTGGCAGATCAAATTAGGACCCCATGTGAAGGAACAGGCTGTTTAATCTTTGTTTATTTTACTATTTAAGTCATCATGGTCATGTCCATTCATTAACGTATTTTGCTACATGACTGTATCGAGCAACTTGATTGCGATCTACTCATACATTTTCCCTTTGAAATGTGGAGTACAACAGGGATCTACTGTAAGCCCTACTCTCTTCGACCTTTACATGCGCCCTTTACCAGAGATAGTACAAACATTTGAGTTGACTATAGTATTGTAATCAGATGACACCTAATTAGTCATTTCTATCTCTCCGGAACATAATTCCAATTGTCAACAGCTCATTGCTTGTCTAAAGGAAGTGGTTAACTAGATGGCCAGTAGCTGCCTCAAACTAAACGGGGACAAGACTGGGTTTATGCTCCTATCTACTAATCTGTCCAATCTGGCACTACTCCCCTGGCTAGAGTGCTTAGGGAATATATCTAGCCCTAAAAATCCTGTAAAAAGCATGGGTGTCTGGCTGGATGACTCGCTCACTATGGAGGCTCAGATCAACAAACTGGCAGCAAAATGTTATGGAATACTAAGATTTCTGAGAAAAGTGTTAAGCATTTTGCCCTTCCTTTCCCGACGACTCATTGTACAGGCCTTGATTATCTCCCGTCTGGATTACGGGAACCCTCAATATCTTGGCTCCCCTCAATATGAAAAAGAAGGCTACACTGTCTTTCAAAATATGGCTGCCTACCTCTTTTTAATTATCCCGAGGCATCAGTCAGCAAGAAGGGCACTAGCTGACCTTCATTGGCTCCCCATTAAGCAGCGGGTGCAGATTAAAGCTCTCTGCATCGCTCTTAGGGCATAACATTACTCAATCAATCAATCAAGCATTTGTATAGCGCGCTACTCACCCGGAGGGTCTCAAGGCGCTTGGGGGAGGGGGGTCCGCTACTGTTCGAACAGCCAGGTCTTGAGTTGCTTCCTGAAGGAGAGGTGGTCTTGGGTAAGGTGGAGGTGGATGGGTAGGGAGTTCCACGTCTTGGCAGCCAGGTAGGAGAAGGATCTTCCTCCCGTTGTGGCTCTTCGGATGCGGGGGACGGCGGCGAGGGCGTGGTTGGTCGATCGTAGCTGGCGGGTGGGAGTGTAGAAGGTCAGACGGTCGTTGAGGTATCTGGGGCCTTGGTTGTGGAGAGCTTTGTGTGCGTGGGTGAGGAGTCGGAACGTGATTCTCTTGCTGACGGGGAGCCAGTGCAGGTCTCTCAGGTGTCCGGCGATGTGGCTGTGTCGGGGGATGTCCAGGATGAGTCGAGCTGAGGCGTTCTGGATGCGTTGGAGTCTTTTTTGAAGTTTGGCTGTGGTTCCGGCGTAGAGGGAGTTGCCGTAGTCCAGTCGGCTGGTGACGAGGGCCTGGGTGACCGTCTTCCTGGTTTCGGTGGGGATCCACCGGAAGATCTTGCGCAGCATGCGTAGGATGTTGAAGCAAGACGAGGAGACGGCGTTGATTTGTTGGGTCATTGAGAGGGAGGAGTCCAGGATGAAGCCCAGGTTGCGTGCATGGTCCGTTGGTTTGGGTGCGTTGCCCAGGGCAGGGGGCCACCAGGAGTCGTCCCAGGCGGAGGGTGATGATCCTAGGATGAGGACTTCCGTTTTATCTGAGTTCAGTTTCAGGCGGCTGTTCCTCATCCACTCGGCTACGTCCTTCATCCCTTCATGTAGGTTGGTTCTGGCGGTTGTGGGGTCGTTGGTGAGGGAGAGGATCAGCTGGGTGTCGTCGGCGTAGGAGATGATGTTGAGGTTGTGTTGGCGTGCGATGGCTGCGAGGGGGCTCATGTAGACGTTGAAGAGGGTGGGGCTGAGTGATGATCCTTGTGGTACGCCGCAGATGACTTCGGTGGCCTCGGAACTGAACGGGGGAGGCGGACTCTCTGGGTTCTTCCGGCGAGGAAGGAGATGATCCACTCCAGTGCCTTCTCTTGGATTCCGCCGTTGTTCAGGCGTTGCACTAGGGTGCGGTGGCAGACTGTGTCGAACGCTGCGGAGAGGTCCAGGAGGATGAGGGCCGCTGTTTCCCCGTTGTCGAGCAGGGCTCGGATGTCGTCGGTGGCTGCGATGAGGGCGGTCTCGGTGCTGTGGTTGGCCCGGAAGCCGGACTGCGAGTGGTCGAGGGATCCATTCGTCTCGAGGAAGGCGGCCAGTTGTCTGTTGACGGTCTTCTCGATGACTTTGGCAGGAAAAGGAAGGAGCGAGATGGGGCGGTAGTTTTTGAGGTCGGTGGGGTCTGCTGACGGTTTCTTCAGTAGGGCGCTGAGTTCGGCGTGCTTCCAGCTCTCTGGGAAGGTGGCGGTGACGAAGGAGGTGTTGATGATGTCCCGGAGGTGGGGTGCGATGACGGCGTCGGCCTTGTTGAAGACGTGGTGAGGGCAGGGGTCGGTTGGTGATCCGGAGTGGATGGAGTTCATCGTGCGGATAGTGTCTTCGGTGTTGATAGGGGTCCAGGCTCAGAGGGTGGAGGTGGGGGCGTTGGAACGGTCGTAGGGTACGTCGGCTGTGTGCTGAAACTGTAGTGTATGTCTGCGATCTTGCTGTGGAAGAACGAGGCGAGCGAGTTGCAGAGGTCTTGCGAGGGAGTGATGTCGTTGTTTCCGGCGCTGGGGTTCGAGAGTTCTTTGACGATGATGAAGAGTTCCTTGCTGTTGTGGGCGTTGTTGTCCAGTCGTTCCTTGAATGCGGTTTTCTTGGTGGTGTGGATCAGCTGGTGGTGTTTTCGGGTGGCGTGCTTGAGGGTGGTCATGTTGTCTGCAGTCGGGTCTCTGCGCCATGCTTTCTCGAGGGCCCGGCAGTTCTTCTTGGATATCTTGAGTTCGTCGGTGAACCAGGATGCTTTCTTGTTGCCGGGTCTGACTGGGGGGTCTTCAATGGGGCGAGGTCGTCTGCGCAGTTGGTGATCCATCTTGTGAGGTTGCTGGCGGCTTGGTTGGGGTTCGTTGAGCTGGCGGGAGGGTTCTGGCTCAGGGATGTGGTGAGTTGGTCGGTGGTGATCTTGTTCCAGCTTCTGCGCGGAATCTGTTGCGGGTGGTGGTGCGTGGTGATCCATTACTATGTGCCCTTATTGAACCTTACAACCCTGGAAGGTCCTTGAGATTGTTCGCTACACTTCTTGCAGTGATACCAAAAATCTGCAGAACAAGATGGGAAAGCAGTTCTTTTGGGTACCTAGCTACTAAAATGTGGAATTCTCTGCTGATCAAATTGAGCCAAATAGATTCAGAATGCATTTTCAGAAAACTCCTGAAGTCCTGGCTGTTTGTTGATTATATGTTTCCTCAGTGTTCCAGATGGGTTCCTTTTCTAGAGTCTATGCTGGTTGGTGTTGCACTGGAAAGCCTCCGAGTAGCCATGCTCTTTATAAATTTCCTAGATTAGATTAGGGACTCGGGTTGTGCATTTCCTAATGGCAGGTATCAGCGATGGTGTCAAGGCATAACACTGGCCATATATGGTGGAGGAATGAGTAAGGATTAAAATACTCAGAAAGTGTCAGCAATGGTATTAGACCTATCATCCTTAGGGTGGTCCTCCCCAACTTTTGACTTACTTACCTCCACTTTTTGCAGTATCTTTTTGTTGGCGTTAGGACCCTGCACACTTTACCACTGCTAACCAGTGCTAAAGTGCATGTGCTTCTCCCCAAAATATGGTGACATTGTGTTATAAATTGGGTCTCTAGTTGGCAGTGGCTTGCACAATGTCCAAGTAGGGACCCTCACTCTAGTCAGGGTAAGGGAGTCACACAGCTAAGATAACCCCTGCTCACCCCCTTGGCAGCTTGGCAGGAGCAGTCAGGCTTATCTCAGAGGCAATGTGTAAAGCATTTGTGCATACACACACAGTAATACAGTAAAAACATTACCAAAGGACACCACACCAGTTTAGAAAAATAGCCAATATTTATCTGAATAAATCAAGACCAAAATGATAAAAATCCAGCATACACAAATCACAATATCACTTTAAAAAAAATTACTGTAAAGCCATATACCTCCTAGAAAACAATAGCTCCAACCGGGGCCATCTCAACGTCAGACCAGGTACTAATTCAATAGTTAGGCACCAAACACGGGGAGCTCGGGCTGGCTACGGAGTCACATGGACCCCAAATAACAGTACCTTGAAACCGAAAGACGTTACAAACCGTCGGGGAGGTGAGGCGTCACTGGTGCCGGTGTAGTGTTGGTTCCTTATTGCCACAGGGGGGTGAGGCGTTGGTTTCTTACTGCTACACATAAGAGGTAAGGCATCAGTTCCTTACTGTTGCAGGGGAGGTGAAGCGGCATCGGCAGTGGTGCATCGGCTCCTTACAATCGTACTGTATCGAGTTCGGGAGATCACCCACTTCGGTTATCGACTCCGCAATGACGCAGTGGAGGCGCTGGGGTCGTCACGCATCAGGACTGCATTGTAAGTTGGAGGTGCGTCATGCTCTTCACGAGCGGTGCCTTCGGCTCTGGTGGAGGCAGAGGCCTCGTGTCTGTGCAAAGTGCTTTTGTCGGAGAGGTCGGGGCTGCGGTGCAAACCGGGGCATGGCGTCATGCACTTTATGAGCAGTACCCTTGGCTCTGGTGCAGGCAGCGGCCTCGATGACGAAGTCAGCATTGATAAGTTGATGTCATCTGAAACACAAGGGCTGCAGTGTAAGTCAGGGCGGTGTGTGGTGCCCTCGGCTCTGGTGCAGGCTGCGACGTCACTGACGGCGTTGATGTTGCTTTTCTTGAGTTGCAGCACCAGCCACATAATTCAAGGGCCCAGGAATTAGAGTTGGCACCACTTGGCAATGAGGACTCCCCGCAGAGAAGTGCAGGTGCTGTTAGCAAGATGGAGGTGAAGTCTTTGATGGCCCTGAAACTTCTTAACAGGAGGCAAGCACACACAAGCCCTTGGAGAAACTTGGAAGCTGGATTCAGAAAGCAAAGCTCAGTTCTTTCACTCCCAGGACAGAAGCAGCAGGACAGCCCAACAAAGCCACAGGCAGAGTGACAGTCCCTCCCACAGCATCCAGCACTTCTTCATGCAGAATATCTTTAATCCAGAAGTGTTCTGATTTGAGAGTGTCAGAGGTCTAATACTTATACCCCTTTCTGCCTTTGAAGTAGGCAATTTTTAAAGGAAAACCTTTGTAGTGCACAAGACCCTGCCTTTCCCTGACCTAGCTCCAGACATGCTACAGGGGAGTGGAGAAAGCTTTGTGTGAGGACAGGCACAGCCCTATTCAGGTGTCAGTGACAACTCCTCCCACCATTCTAGCTCAGGAAGGCACATCAACATGGTGATGGCCCATCAGGATATGCAAGGCACACCTCAGCTCGCTTTGTGTGACTGTCTAGAGAGAATGCAAAAGAGCTCAACTGTCATCCTAACCCAGGCATGGATTCTAGTTAAGCAAGAATATGCTGACTTTCTAAAAGTAAGACGTGTAGTCCTTACACTTACCATGGGGCAATTAAGGCCTCTTCTTTCTATCTTTGTGTGCTCTCCCCCACTCCTCACTCTGTGCCAGTCCGCACTCTAGGAAGTTCCTACTCTTTTAATGGCATCTATACATATATATATATACACTGTGATCAAGGTCGCAGGTCGGCGGCCGAAACGCGTAATGTGGACCATCTTCGGCATGAAATAAACTTCTGATGACATCTGCTGCTGTGGTTTGTGCCCGTGTGTTCCTTGCTGGGTGCCGACACTACGGGACTTTGGTGCTGATATATATATATATATATATATTCAACTCCGTAGGCTCAATATCCGTCGGGTTCAGGCGCTCTGTGGTTAGTGCGGAATCCTCGCGATCGAGCCCAACCGCTATATATCACCCAACTCCTCATAAAAGGAACAGGATCGCTCTCCGTAATGCCGAGTATCAAAATTTATTTGCTTAGGTTTCAAACAACAAAGTTCATGATCAACGTTTCGGTCTCCTCACGAGACCTTGCTCACGATCAATTTACACCCCCCTGTGTTCACAACTATATTACTTTTTTCATGTCATTTCCTGTTAACCAGGTTCAACCATTCTCAGTATTCTGGGATTTGTAGTCCTGTTCCTCCACAAGATATAGTACATACTGAGACCAAAAATCAATTAACAAATGCTGTGTGCATAATACAAAGTAATTATATACAAATTGTGAAAATTGTGAACTAAGGAAAAATAAAAAATAAAAGTTAAAATTGAGTTCATTTATAACTTGTATCCAAAAATGCAATCCCAAACAGTCTTTTTCAATAGTCTTGTCTTCATTTGGTTTTGGTTTTTTGCAGCTTGGAATTATTACAACCGCTCTGTTCTTGGAATTACTATCCCTCTAGTGGGAAGACACAGTTGTATTTGTGAGATGTAATCGGGGATTGCACTTTCGTGTTTTCAGTTTGACATGGAGAATGGCACGCGATCCTGAGTTTAATGTTCTTTTCTTTACATATGGTTCTATTAAAGATGGCTGTACAGTTCCTCACTCTGGTTAAGGCCATAAGGTGTCAGTGTTCTTAAATTGATAATATGGCGTGATTCCTTCTGGCGTAGTATTTTTTCTCTATTGCCTCCCTGTTGTTTAGTGGGACTGTTTCAATACCATAAAACTTCAAGAGTTTCCAATTGCTCGTATGTACTTGTTCCATATGTTTCGCTACAGCATTTGTTTTGTCTTTGTTTGATGTTGCTCTAACATGTTCTAGTATACGTTTCTTTAGCTCACAGATTGTACTGCCAACATATTTGAGGTGGCATGGGCACTCTATTACATATACTGTAAATTGGCTTTTACATGATATCAATTCTTTGATTTTCCAACTTTTGTTGTTAGCTAGTTTGACTTCAGTCGTTGGTTTTGCAATCTGACACACCTTACAATTATGACATTTTATGAAACCCCTTGTGTTAAGCCATTGGTTGTTTTGTTTTCCTTTATAATGACTATGGATTAGTTGATCTTTCAAATTTCTGGCTCTTCGGTATGTAATCATTGGATGTTTTCCTATGGTTTTGCCTACAGTTTCATCCATTTGTACAATTTTCCTGTTTTTCCTTATGATTTTTTGTATCTGTTTGCAGTCTTTTGAATAATCCATGATCATTCTTATGGGGTCCGATTTGTCAGCTTCACTTTTTGGCTTTGGGATTAGACAATCTTCTCTTGATCTTTCATTTGCTCTTTTCCAGCATCTTTTTACTATGCTTTTGTTGTATTGTCGTTGTTCAAACCTTTTCGCCGTAGCTTTGCTGTGTTTTTGCCATTCCTCTTCTTCTGTGCAGATTCTGCGGAGACGCAAGAATTCTCCATAGGGTATGCTTGCGATGAGTGAAGGTTGGTGGGAACTGCTTGCTTCTAATATTGCATTAGTGGCGGTGGCTTTGCGATGCCATGTCGTATGAATTTGGCCGTTTTTTATATATATTTCAGTATCCAAAAAGATGACTCTTTCCGCACTAAATTCATATGTAATTTTCAGGTTTTTGGTGCTGGTGTTTAAGATTGTAAAGTAATCCTGGAATTCTGTTTTTGTTCCGTCCCAAATAATTAGTAAGTCATCTATATAACGACTCCACATTACTATCCTGTTTGCGTGTATGTCGTGTTGTGGGTGCCAAGCCACCTCTTTCTCCCACCAACCCATCGCCAAGCAGGCGTAGCTTGGGCTGAAGGAAAATCCCATCGCCGTCCCTTTGTTTTGGCGATAGATCTCCTCCCCAAAAAACGAAGATGTTCTGTGTCAGACATATTGATATCAGTTCCAACAGCATCTTATTGTGGTCACTGTAATGTATGTTTCTTTCTTGTAAAAAGAATTCACAGGCCCTCATTCCCAACTCCTTCTCAATGTTCGTGTAAAGGGCTATGACGTCCATCGTGACAAGATGGTATGTTTCTTGCCAAGGGGTGTTCTCTAAGTTTCTCAACAGGTTGGTAGTATCTTTTATGTAGGAGTTTAGTTGTGAAACATAAGGTGATAGAAAAAAGTCAATATAGTTTGCTATTGGTTCAAGCAAGGAACCTTTTGCTGATAAAATCGGTCTCCCAGGTGTTTTTTTTGAGTCCTTATGTAATTTTGGTAGAAAATACATGGTCGCAGTAACTGGAAATTGGACCGTTAGGTATTTGACCTCTTCTTCATCAATTAGTTTATTCTGTTGCCAAGTCAATAGTCAGTCGTTGGATTTTGTTTCAGCCTCTCATAATATTCTACATCTTTCAATTGTCGATGGGCTTCTGTCACGTAGGTACTTCGATCCATTATCACTACGTTGCCCCCTTCATCAGCAATTTTCATTTCTATTTGATTATCTGTTTTTAGACACTCCAAGGCTTCCCTTTCAGCATTCGTTAGATTGTCTTTGTATTTGGATTTTTGGAATTTATACATGTCCCGAACCACAGCTTCCTGAAATAAGTCCACTTTGTTCCCTGGTGTGAGTTGAGGGTAATATTTGGATTTTGGCTTTTTCTTACTCAGACCAGCTCCCATTTGGGTGCACGCTGCCTGTAGGTCTAGATTCTCATTTTCTTCTTCGATGTTGAGATTTAGCAGAGTGATGAAACTATTTGCATCTTTAGCCGTTAAATTAGAGACTGGTTGTGTTAGAAGTCTAGTTCTTGATTTTTCCGGATTTTCTTGAAAGATTTTTGCAAGCTTGATTTTTCTAACATATTTGTAAAAGTCAATTCTAAGTTGTGCAAAATCCAGTTGTTGTGTTGGGCAAAAGTTTATACCCCATTTGAGGAGTGAGATTTCCGCTTCTGACATTGGTCTTTTTGATAAGTTTACTACTTGTAGTTCATCCATAGAATTTAGTGATTCTTCTTCTGTCTCATGCTCCTCGTTTGGGCACCGATTTTCTCTGCTGTCTCGTTTAGCTCTCTTGCCTCTTCTCCTTTGTTTCTTGGGGCCCAGCTTCTTCCTCTTGCTCTGCCTCTTTGATATTGTTGCCCCATACGTTGTTGCTCCCATTGTCTCTGTTGAAGTACAAGGCGCATATCCCCTAAAAAAGTCAGTTTTGTTGGATCTGTTGGTGTTTCTAAGTCTCCTTCGCTTACGTCCATCGAGGTAAGTGAGGAGAGGCTGCTGGATGTGCCAGATGTGTTGCTCATTTTGTTTTGTTTGAAAACATCAAATTTTCGAGCAAACGTAAAAATCCGTCCTTCTGTATAGTCATTTTTGTCTCGTAAGAACTTAGTTTGTTTTCTTTTTCTCACTGTCTCTTCATGTTTCTCAATTTGGATTTCCAGGTCCTCTTTAAATTTTATCATCTCTGTTGTTAATTTCAGTGTTGACAGTTCTTGTTCCGAATCATGTAATTGTTCCTTTATTTGGTTTAGGCTTATCTCGATATGTTTAATCAGAATATTCATTAGGCCTAATGATGAATTCAAAATGAACTCCCCCATTCCTGTAGGAGTTCATTTGTAGAGTCTTGATTGCTTGGCATAAGCATTATCCTTAAACCCCTGGGCACTCTACGCACTTCAAGGTACTTCTTTATTGTAATTAACTCCCAGGATTTGTTTATTTCCTTCCTGCTTAATTTCTCCCATGTTCTTAGTTTACTTTTTGTATCCGTTTTGCCCACTGTTGATTTTAATTGGGGTTCGTTTTCCACATCGATATCCTTTTCAAACATTGTTGTGACAAACTCATTACGCGTGGCTTCACGTTTCTCCATGTTCAATTAGCCTTTTTAAAATAGTGTCTGTATTTTCTTCGTGTACGTTTTTTGTTGAAACCCACTGTTTACCTTAGCTTTCGTGCAGTGGCATTACGTGTAACAATAGCAGAAACAAAGTATCCAGTTTGGTTTTCACCCGCCCGTTTGCAATGAAACCTGCAGTGCGGTAACTTAGTTCAATTGTTTCTGTATTCTTTTACAACAAACCGGCTTCGCGCAGAATGCGCCTTTCGGCAAAGCACACCACCGATTATGCTGACAAACGAAACACTCTTACCTCGACCCTCCGGTTTATGGCTTGAATGTCCGTTACCCTCAGCTTTCACGGGTGTGCTCCTTGCTTCGTTATGCCGGCGGTCGCCTCTCCGACTTTCAAAATTCAACTCCGTAGGCTCAATTTCCGTCGGGTTCAGGCGCTCTGTGGTTAGTGCGGAATCCTCGCGGTCGAGCCCAACCGCTACATATCACCCAACTCCTCATAAAAGGAACAGGATCGCTCTCCGTAATGCCGAGTATCAAAATGTATTTGCTTAGGTTTCAAACAACAAAGTTCATGATCAACGTTTCGGTCTCCTCACGAGACCTTGATCACGATCAATTTACACCCCCCAGTGTTCACAACTATATTACTTTTTTCATGTCATTTCCTGTTAACCAGGTTCAACCATTCTCAGTATTCTGGGATTTGTAGTCCTGTTCCTCCACAAGATATAGTACATACTGAGACCAAAAATCAATTAACAAATGCTGTGTGCATAATACAAAGTAATTATATACAAATTGTGAAAATTGTGAACTAAGGAAAAATAAAAAATAAAAGTTAAAATTGAGTTCATTTATAACTTGTATACAAAAATGCAATCCCAAACAGTCTTTTTCAATAGTCTTGTTTTCATTTGGTTTTTGGTTTTTTTGCAGCTTGGAATTATTACAACCGCTCTGGATTCCGCACTAACCACAGAGCGCCTGAACCCGACGGAAATTGAGCCTACGGAGTTGAATTTTGAAAGTCGGAGAGGCGACCGCCGGCATAACGAAGCAAGGAGCACACCCGTGAAAGCTGAGGGTAACGGACATTCAAGCCATAAACCGGAGGGTCGAGGTAAGAGTGTTTCGCTTTGTCAGCATAATCGGTGGTGTGCTTTGTCGAAAGGCGCATTCTGCGCGAAGCCGGTTTGTTGTAAAAGAATACAGAAACAATTGAACTAAGTTACCGCACTGCAGGTTTCATTGCAAACGGGCGGGTGAAAACCAAACTGGATACTTTGTTTCTGCTATTGTTACATGTAATGCCGCTGCACGAAAGCTAAGGTAAACAGTGGGTTTCAACAAAAAACGTACACGAAGAAAATACAGACACTATTTTAAAAAGGCTAATTGAACATGGAGAAACGTGAAGCCACGCGTAATGAGTTTGTCACAACAATGTTTGAAAAGGATATCGATGTGGAAAACGAACCCCAATTAAAATCAACAGGGGGCAAAACAGATACAAAAAGTAAACTAAGAAAATGGGAGAAATTAAGCAGGAAGGAAATAAACAAATCCTGGGAGTTAATTACAATAAAGAAGTACCTTGAAGTGCGTAGAGTGCCCAGGGGTTTAAGGATAATGCTTATGCCAAGCAATCAAGACTCTACAAATGAACTCCTACAGGAATGGGGGAGTTCATTTTGAATTCATCATTAGGCCTAATGAATATTCTGATTAAACATATCGAGATAAGCCTAAACCAAATAAAGGAACAATTACATGATTCGGAACAAGAACTGTCAACACTGAAATTAACAACAGAGATGATAAAATTTAAAGAGGACCTGGAAGGCCAAATTGAGAAACATGAAGAGACAGTGAGAAAATGAAAACAAACTAAGTTCTTACGAGACAAAAATGACTATACAGAAGGACGGATTTTTACGTTCGCTCGAAAATTTGATGTTTTCAAACAAAACAAAATGAGCAACACATCTGGCACATCCAGCAGCCTCTCCTCACTTACCTCGACGGACGTAAGCGAAGGAGACTTAGAAACACCAACAGATCCAACAAAACTGACTTTTTTAGGGGATATGCGCCTCGTACTTCAACAGAGACAATGGGAGCAACAACGTATGGGGCAACAATATCAAAGAGGCAGAGCAAGAGGAAGAAGCTGGGCCCCAAGAAACAAAAGAGAAGAGGCAAGAGAGCTAAACGAGACAGCAGAGAAAATCGGTGCCCAAACGAGGAGCATGAGACAGAAGAAGAATCACTAAATTCTATGGATGAACTACAAGTAGTAAACTTATCAAAAAGACCAATGTCAGAAGCGGAAATCTCACTCCTCAAACGGGGTATAAACTTTTGCCCAACACAACAACTGGATTTTGCACAACTTAGAATTGACTTTTACAAATATGTTACAAAAATCAAGCTTGCAAAAATCTTTCAAGAAAATCCGGAAAGATCAAGAACTAGACTTCTAACACAACCAGTCTCTAATTTAACGGCTAAAGATGCAAATAGTTTCATCACTCTGCTAAATCTCAACATCGAAGAAGAAAATGAGAATCTAGACCTACAGGCAGCGTGCACCCAAATGGGAGCTGGTCTGAGTAAGAAAAAGCCAAAATCCAAATATTACCCTCAACTCACACCAGGGAACAAAGTGGACTTATTTCAGGAAGCTGTGGTTCGGGACATGTATAAATTCCAAAAATCCAAATACAAAGACAATCTAACGAATGCTGAAAGGGAAGCCTTGGAGTGTCTAAAAACAGATACTCAAATAGAAATGAAAATTGCTGATAAAGGGGGCAACGTAGTGATAATGGATCGAAGTACCTACGTGACAGAAGCCCATCGACAATTGAAAGATGTAGAATATTATGAGAGGCTGAAACAAAATCCAACGACTGACATTAAAAGACATCTGGATAAAAAACTATTGACTTGGCAACAGAATAAACTAATTGATGCAGAAGAGGTCAAATACCTAATGGTCCAATTTCCAGTTACTGCGACCATGTATTTTCTACCAAAATTACATAAAGACTCAAAAAAACCACCTGGGAGACCGATTTTGTCAGCAAAAGGTTCCTTGCTTGAACCAATAGCAAACTATATTGACTTTTTTCTATCACCTTATGTTTCACAACTAAACTCCTACATAAAAGATACTACCAACCTGTTGAGAAACTTAGAGAACACCCCTTGGCAAGAAACATACCATCTTGTCACGATGGACGTCATAGCCCTTTACACGAACATTGAGAATGAGTTGGGAATGAGGGCCTGTGAATTCTTTTTACAAGAAAGAAACATACATTACAGTGACCACAATAAGATGCTGTTGGAACTGATATCAATATGTCTGACACAGAACATCTTCGTTTTTGGGGAGGAGATCTATCGCCAAAACAAAGGGTCGGCGATGGGATTTTCCTTCAGCCCAAGCTACGCCTGCTTGGCGATGGGTTGGTGGGAGAAAGAGGTGGCTTGGCACCCACAACACGACATACACGCAAACAGGATAGTAAAGTGGAGTCGTTATATAGATGACTTACTAATTATTTGGGACGGAACAAAAACAGAATTCCAGGATTACTTTACAATCTTAAACACCAGCACCAAAAACCTGAAATTTACATATGAATTTAGTGCGGAAAGAGTCATCTTTTTGGATACTGAAATATATATAAAAAACGGCCAAATTCATACGACATTGCATCGCAAAGCCACCGCCACTAATGCAATATTAGAAGCAAGCAGTTCCCACCAACCTTCACTCATCGCAAGCATACCCTATGGAGAATTCTTGCGTCTCCGCAGAATCTGCACAAAAGAAGAGGAATGGCAAAAACACAGCAAAGCTACGGCAAAAAGGTTTGAACAACGACAATACAACAAAAGCATAGTAAAAAGATGCTGGAAAAGAGCAAATGAAAGATCAAGAGAAGATTGTCTAATCCCAAAGCCAAAAAGTGAAGCTGACAAATCGGACCCCATAAGAATGATCATGGATTATTCAAAAGACTGCAAACAGATACAAAAAATCATAAGGAAAAACTGGAAAATTGTACAAATGGATGAAATTGTAGGCAAAACCATAGGAAAACATCCAATGATTACATACCGAAGAGTCAGAAATTTGAAAGATCAACTAATCCATAGTCATTATAAAGGAAAACAAAACAACCAATGGCTTAACACAAGGGGTTTCATAAAATGTCATAATTGTAAGGTGTGTCAGATTGCAAAACCAACGACTGAAGTCAAACTAGCTAACAACAAAAGTTGGAAAATCAAAGAATTGATATCATGTAAAAGCCAATTTACAGTATATGTAATAGAGTGCCCATGCCACCTCAAATATGTTGGCAGTACAATCTGTGAGCTAAAGAAACGTATACTAGAACATGTTAGAGCAACATCAAACAAAGACAAAACAAATGCTGTAGCGAAACATATGGAACAAGTACATACAAGCAATTGGAAACTTTTGAAGTTTTATGGTATTGAAACAGTCCCACTAAACAACAGGGGAGGCAATAGAGAAAAAATACTATGCCAGAAGGAATCACGCCATATTATCAATTTAAGAACACTGACACCTTATGGCCTTAACCAGAGTGAGGAACTGTACAGCCATCTTTAATAGAACCTTATGTAAAGAAAAGAACATTAAACTCAGGATCGCTTGCCATTCTCCATGTCAAACTGAAAACACGAAAGTGCAATCCCCGATTACATCTCACAAATACAACTGTGTCTTCCCACTAGAGGGATAGTAATTCCAAGAACAGAGCGGTTGTAATAATTCCAAGCTGCAAAAAACCAAAAACCAAATGAAAACAAGACTATTGAAAAAGACTGTTTGGGATTGCATTTTTGGATACAAGTTATAAATGAACTCAATTTTAACTTTTATTTTTTATTTTTCCTTAGTTCACAATTTTCACAATTTGTATATAATTACTTTGTATTATGCACACAGCATTTGTTAATTGATTTTTGGTCTCAGTATGTACTATATATTGTGGAGGAACAGGACTACAAATCCCAGAATACTGAGAATGGTTGAACCTGGTTAACAGGAAATGACATGAAAAAAGTAATATAGTTGTGAACACTGGGGGTGTAAATTGATCGTGAGCAAGGTCTCGTGAGGAGACCGAAACGTTGATCATGAACTTTGTTGTTTGAAACCTAAGCAAATAAATTTTGATACTCGGCATTACGGAGAGCGATCCTGTTCCTTTTATGAGGAGTTGGGTGATATATATATATATATATCCCTTGTTTCGAATTTGACATCTATACAATCATGACCAATGGTTGTACTATGACATAAAACAATAATTGGTTTGTCATTGATTCTTTTTACCGTGTTATTCCTTGTATAGGTTCATGTTACAAACAGAAAACATATAGTCGTCTAACGCTTTCACAGTACAAACATTACAGTTTAGACATACAAATCTTACAACACATCACTTATGGATATCATATCACATGTCACTTAACATATGTGTCCAACAGAAAGATTCACAAACAGTGGATTTGTGGATATATTATACTCCCTCAAACATCTAATCCTACAGGTATCACATGGCCCTATTTGGTGGAGGTAATAAAATGAATGTATTGTATCCCAGCGTATTTTTTAGAAGATATAACTTTTCTCTTTCTTTTACACAAATACAATTTAATCTTCATATGATGATATTATCCCCATGGCCATTACTATACTATGCTGAGGTGCTTCCTCTCCTCCCTTGAACTATTGTATGCCTACCTGCATGTTCCCATCCATCCGGCAGATCAGCAGTTTCTGCGCTTTGCGGTAGACTCCTAGCACTTCCAATTCCAAGTGCTTCCTTTTGGTCTTTCATCGGCGCCATGGTTTTTATTAAGCTCATGGCCCCCCTGGTGCGTATTCTCCATTCTTAAGGCAGTCATGTTTTTCCTTACCTTTATTACCTTGATTATTGGCTGATTGGTTCTCCTTCTTTCTCTCAGGCAAAGGAGGATGATCGTCATGTCTGTCATCTACTGGATTCTTTTGGGTTTCTAATAAACCACAGGAAGTCCTCTCTTTGGCTCTCCCAGTCTCTGAAGTTCCTCTAGGACCTCTTCTGGATGGGTCTGGGGATTGTGTTTTTGCCTCTGGAAAGACAATTGACTTTTTCCCAACATCTCTCTTGGGTGCTGTACCAGCCTCAAGTGACTGCCCAGTTCTGGCTCAGAGGGAGATGCCCTCCATGCTGCATATCCTCCCCTGGGCCTGTCTCCATTTGTATCCCCTCTTGCATCACATCCTGCGCCACTGGGATCCAGCCTCTGTGGCTTACGAGGTTGACATTCCTGTATCTCCGGAGATTCAGGGTTCCCTTCAGTGGTGTTTGACCCTCTCAATCTCTCCACGGGGTTCAATCTTCTTCCTTCTCCTTCCTTGGTGGTCTTGACACCAATGCCAGTGCACGGGGTTGGAGAGGTGTTCTGACGGATTCCAAAGCCCAGTGCCAGTGGTTCCATTTTGAGGCGCTCTAGTCCTCAAACTGGCAGAAATTGATGGCAGTTTGGTAGGCCCTTCTTTAGTTTGCTCCCCTACTCCTTTCTTGCTTTTGTCTTTCCTTCGATCAGTTCTTTCTTTCTTTACTTCCATTTCTTCTTTATTTCCTTCTTTCTTGCCCTCTTCCTTTCCTTCTTTCTTAACTTCTTTCCTGCCTTATTTCTTTTTTGCCTTCTTTCTTTGTTGCCTTTTTTCTTTCATGCTTTCTTTCTCAAAGGCACGAGACTGGCAGCCAATGCCAGACCAATTGGCTATTTAGATTTGTATTAGCCATGATCTTTTGTTTTTACTAACAAATATGTGTCTAATATATCAACTATGGGGGTTTTCAGCAAGGCTTCATCCATTAGTCTGTGGTTGTGTCATTCATATTTCTTTCCATCCACTCCTGCATGCATCAAGGGGCAATGCCTCAGCCCACTTCAGCCAATGGGTGACTTCAATATGAGTTAAGGCATACTGCCCTTTCACAGGGAGCACATCCACACACAAATGTGTTCCCTTCAGTGCCAGGCAGCACTATTGTAATGTGTGGTTTTTAAGATGAAAAACATTTTTGCCTTTAAATATTTTTTTTTAGATTGATGCGGCTTTCCAAGAAAGAAAGTTTTGCAAAAATCATGAAAAACAAAACAAGAATTGCCAAGAGGCTGTCGTCCAACCTAAGACTTATTGCCTTTGCCATTGCTTGTTTTAACATGTAGTGACAGTTTGATGCGTCACAGATTTCTTTAAAGGACGCACCTCTGAAAGCTGCCCATAAGGAAGATATACCTCTAGTGGAACACCCATGTTTGTCTTTAATTCGGATAGGTCAGAGAAATCACCATCCTTATCCATCGACTCATTGTTGAAGAAGTACGGTGATGGCCTTTGTTGGATAAACCAAAAGTAACAAATAAAAAATCCACCTCTCTAAAAGAATTAGTTTTCCCAAGATAGATAGAAAGGACTCTTGGAGGATCTAGAGAATGCCAGACAGTCTTCTGCTCTGTGGAAAGGGATGAAAAAAAAAAGATGGAAGCACCAAATTCTCGGGTAAGTGGAAGACACACGAAACCTGTGGCAAAAAGGAAGGATCTGGCAGTAACACCACTGTGTTGCAAAAGAATCTTGAAAAGGGAGATTGTCAAAGTTAAGCTCCAATTTCTCCATGCAAGCCTGCAGCCAGAAGTAATGGCCACCAGAACAAAGACCTTAAGAGTTAGAAACTTCAGAAAAATAGAAGACAGATGTTCAAATGGAGGTAAATGTATCATATTCAAGACCAGAGGCAAGTCCTAAGAAGGAAAAGTAAATGGATAACTGGTCTCTTTAAATGAAAAGCTTCTCAGCAAATGAAAAGCCAAAGGAATGAGGTGACAGATGGAAGGACCACTTATAGCTTGATCACTGCCCACTGGCTATGCAACATGGACATAGATAACCCCAAAAGGAAACAATCCATGAGAAATGCTTACCCCCTTCACAAGAAACAGGAAAATTCCCTCTTGATAGACATTTGAGGAATTTTTCCAAATGATGTTCCTCTTAGCTCTTAAGAGTACTTTTCTCCTGGAGTTCTGGATAGAAAGAACAATTTCAGATGAACAACCTAATTTCTCTAACCTGCTCTAAATCTACAGACCCCTAGGGAGAGATGATTGAGAGACCTCTGTGAAAGAAGAGGGTATCTGAAAGGGGAAAGAACCACAGGCAAACTACAGGGAGGAAGGATCGAGGGATGAGGCAGTAATGGGAACCATGGCTGGCAAGTCCAGTAAGGAACCACCAGAAACACCTCCACCTGTTTCCTCCAGAACACTGACAAAACTTTGCTGATAAGAGCAAAAGGTGGAAAAGACATGAGAAACCCATGTGGGCCATCTGAAGCTCATTATGTCTCCCTTCCATTCCTTACGTGCATGGAATAAGGGAGCAAAAGATGGTGAGAAGGGCATCCTCTGGAGATGCAAATAGGTCCAGCCATGGGATACCAAACTGAATTATAATTAGGGCTCCCAGTTTTATGGTATTTATTTATAATTTCCGTCTGTATTTGGCCATCTTATCAGTATTTATACATATTTATTTTGTGTTGTGTGAATAAATTAAGTTGTAATATGGTATATTTCCACATGTATTTAAATATTAAATATGCACTAATACTTTGACGCCTGTCATGCTTTAGTAAATTAAGCACCCAAATATAACATAACAATACACCCAGAGGTAAATATTGGCATTATAATACAAATGGATGTTGACATATATTGTTATTTCATGAAACCTCATTCTATTTTTTAACTCCCCATGACATCTATCTGCTCAGCTGTTCCCCTGGAATTAATGAAAGACAGTATGGAATGGCACTCAAAAGAAGCCCACATTCTATATTTTTCCATTTTTTAAAATAAATACAGACAGGAAACACATTGATTTCTGTCTGTATTTATCTGTAAAGTCAGTAAAAATTGAAAAGTGGGAGCCCTAATTATAATCTCCTGAAAAACGTGGGGACAGAGAGACATTGAGACAGAGGAAGGGAATGACCAGCTCAGCTGGTCCATGCATCCATTCTTCCTCCCTGGCAGATCAATCACTGTCAGAATCAAAAGATTGGCCTTTCCCCATTCCCCATATCCCAACGTTTACTGCTGGAAATGCCATGGGACCCCCAGATAGTTTACATAGGCCCTCATGACTAAATTATCCATCTTGAGCTACACTGCTTTGCCCCTGATCAAAGGGGTAAAGGCCAGTCGAACTTTGCATACAGCTGCCAACTCCTTCCAGTTCAAATATGTCATGTACTCTGATGAAGTCCAGAGTCAATTGATCTACCAATGTTTCTCCCCGACCCAGAGCGATTGCATCCGTTATTATTATCCGAGTGAGGGGAAGATCTAATAGTACTAATTTTGCAAGACTTGATGGTTTGAGTGTAACATTTGAAAGTTGTTCGACCTATCAGCTTTTGGGTGGTCTTCCCCCAAACATTTTGCCGTCACCCCTCCATTTTTTCTGATATCGTTGTGTTGGCCTTAGGATTCTGTGCACTTTACCACTGCTAACCTGTTCTAAGGTGCTAGTGCTCACTCCCTAGAACATGGTAATATTAGCTTACTCCTTATTGGCATATTTAATTTACTTATAGGTCCCAAGTAAACTGATATACCATATACCCAGGGCCTGTGCATTCGATGCTACTAGTGGGTCTGCAGCACTTATTGTACCAATCACTTATGTAGTCTATGTCTCAGGCCTGTCATTGCAGCCTGCCAGCAGTTTTAAACTGCCAATTCGACTTGGTAAAATAATCAATTTGCCAGGCCTAAAACCCTCTTTTTAACACATGTAAGTCACCCCAAAGGCATGCCCTGTTACAGCAGATAGAGCAGGGTGCATTGTAATTAGAATGTTTACATGTCCTGGTAGTGAAAACCTTCTAAATGTGTTTTGTCACTACGGTGAGGCATACCTCTCCCACAGGATAACATTGGGTTACCCTATTACAGTTAATAAGTGCTAATATTTGATTGGGTCATCCAAAAACAATGTTTCCCTAAGAATCACTTTGAAAGATATTATATTGGCCTACGAGTGCACAATAAATGGAAATAGTATAGATTTATCATTCATTCTTTTATCTTTTAGCAATCGAAGATTGGTAAAGATGACAATATAAACAATATAGGTGCTCTAAGTGATGGTGCAGTGCAAGTGGAAAAAGTTGAGCCAAACAAAATATAGTGCACGAAGTATAAAGTATATACACAATATGTTCAGTCAATGGATCACCTAAATCAGACATAGATTTTGTCTAATTTGATAGTCTTGCTATTCAGATTTAAGTACTCCAACATTGCATGATATGGGTGTAGCCCTCATTAGTCAACGTTTTAACCCCTTAAAAGAAATCACGCAGGGTATTCATCAGGGAAAAAATGAAATGGTGGCACCCTGACTAATAGGATAATGGAAGGAAAAACCCCTAGGCAACAATTGGTCTGAGCATATGTAAGACCTTATCAAACACAGACATGATATTAGAGACTCAGTGTACACTAAATTTCATTAAAACTTCATTTTATTAATACAAATTCATTCAATATTATTGTGAAAAATATATAAATAATTCCTGACCAATAGGATCATGGTCTATAGTAACTCACACTCATGAATCCTTGCCAGAAAAGATCTTCAAATTCACCTCATGGGTTTTTACCCATCTTTTCTGACAAGGATTCCTGAGTGTGAACTACTATAGACCAGGCTCCTTTTGATCAGGGTGCTGCTAATATAATACTTTTCTAAGTGATTCCTAAGGGAACATTGGGTTCCTTGGAACATGGGGTGCCCCATTGTATTGAACATTTGATTGGAGAAGGTAGGAATGTCATGTTTGGTGTCATGTTTGTTGTCAGCGGAAGCGTAATTTAAAAGTTGCATTTTAAGTCACAATTCTGAAAATGCCACTTTTAGAAAGTTGGTATTTTTCTACTCTAACTATTTGGTGCCTGCAACCTGTTCCTGGGTCACATGACCAGGTATGAGTGGCAGTTGGCCTTTCTATAGTCCTTCCTGACAGCCACACAATGGAGGGTTTAGATGTGCCTGGATGGCTCATCTCAGACAAATGTGGGCGGGCAGAGCTGGGCACAACCCCACTTGCAAATCAACAGGCTGCGCCCCGCACACTCACACAGGATTCCATACTAGGCTATTGTTCCTGTAGCCTAGTTGGAGCCAGGGCAGGGAGACAAGAAATTCCACTCGCTTTTGAAAGGGGACTCCTTGAAAGACCTCCTACCTCAAAGAAGGCACCAGGTACAAACAAGCATTTGCAATGCAATCGGTCTCGCCTTTTGGACCTTATAAGCATTTAGCCATGTCCCTCGTTCCTTGTTACAGGGTTCCCTACTGCCCCACACCTGGGCTGCCTACTGCACATTAGGCTTCCGCATACGAGCGTACTTGCCGGGTTGGCAGGTCCTAGTCCGCCACACAGATCTTTCTCCCCCTTACCCCCCAACGCCTGCACGCTTATGGTACCTTGGGCTTAAAACCCATCAACTCTGTTGTTGTCATCAAGCCCACAGTAGACCCGAGTACTCCCTTGCTTCCATGTGCCCCTTCCCTCCTTCTTTCCCACACCTAGTCAAACCCATACGAGAAGGTCGCCTAACGGGGCACCTTGTGTCAAGAAACAAAACTGAAAGCAAAATCTGGCCTGTGGCAGTATTAGAAAAGCTCTGAATTTATGTGAAAGGGGACGCTTCTATTACACACTATAAGATGATACTGGAACACAAACTCCACGGTTAAGTCACCAGGGTTAAGAAACTTTGCACCTTTCAAAACCTTGGCATATAACCCAACACTTTAAAAGGCAATCTCAGAAATACATAAAGCCCTAGATAGTGTGAAATCTGCGGACTCATTATCTTAAATGAATGGAAAGAGAATATACAGCAAAAAAATAAAAAAATACTCCACAAGACAGAGCAAAAGAGCCTCATCCTCAAGTAAATCAAACACAAAAGGAATACACATAGAATACTATAAAAATGGTATATGCATGCTGGAGGGGAGGTGACATCAAGGAAGACATGGCACACATGATGAACATGCGCCCATCTGTACGGGCTGCAACTCGCAGTCCGAGAATAAAGTCTTTACCGCAATCACACAGGTCTCAAACCTGATGCAACCGCAGCAGGCCTTGAAAAAGCCTCAGGCAATACTAGCCAAATAGGGCGAAACACATTTTGACTGTTCTCCTAAACTGCCAAAATATAAACACTTTGAACAAGGCCAAAGCAGAAAAAAACGGAAGCCGAATAAAGAAAATGTTATCTAAAGGAAATTATTTACCTTCTTCCGACACATTACAACACTGAAGAAATCAGTTTGCATATGGAATTGATATCCATATGCACAATGATTTCTAAAAATGTCAAACGTCTGTGAGCATTTCCATGCCTTAAATACTATGATCTATTTTCTGTTCACACCCTCCTTCCTCTCTGCATAAATAAAAAATTATCACATTCAGTGTTCCCTATCTTCATGGCGAAGTGGTTCAATCTCACTTACACACCATAATAACCAGCACATGCTAGATGTTTTCCTAATTTATACACTTAGAACCACTTCGCTGACAGATGTGGCTATTGTGCAATCCACATGAACATGTAGCTGCTGCTGATGCAAACACGGAAAGTAGCACTGCATAAACATACTTCAAAGAGAGGAGATGGTTCAGCAAACGCGAAGATCGTGCCTAAAATAAGGCAGAGAGGAAATAAGGGGTCAATTACTAATAACAAGAATTTGCAATGCGATCGGTCTCGCCTTTGGGACCTTATAAGTATTTAGCTATGCAGCATATTATTGTGGGGACAGCAACATTAACTCTTATAGTGTGCACTAGGCAGTAAAAAGGTGCAGTACCACAGTCTGTCACTAGGTGTACATTGTGTTTTGTTTTGGCCTGTTTCTGGTAGTTCTCACTGACTTGCTTTTCTGCCAGACACAGTAAGAGCAACGTGGGCGGCTTCCGTCTGACCCTGTTCACTGTCCAATCTCACTGCCCGCCACTGTAACCACCACGTGGGACCCCCAACCTGCCTCTGTTTCTGCTCGCTATTATTGTCCTAACATGCCTAAAACTGTTGCATAGTAAAACGAGTATGTGTAGAGCACACCAGAAGAGTTTCTGGACGCGGAATGACAGGCGTTTATTTTTACCCAAGGGTAATTTTGTATCGACCTCGGGAGAATGAAAGGCTGAGTACACCCGGTAGGATTTCAATATATGACCATCACAGATCCCTGCAGTGAATCCATTAGTCCTCCGAGCCATCAGCTCTGGCATGCCGCGGTTACGTTGAGGGTTCTCACCCACGAACATGAGCCAGTCCGAACTTTTGACTGAAAAGCAACTTGCGCGCGAACTTGTTGGGTTTATTGGAAATGTTGGCAAATGAGGGGTGGGTCTCCTGATTAGAGGAACTGTGACTTCACATAGCAAGAATGCTTCAAGAAGATTAGTGTGTGGTGAAACGTGGAGCACACAGAGTACAATGGCGCACTCAGTGTGACTTGAGATAGGTGTATGTTGTCCAGCGCTAAAAGACCAAGCAGTGCACTCTATGCTATACAGTTTCAGTGTTTGTTCAGATACGCAATGTGCGGCAAGGTTTGATTTATTTTTGTTAGTGCGCTCCTGCGCCAACATAGGCATCTTGGCTCTGTGGAACAGTTGGGCAATAACGCATACCAAAACAGGTTCTTTTTGGGCCGAGAAGTCCAAGATGTGGTGAGACATGAAGTGTGTAATATGACTGTGTGTAGTAAAAAGTCAAGTCTGTTTGAGACATGCAGTGCGGTAAGACAATCTGTGGTAGGCATGCAGTGTGTGTTCATATACGCATTGTGTGACTAGTGATACGATAGTGTGTGGTGAAACATGCAGTACTTCGTAGAACATGCAGCAATGGTGAGACGTACAGCATTAAACAGCTGTGATGAGACAGGCGGTATGCGGTGAGACGTGAGTTAATATGCAGCTGTGGTGAGACAGGCAGTGTGTGGTGAGAGTCGGATAGCTAACACACGCCACGTGTATTGAGATACGATGTGTTCACACCTGCAGTTGTGAAACAGGCAGCGTTGCACGCGGTGCGCGTTACCATCAGATGAGGTGCTCGTGCTGCAGGGAGCAGTTACTATATTTAAAGCCCCATTACACACCGCAGCCCTCTGATCACACTCACCCTGTGAGAAGGGGTTGGGCTGCCCCACGTACAGGAACGCCTTGACAATTTGAAACAGCGCCCCGATGGCCCCGGGCTCGTAGTACGCGCTGGTACGAAGCCAAAATCCAAAGTTGCAGCAGCGGCGACAGCAGGAGATGAGGTCCGGTGCACGGTTTGCATGTTACACACAGTCCTCCCAGCCCAGAGCAGCAGCAGAAGGCAGGGCCCCACAGCAATGGTTAACGTCCTCCACGGGGCATGGGGAACGGGGAATGGAGCGGTGCGGCAGGCGAGCTTCCCGGGGGCTCCTCTGGAGCGGTCGTGGCTGCCTCCTCAATCGGTGCCTGGATGCAGCTCTGTCCTGATAGACCACCGTACTGCTCACTGCTGCTACCACTATGCAATGCACTATTTTAAAAACAAGCATTTGCAATGCAATAGAACTCGCATTTACGCGAGTTCTATTGCATTTTAAACGGGAGTGCGGGTGGGCAAAAAGGAAGAAACGGGAGTGCGGGGGCGGGTGGTGGTGGCCCGAGAAGTCACGGACTGCGCAAGGGGAGGGGGTGAGCCACAGACACAATTGTTTTTAAAGTAAAGGGGCCGATAGCCTCGGAAGTGTACAAATTACACCATGGCCGTCAGGATGAGGGACTAACAAGTAGAAAACCAATCAGAAGGCACCATTTAGGCTGTAAGCCAAACAAAAAGATGGGCGGCGAGTGGGCGGAGCTTATGCGAAGCTTGCCCGTTATAGTATATACTACATGCCTCGCAAAGCGAGCAGCGCATGCGCTGCAACGCTAGGCGAGACCTAAAAATGACATTTTTGAAAAGGTTAGGCGGGACTGGGGTTTAGATAACTCATAAAACAGTAAGATTTGTCATGGTGCAACGTGTTTATTTTCTATTCCTTAGTGTTTCTTTCTATTGCGGATTTCCCTATTAAATGTTGAGTGAAACAGCAGGTTGTAGTACCATAATAAAAATATGTTGAAAAAAAAGTTTGGGAAACGAGAGGTCTACCCTCTTACTGTTATATTTGTTTTACACCTTGCTCGTTTTACTTTATACAGCAGCCACCTGGATATCATCAATAATACTGCTATGGACAAATGCAGACAGGTACATCTCTATGGCAGGTCTATTTAGGCTCATGACATTTATTTTCCCTAAACACGCTTGCTATTTTTTTCGGTCTGTAAGATAGATATGTGTAGCAAGCAGCACGCACAACATCCAGCATAGACACTTCAACAAATCAGCTCCTGGCGTGCACACCAAATCTTTTTGCATCTGAAGCTATTTGCATGACGGTCAGCACACAGGCTGCCCACACAGGTCAAACTGCAGTATTTAGAAAGAAGGGGTCGGTTTGCCCGCTTGACGTTGGACTGTAGGAGTTCTTCTCAGTAAACTGCAACTACATAAACATTCACCCAAGGCCACATTGTTCGGTCCCTGCGCACCTTGGGTCGACCCTGTGGGGACGGAGTCCACCCTCGCCCGGGAGCCAACAGAGACTCCAGTAGCGGCGGGACACATCTCCCAGTGGGTGTCAGATTAATAGAACCTGTTTCAGAGGAGAGCGCTGCTGCTGTCACCCCCACGTGGCCGCCATGTAAACACCAGTTGAAGACCTCGCTGCTGTTAGATGATTTCTACTCTAAAGTAACTTTGACAGGGCCTGGAGAAAGGGGGCAGTGGGGTCAGGACAAAATAACAAAAGTGCTACGAGGGGGAAATCCCCTGTGCAAAAGCATCGCCCCTATGAAGGGATCAGTGCATGCGGTGAGCGTCTGTCAAATTGTCCATCAAAGGAACACTTAGGGGCATATTCTCAAGGAGCTATCGCCGAGTTAGCGGCACCTCACCGCATCCAAAGTTGCGATAAATTCATCGCCCCATTCACAAGCTGGTGTTAACAGCCCATAACACCAGTTTACCCGCGATAGCAGCCGCAAAAAACATCGCCACAGATGGCCCCGGCAACTATCGCTAATGAGATGCAGAGCCGCAAAAACACCACTCCGCAACATTCTCAACCACCAGCCAGATCTGCGAAAAGACCACGAAACTTGCGATAATGCGCATTAGCAGCAGGAAATTAACACCTGCTCTGACCTGGTGTAAAGTCAGACGGCAGCCTGCACCACAAAAGGGAGCCCAGCCCACAGCCACACCTGAAGACCAACAGATGCCATGGAGCAACTGAATATATTGGCCAGACACCCAAGAGGGCCCCAACACCCACCGCCACCACCCCCACCCCCCTGGACACCCACCACCCCTCCCCCTGGACCAACACTGAGGCAGCGCAGACCAAGACAGCGACCCTCCGAAAATGCACCAACCTCACAGACCCAACACCAGAGAATATCATTGCCCACTATATGCCCAAAGGGACAACCCTCCTCCGCATCCTGACCACCATTGCCCGCAGGCTGACGGTACTAACACAGCGGACAACCAACATCCCACCGCAGACAAAGCTGCTGGCCGTGCTGCACGTGTTGGCCTCTGGTACCCTCCAACCAACATCCGCCTGAGACGGAGGAGTCACACAGCCAGGCCAATCCAAGTCCCCCACAACGGTCATGGATGACACCATCAGCTTGGTACCCCACTATCTATACTTCACACACACTGCACAGGAACAGCCGGAGACCAAGCAAGGCGTGTACGCCACTGCTGGCTTCCAGCACGTGTCAGGGGGCAATTGACTGCACACATGTCCTACCAGTGGCCCCTGGCGACACTGCACACAATAAGCGCAACAGAAAGCACACGTATCCCACCAATGTGCAGGCAATAGTGGACCACCGTGGAATCCCCGCCAACGCCGCCGCCAACCACCCAGGCAGTGTGCATGATACCTGCACCTCCCGACAGTCCATCATCAACCTGTGCCACCAGGATGGCACCCACGGAAATGCACTGCTCGTTGGCCAATACCAAATGCACACACCACACACCTCAACTCCACAATCATGCAACACACAACACAGGAAATGCACACGTCACAAGCTCACATACAACATGCACACCCACCAGACATGACAGCACAACTCACTGTGGGAACCTGGGCCAGCCATGTACATGAGCCATCAACGGCATGGCACCTCGGACACACAATAGCAGAATGTCAGAAGAGGTGGGGACGAGGCATGTGTGAAGGAGGCAAGGGACCGATGAATGAGAATGTACACAATGCCAAGTGTGGCGTGGATGTGCTGGCCAGACTGCAGTATGCAGACCAAACACATATCCATGTCGACACACACCGCTGGTGTTTGGAGTGTAGTGGACAGTGGACGCAACCATGTCACCCCAGCCAGTGGGGAAGATTGGAGAAATGTAGCTTGTGATGTCCCCCCCATAAGCGTGAGCGGAGTGGGCTGGCCCGGCGTATGCCAGGCCAGCGTAGGGGTGTGAATAAAAGGCACGTAACTCTGGGCGTGGTCCTCTTCTGGAATGCCCACTGTCTCTGCCAGGGCGGCGCCTCTCACCCCACCACGAGGCTGACGCTGTGAGCGCTGTTGCCAGCGATCCTGTGCGCCTGCTGCACCCCGGGACGCTGGTCCCCGAACCAGTCCTGCCCGCCCCTGCGCACCCAGGCCTCAATGCCCACCTTCTGACACCCGCGTGTGTCGAAGAGGGCCCACCACGTGCCGGTGCAATCTCCAAGCCCGAGGCCTGCGACCTTGGCAGCCTCCTCAGAACATCATGGCCTCCGCAACACAGGCCCGCAGTACTCCATTCTCGTTGACGTATTCCACCGGCATGCACAGCGGACAAGTAGGTCACACATTTGGAACCAAGTCTTGATTACACCATGGCAGAGCACATAAATCAAGGCTGAGTGTATGTCACTATACACCCTTCAACGTGGTGCCAACAGGTCTTAGTGTTACATCACAGCCGCAAGATTCTCTGGGCCCACGCGGACTACTGCTCTCGGCCTACGCTGCGCTCAAGTAGGTCACAGAATTGGAACTGAACATCGATTATTCAAAGGCAGAGTATGAATCATTGGACGCAAGGAGAGGCATAAGAGGATGACGCGTTGCATTTGGGAGGAAAAAAGGATCATCGTTACGGAGGTGATCGAACACTACCGACAACTGCCCTGATGTCACTAACTCTGTGCATCGCGAGCCTACGACACGTGGCTGTGGCCCACTGCTGGCCGCTGCCTCCGGCCTACACTGTGGTCCAGTAGGTCACAGAGTCTTGATTCGGCAATGCCGGTGTACATATCAGTGTACCGGCATCATCGCAGACTGCATCCCCTCTCAGCCCCTGTGCCACTAAGTCAGTTCCCCGACATTCATGGACACTCTCTGGTCGTACATTGGTGGTGTCTGAGTCTATGGACTAGGGGGTAGTTTTCATCCTCATGCAGCTGATGCCGAATTGGTGGTGGCAACGAGGAAGTCGCTTTCCACTCCTCCATTTGCTGCTTCCGGATAGCTTCTGCCCTCTGCATCATGCCCTGGAGGACACCTTCCACTGTCCCCCACAACCCTCCGCCACATTCACCTTCGACATTGACGGGGACCCGCTCAGTCTGCGTGGCCCTACCTCAGTGGACCGCAAGTCACCGTCCTGTGGCGGTGTGCCTGTGCCTGCCGCTGTGCATCCGGGGCCACCAACTCTGTGCAGCTCAAGTCAGGGACCCTGTCTGAATGAATATTGGATGACCTCTGTGACGGTGGTCTTGGGGTCATCGACGCCATGTGCATGTGGCCCTGTGCTGTCCGCTGCCTCCGGCCTCAACTGCGGACCACCAGGGCTCACACATCAAATCGAGTCATGACCGGCCCGGACGTCGCATCACCGCAGGAGGCACACGCCGCCACGGCCAACTCCAAACACCATCTGCCAGAGTCGAAACAGTGGTACTGGCAGACTAACGGAGTTGCTCAGACCTGTCGTGGATGCCATCATCTGCCTGATCCCCTGCTCAGCACTCCAGGTGCCACTGACTCAGTGCACCGCAACCCATGGACCGTTACTGATTGAGTTTTGTGCTGTGGAGAGGTTGCGCAGCAATGTCACCTCCGGCAGTGTGGGAGACCTGGGACGTTGATGAGGAAGTTGTTGCAGGTCTAACACACCCCACTGCATCTGCATCAGGAATATCCCGAATGGACACAATCCTAGTCATTTTCATCACATGAGCGCGCTCAGCTCTAGTGCCCCAATCTCAGTGCACTGCAACTCACGGACACTTCTGTTTGTATGTTGGGTGACCTATGTACTTGCTCCAGCTCCCTCCATGTTGCTCAGCAGTTGACTCTGTTATGCAGGTGTTTTCTGTTTCCATTGCACTGGTGTCCACTGTTCAAGTTGTTGCCAGCACCAAGCACTCCGTGCAGGCTGGCTTATGCTCACCCCACACACATCCAGCACAGGCGTCACAGTACATGTGGCCCTGCCAATAAAGGGGCCGGGTGCACGTGCCCGTAGCCAGTTCAACATAATATCTGCGTGTGTCCCTGTGTTCTTGTTGTATGCATGAGGGCCCTGGGCCCTACGACATTACAGTGTGCTGTGTACAGCGGACGCAGACATGTCACCGCAGGCAGCAGGTTAGAGCTTGGACATGTGGCTTTGTCGTCACCCACTCAATTCGTAAGGGGAGTGGACTGGGCCGTCGTACTCAGAGCCAACATGGGTGTGTGACTGATATGTGCGTGCCCCTGGGCATGGTTCTGGACTGGGAATGTGCATCTGCATGTGTCTCTATGGCAGTGTGGGTCTCCTTTGTGGGGTGTAGGTGGTCCCTGAAGGGTAATTGACACCCACGTATGTGATCTAGTTCGCCTTCCATGGGTTCGGACCACACCCGCACCTGTTCGGCCACCTCCTTTTGGCGTTCTGACACCTGGCATTGGGGTGCCATGTGTGGGTCGGTGAAGTGTTGTGAGCCAGCCATGCTTGCGGGTGCTTCATGCTGTGTGGTCTGTTGCAGGGGCTGGGTTCTCCTCTGAGTAGCTTGTCTGCCCTGGTCCTGGTGGTGGGTTGCGTGGGATGTCCATGGGCTGTTGTAGGGCGTCAGTGTCGAAGGTGTGGTGGTCGTCTCCGGCATCACTGATGGGTTGTCTGGTCTGACCTGCTGGAGGTGTTGTTTGTCCCTCTGCAATGTGAAGGGGAGATGCATGTTGACATTGTGTTGACATTTATGTTGGCGCATTGTTCTTGTAGACATGCAGACTGTGTGACAATGTACATTGTGACTGTTTGGGCGGTGCTGGCAATTTGAGGGGGGACAGTGGACATTTGGACTACATGACTGATGTGAGGTTTTACCCGTACATATGCATCTCACAGTTCCCTGCTCTGTCAAATGTGATTGGCCTGTTTCTGCGCATGGGCGGACCCAGTTGTGTCCCCTGTTCTGCAGTGTCGGTATTGCACTTTGTGCCACATTGTCATGGGATGTGCTGTGATTGCCATGTGTGTGTGCTGCAGTGTGCCACGGGGATGGGGGACATGACCCTGGGTAATTGTGGGTGTGCAGTGTGCTACACATCATTGTGCATGTGTGCCATTGTGTCCATCTCCCCCCCGTCCCCCAGTCCCTATTCGTTACTCACCCTGTTGTTGTTGTGTCAGGTCCTCTTGAGCTGTGTCCGTACTCCCACCTCCTTGCACCGTCTCCACACTGATGACTGGCCTCCATTTCCTCCAGCTCCTCCTGTGGCGCAGGACTCCCACCTCCTGTCGCCGTTGCTGCCTTCCTGTTGGCAGCGGCTTTGGGCCTGGTTTAGGTTTTCACGTCATGCCAGCACCTCTTGGCCTCCTCCATTGGCCTCCTGGACACTCTGGCTGCATTCAAGGTAGTCTGATTGTGGGTCAGTTGCTGGTAGTGTTCTGTCACATCCGTGATGCTGGTCTTGTTTTCCTATGGACTGCACCCCGTCTTCCTCTCCCTCTTCTCCTTGGCCTTCCCCGACCCCGTTGGTCCTTGCTGGTGGTCTGTGAGGCTTGTGGGGTTCGCGTTGGCCTCTGCGCTGGGTCAGGGTGCATCCATGTTGCTAGGCACTTTGCATTGTTTCTGGTGTGTTGTTTTTGTTGCTTTTATAATGCATGGGATTTGCAGGCCTGCTGCTGGTTTTCGCTGCTTTTTGTATCGCGATTGGCCTCATCGCAACTTTTTTTGCGTTCGTGTTTCGCATTTTTGCAGCGTGGCGTTGATTTTAGCGCGGACATTTGACGCGTTATCTGGTGACTATCGCATGGTACCGCCGTGTTGTGAATACTTGGTTAACACTGCGTAAATTTCCCGCGATATACTGCGATGTTGGAGGTTGTGTTAAATAACTTTTGCGATGGTTATTACACGTTCTTGAGAATATGCCCCTTAGTTGTTCAACGGGACACCACCAGCACTGTCCCCGGAACAAGACCCACCAATGTGGCTGTAAACACGATCCTATGCACCCCACTACCACTCACCTTAGGGAATCCGCTACCCCCCCCGCCGGGGGTTCCTGGGCTGGTCAAACTGGCTGCGATCGAGCATCAGGTAGAGGGAGAAGACCACCACGCAGAAGATTGCGCTGCCCAGCACCGTCACCTGCCGGCTCAGCTTCATGGCCCCCATTGTCCGTGCTCGCAGGGGATAGCACTGCAGCCTGTTCCCGAGATCAGTTTCTAGAAGAGCGCTTGGGGGAAGGCGCACTCTGCCCTGGTTTCCTGTCTTTAGCTCTGACTGGTTCGGCTACATGTGGTAAACATGACAGCCATCTTGTATAGGTTTACTGTCTTTTCCATTGGAATAGATGTTGCGAGGACGCTATACCGGTGCAGAGAGAGACGTGGTGCGGAAGGAAGGGGCGGTGGCTGTGATGTCGGGCATCGCGCGCATGTCAAATGTAAATGACTGCGCACTACTTTAAAAATAATCACGAACGGGAGTGGGGGGGCCGAGAAGTCACAGCTTGCGGGAGGGGAGTGGGGGAGCCATGGGAACAAAATAGTTTTAAAAGTAATGGGGCCAGTAGCCATGGAAGTATACAAATGACGACATGGCCGTCAGGAGGAGGGACTAACAAGGCTAAAACCAATGGGAAGGCAGAATTTAGCACCTAAGCCAATCAAAAACATGGGCGGAGAGTGGGCGGAGCTTCCACGAAGCTTCCACGCTATAGTGTATACTGCATGCCTCGCATGCGCGCTGCAACGCTAGGCGAGACCTAAAAAGGGGCTTTCAGGCCCACTCTCAATTCACTTTCTGGACCTGCGGAAGGGCTCTCAGAGAACTGTCTGCTGCTGTGGCCTTCTGTGTTCCTTAAGACTGCTTTGCTACACCAAGAACAATGTCTCTGCTGTCTGACGGCTGCCTTGCACCCAAGAGGTCTGCCCTGCAACTTGAGCCCCGCACTTAACCTTGAACCCAGGATTTCTGGAGTGACTCAAAGGGCTAGTTGGTTGGCCTCCTGATAAGAGCCTCGGGAATAGAAAAGGTTCCCACCATCTTGAACCCACACCTAGACCCAGCCTGAGTGAATCATCACCCTCCAAGTGGTGCCTCTCGAGTCTTGGTGGTTCTAAAGGTTACCAGATAGTCCAAATCCAAAACTTGGGACAGACAAATATTGGCCAAAAAGTGAACTGGGACTGAGAGACCTATCTGCTTGTCGTTCCGGGCAAGGTGCATTGCTGGTCAACCTCATTTTGCAACAGCTCCCACTACGTTCTTCTCCACAGCAGGATATCCTGTACAGGAACTCCTTGCAGAAGGAGTATCTGGCCTTGTGGAGCCCTCATTGGCTACAGCCTGCAGGAGAGTATCAACTTCCAAAAAAGAATCTAAACAAAGAATTCAGCCAGTGGCTCCCCGACACCACCACCACCTCATTGGACACCGCCAGCTGCCTTGCCCTGCTGAACTTTACCTTCTCAGACATTTTTCCACTTTATTCTAAGTCTGAAGGTAAGCCGGGTAAGCGGGGAATCCGCTTCTTGTATCTGACCCCTGCTCAATTGCAGTCAGCCATAACTTTCAACATTTTCCCAGTCATGCGCAACTGGATGTCTGTGGTTGGCGCTTTGATCTTTTAGGCACTAGACTTTATTTTAAACTCTAAAGATTCATAACTCTGGTTCTACTGATTTCTTTTGTTTTCACTCCACATAATTAATTAAAATGTTCTCGATTTTTCTAAATTAGTGTGGGATTTTTCTTGTGTTGTTTTTCACTTTATTACTGTTTGAGTGCTGCATAAATACTTTACACATTGCCTCTAAGTTAAGCATGACTCCTTTTGTGCCAAGATACCAGCGGGTTAAGCAGAGGTAGAATGTAGCACATTTAGAAAGAGGATAAAAAGAGAAGAAATGAATAAATATCTCCTCATTACACCTCTCCTGGGTAGGCATAGCATTTTATCCCATTCCCAAGTTACCACTCGTGGTAAATCTGGGAATGCACCAAAAACATGGGAGGATGTGTGGTAACACCCATGCTCCACCCATGGAACTCCCCCCTGGGGCAGAGTAACACAATGCAGGTAATTGCATTGTCTTGCATTACTCTAGAGTTACCAATCATTGCAGGGCTACGACAGGTGGGGCGTAAATGGAGCCCCCTGACAAGGCAGGGAGGAGTGTGTCCACCCATGGCCTGTCCCCTAAGAAGTTAGAAGACAGGAAATTGGAACTAGAGTTCAGGGTGCAGATGGCCAAACTTAAAATGGAGGAGAAGAAGCTGGCTCTGGAGGAGAAGAGGCTGGCTCAAGTGAGGTGCCTGAAAGAGCTGTGCCTGAAGGCCAAGCAAGCAACAGGGTCCAGTAATCCAATACCCTTTGGAAAGGAGAGGGTCCACATACCCCAAGAGCTAGTGCCCAGCTTTGTGGTGGGAGATGACGTAGATAACAGGTTTTCTGCACATGAAATAGCTCTAAGGATGGACAGGATACCAGAGGAGGATCGGGGAGCCAACCTGTTGAAACATATGCCCCGAGTGGGGAGGGATACCCTTCTTACATTTGAGGTGGGGGATCAGATGAGGTACACTCACATGAAAGGCATGTTTGGGCTGACCCCTCAGAAGTATTGCATCTGTTTCAGGGACAACCAGAAACTTCCAAATCAGTCTTGGGTGTATTTCCTGGACTTCTCCCGCAAGGCACTGAGTGGTTGGGTGAGGGGCAGCAAAGTGAGTGATTTTACTGGGCTGTACAATCTAATTTTGAGGTAGCACATGCTCAGTACCTGCTCTACAGAGTTACATGAATGCCTGATTGACAGTAAGCTCACTGTTCCCAAAGAGCTGGCAAAGGAGGCAGACCTCTGGATCAGCACCTGAGTGTCCAAAAAGACACCTGTAGGGGATTCCCAAAAGGCTGGTCAGAGTCTCCACCAGAAGAAATAGAGAGGATTTAAAAATAAGCATTAAGAGTTCTCTCAGGGTCCCCAAAATAGTTCAGATGGGATGGAGCCCCAGCCCCATTCTAACCCGAAGAAAAATAGGTTTGTGGACAAGACAGGAAAGTTTGTCTTCAAGAGTGTTATAATTATAGGCACTTGAAGATGTATGCCAAATGGCCTATTAGTGCACAGCCCCCACTGGTGAGCAGACCCAAGGGTTGGCCAGTGTGGCACTTGGGGAGGAGATTGCTACAGTTTGTGTGGGGTAGAGAGCAAAGCATTGCATCCCTGGATGATATGGAGATGGTGCCCAAAGACAACATGCCTGCTAATACTTCCAAGTATAGACAGTGGGTCACCATCAATGGGCAGAAGGGTGAAGGCTCTGAGTGACACAAAAGCCAGTATGACTACTATAAGGTGTCATCTGGTTTCATCAGAGCAAGTAATCCCTGATATATTTGACCAGGTTGTAGAAGCAGACAACTGTGAGAGTCACTGTCCAGTGGCCCTGGTCCCCTTTGAGTGGGGGGATCTCAGGTTCCCTAAGAGTAGCTATGAGTCCTGCCATGCCTGTTGATTGTCTTCCAGGGAATGACCTAGAGCACACTGTATGGAAGGAAATGGAGCTCAGGTCACACCTGGAGAAGTTAGGGTTGTCTGAGGGGGGGGGGGGTCTGACGACAAGGTCAATAGCAGCCTGAGAGGTGAGTCAATGAGGCTTGGAGCCTGGAAAAATGGCCGAGGCAGCTGCCAAAAAGAGGACGGTGAATAGGAAATCATCCCTGAAACACGTACGGTTCAGGTTGAAGGGGCACCTGAGAAGGCTATCCTGGAGCCTACGTGGGATGATATTGAAGACCTGGGAGACCTGCCTGAGCTGGCTGGAAGGCAAGCTGAGGGTTGGCCCGCCCAGGAGGAGTTCTGTAGAGCTCAAAAAAAGCGCCCAACTCTAGAGGGCTTGAGGCAGCAAGCTCAGGTCCAAGTACCTGGTGACTCCTCTGGAGGACATCTGATCTGTTGGGTGCTCCATTTACCCTTGTGGTAGCCACACAGCTCCTTCCTGCTTCAAGTAGCACTGGAGCATGAAACTGAAACCTTGATCTGCTCAGTTGCAGGTACCAGGTTTCAGTCTTTTAATTTTTCACACCACCCTTTTTTATGTCCGTGATAAATTGGAAAGGGTGGGGTGACAAGTTGATTCGCATGTGGTCCTAGGTACTTCAGGGCTTAAAACTACAGTGCCCGGGCCCGCCCTCAGGAATGATGCTTCATCACACTTTCATGCGCCTGCACCAGTCTTTAGGCAGTGTCTTTGGCAACATCAGGCTGCTGCTTGACACAAAGGTCAGCATCCTTTTATTATACCAACAGTGATTATTCGGTTATTGTTGATATTGGAATGTGGTTTATTAGTAGGGGTAAGTAGGTACCTACCACTAGTAATAAGGCCACACTCACAAAATAGGTCCCAGTCAAAGACTCAATAAATTATTCCCTTTCTCAAACCTTGGTAGCTGGCTGCAAGCAGGCAGGCTTAACTTAGGAGACCGGTGTTTAAAACCTTTAAAAACACCAATGCATTAAAATAAGTAAGACACAGCACACCATCAAAACCCAATACCAATTTATAAAAGTAGGAAATATTTTCTATGATTAAAATGACACCAAAATGACAAAACTCCATTGTTGGGAACCAGAGATATGAAATTTTAAACATTAAATACTTAATAGTACCTCAAAACAAAATGCACCAACTTGGGACCTCTGGTCGCACTTGAACGGGACAAAGTCAAAGTTTTAGGCCACCTGCGATGGAGCATGGGTCAAATACACTGAGTGGTAGGCCTTGGGCAAGTTTTTACCTTCAGACTTAGGGCTTGATTAAGCGTTTTTGCGGTCCATCGGACCACCAAACTGGTGGTGGCGTGGCATGAACCGCCGCACTGGTGGTACAACTGCCGCATTATGAGTGTGACGGTCCCACTGCTACAAGACTGCCGCAACTGCTGGGGATACATGATTCCTTGGCTTTGGCACAGCGGTCTGGGGCAGCAATATGCTGGCGGTGCCACTGTTGCATCGCCCAGCATATTACAACTTTCTAGACCTCCACACTTTTCATGGCATGGAGCCCGCCATGAAAAATATGGCAGTCAGGAAAGTAAGGGGGCCCTAGAGGGCCCTCTTGTGCCCTTGTACATGGGGTTGCATGCAGTGGGAGGCACATGTTGTGACTTCCTGTTTGTATGCACCCCTGTTCCTTCATTGCATGGACCGAACAGTCCATTCCGTGCAGGAACGGGCTTTGGCGTTCCCTCAGCACTACAGTTCTAAGGCTCACATATGAGCCTCAGAACTGCACCGCTGCAGGACCGCCAAAGCACCGCCCAGCAGACCACAAGGAAGCTTGTAATCTGACAAGCGGTTGGCGGTCAAGTTGGGCAGGAGCGGGGTACTGGCATGGCGGCCCGCTCCAAGACTGCTAAACTCGTAATCAGGCATTCAGTCTTTTTTCTGGAGCTTTTTCTCTCATCTTAGAGTGAGGCACCTCGTCAGGCCACGTTTTGAGTCAACAACAGCGGCTTGGTTCAGTACGAGCACTTAATGAAATCCTGGAAGTCTTGAGCTCTGTAGCTTTCACCAGGATGAACCTAAAATCCAGGCCAGGTCACGGTTCAAAGTCAGAGAGTTGACTCTGGACTACGGGTCGGTCAACTTATGGAGCTATTTGACAAACATTCTCCAAACTTTTGGAACTTCTTTCAAAAGGTTGTTTTGGTGTTCCAAAGTGTCCAGAGCACCAATCCAAGGTTCCAGAAGCTCTGAGTTGCTCCTTGTGATATTGGGACTACGCCTCCTACAACGCACCTGGCCAAATTCTTAAAAGTACACTGGACGCTGTCTAGCTCGGTTCTTCTTTGTGGAGATGATGCAGGTGTTTTTTTTTTGTGTGTGTGTGTGTGTGTTCAAACTGTTTTTATTTTTAAAAAATACAAATAAAGAACAAAAAAAAGCACTGATACAAAGTAGAGCAGATATGCACACTCCATTGTAGAGAATAGGACAATATACAAGACACTGCATAACAAAGCCCAGTACATGAAGTAGGGATGACGGAACTAATAATTAAATAGTTACCAATAGGAGAGGTGAAGAAGAAGCCCCACAGATTGGTAAACCGATAACATACCAGAGTGTGCACAAGTCTAGAACATAAAGTAAAACAAAAAAAGGAAATAAGATAGAGAGAGAGTGAAGCAAAGAGAAAGTAAGATGGTGGAAGGGGTGAGGGAAGGAAGAAGAAGTTGATCCAGGTTATGAGACAAAGGTTGGTTGTGTTGGGTGCAAGGCATGAAGCATATGAGGGTAGAGTTAGCCCATATATAAGGGCATGAGGGAATGATGTTTCCCGTGATGGAAGATCCACTATGGAGGGTACACATTGTGGAGCTAGAGGTCTAGGGTGCATTAGTGAGTGGAGTTGTACATTTTTTTATACATGATGTCGGCGCTTCTGGTGGTGCATAAGATGTTCCACTATCTCTTGAATGGGACTTCTAAAGTGGATTTCCATTATAGAAGAATTGTTTTTGTACCTAGGACTAGCATGAGGTCAAGTAGGAGTGAATCTTGTCTACTTAGGTTGATGTTTGGATAATGTGCTGCAAGGCCTAAAGTAGAAGTTAATAATGCTGGGGAAAAGTTGACTTTGAAGATGTCTTGGATGTCTTGGATGGTTCGTTGTATCTTGACCATAGTGGTTGGATCATTTTGCAGCTCTGGCATATTTATCATATATAAAACAAGCACAATTCATTAGAGTAACAAAAGTGATTATAAAAATGTTGTGTATAAGTCATTGCCCCTCAACTGTTTGAAAGACATTTGAACTCAAGAGGGAAATCTTGTAACGACTTGAGATACTGCAACTTTGAGAAGACTTCAGATGGATCTGACTTGAGGGAAACCTAGTCAGCTCTTGAAGTCCTGCAGCTTTGTGAAAGAATTGTCATGCTTTTGCATCTGGCTTGGGATGGACGTCAAGAAATGACTTGTCGTACTGCAGGTTTGTGAATTTCTTGTCAGCCTCAGGAAAAACTAATTATACAATGCTTACATATATATGATTGAAATAATCTTCCTTCAAATATTTTTATCTACTGCTTTCTCAACTGACATTGACATTTTGATTCTTCATTCCACATCATAGGATAGTGGATCAGCACAGGTCAGTGACAAGGCTAGCTTCATTCTGGGCAACTGCAGTTTACTGGCAGACATGCAGAGTGGAACTTTTTTTTTTTTATTCGGTTTTCAAACTTTAATTACAGCATACAAACAACATGCCTTCACCATTCCAACGTATACATTGTCAAAGTTCAGTTATTTGGCAAGCGTATACTTCCCAATCGGCCATTACCCATAAGACGCTTACATATCACTTAGTACCATGTCTGGATTGTTCACCAGGAATGATATGAGAGGGCCCCACATGTCGCGAGGTCACAAGGATACTGGCAGCTCCTCTGCATACGTCTCCAGTGTAGTCTTGGAGTAGTTCATGTCTTTTATCCAAACACGTATGGTTGGTGCTCTACATTTACCCCAGCTAATTGCTACCCACTCTGGCTAATAGCAGCGCCACCGCAACAAATTTACGGTTTGCTGATGATATAGGTTTGACTAATCCTAATAGACACATCTGGGGCGTGCCTTGAACCCGGTAAGATGTCATGTCTCTGAGGATATGTACCACATTTTCCCAGTACTCGTGCACCTGCCTGCATTCCCAGGCCAGGTGCAAGAAACCTGCCCCGGACCTCCCACATCGAACACAGCATGAGTCCCTTTGTAACCCATATCGAAACAGCTTAAGGGGGTGTAGTATTTTTGCTATAGGAACTTAAAATGAATGATGCATAAGTTGCAGTTTGAGGTCAGCATCACTGTCCGTGTGCAGCAGAAACTCCATTCCTCCAGTGATATTTGGGTGTTTAAGGATGTGTTCCAGCAGACCATCGCCAGTGGTACTGATATCAGTCCATCCCTTTGCGCTGTGTTATAGAGTCTGGTGACCAAATGTGTTTGCAGGGGGTTTAATGCAGGTGGCTCTGTTGGAAATGTAGGATATAGCGCTTTTATCGCAGCCCTAAGGCAAAGATATATAAATGTGAATATATCGGTGTTCTGTTGCTAATGTATGCAAGATTTATCTGGTTCAGGAATCTCCCTTCTGGATATGTGTCTCCCATTGTTTCCAACCCCACATGTCGAAGGAGAGCCATTGATCTAGCCTCCTGTGTGACTGTGATGTTAGGGTGATGCCCAAGTGGCATTGTGGGGGCATATAGCGGAAGTTTGCATGCTCTTGCCTCTAGGCCCTCCCAGGCACTAATGGTGCAGTGTATTGTGTTGATTTCCGTCCGGCTTGCAGTAGTGCGATTATGCATTAGGATATATCTAAGAGGTGTCGGGTGGGCTGCCCCTTCTTCCACTGCTAGGTGTGGTAGGTATGGTTGTGGGTAGTACCAATAGTGCGCATATTGTGCCTGAGGACAGAGATAATATAAGTGTAGGTCAGGCTCTTCAACCCCACCCTGCTCGTATGGAAGCATCATGGTTTCCCATTTAATACGCGATTGTTTGCCCGCCCAGCTCAATGTGATTAAGTGTGCACGCAGCATTTTAAAGAAGGATTGGGGCGAGGCTATCGGAATGTTACTGAATAAAAATAGGAATCATGGGACTATGATCATTTTCATGAGTGTCACTGTCGGACAGGTAGAGCGGCAATTTTATCCATCTAGCCACTTGGCTTCCTAGCTTATCCAGTGGTCTCCCATAGTCCTCACGTATTGCTATTTTAGGGCCTTTGTGAATCCACACCCCCAGCTATTTCACTGAGTTTGCGCTCCACTCTACTGGATAGTCCAGTGCATGCGGCACCGTGGTCTGAGTTAGTGACAGTCTTATCGATATTGCCCAGTTTATTCCCAGACCGCAATACCCCTCAAATGTAGTATATTCTCTGAGCAGCGCTGCTCGGTTTTGTGCGGGGTTTCGGACATATAAGACCATGTCGTCCACATATAAAGAGTTGCTGATCGGTCTCTGCCGTAATCTCAATGCTGCATGGTTATGACGCTGGCATATTTTGCAAGCCAGGGGATTCAGGGCCAGGGAGAACAGAATTGGGGATAACGGGAGCCCTGTCTTGTGCCACTTTTTCTGCATATTTGGTTGGAGGTGTGCCTATTAATCCACACTTGTGTGACTGGGGCGTTATACAGTAAGTGTACCCGTCTGAAAAAAGCCTCCGAAATACCCATACGCCCTAGGGCGGTGAACATGTAGGGCCACTGTATAGAGTCAAAGGCTTTGGCGGCATCTAAGAGTACCGCCGCTGCCTCGAGTTCAGGGTTCAGTTGGTGTAGCAACGCGAATATGGTTGCAGATTGTGCACCGTTGATCTTTCTTGTATGAAGCCGGATTGGTCCGGTAGGACCTTGTTGGGTATCAATGGCCGTAATTTAGTGGTTAGTATGTGCGCCAGTATTTTGGTGTCTGTATTAATAAGTGACCGAGGGTGATATGATTCACATTTGTCGGACTGTTTATCCAGTTTCAATAGGGTTATCAGGAGGGCCTCTCATAGTGTGGGGAGAGTATCTGTATCGCGTATGCCTCCGTGTATGGTCCCAATAGATGCGGCTCCAGCATATCTGCAAATTCTTTGTAGAACTCGCCACTTAAGCCGTCTGGGCCCGGCACCCTCCCGTTAGGTAAGGAGCAAATGGCCTTGATCACCTCCTCCACATCCACGGGTTGCATCCGATATTCCTACTGGCCTTCAGACAGCCAGGCTAGGGCTATGTCCTCAAGATAGGTATTGATGTCTTCTTCCAAGGGGGATACCTTGGAGTCATATAGATTCTCATAATATGCCGAAATTGACCCATGTATCCCGGGCGTGCCGAACTGGTCCACCCCCTATCCTCTGTTATTTTTGTTATGGGTTTGTGTCCGCCAGCAGGGCATCTTAGCTGCCAGTGCGCAACCAGGCTGTCCACCTTCCCCGTATGCCCTGGCCACGTGACGTCTGGCTATATAGCGCGTTTCCCTCCGTGCCATGTCGTTGTATTGTGTAACGTTTTCTTTAATCTCAGCAAGTGTATCCGCTTTCCATTCTGACTATAGCTCCCTCTCCAGTGTCTGCAGCTTTTTCTCTATCTTGGTGAGTTGCCCTCATATATCCCTGAGTATGCCCACCTGTGTACCAATGCAGACACCTCTTATTGTGGCTTTAAATGCCTCCCATAGAGTATCTGCCCCATCCACCGAGCCCTCGTTAATGTTAAAGTATTCCATAATGGCACGCCTAATAGCGTCTCTGTATATTGGTTCGAGTAGATGCATTGGCATTAAACTTCCAGAGGCACTGTGTTGGTCTTTGTGTTGGTATTGCTAAGTCCAGTTTTACAGGACTATGATTTGATAGAGTACTGGCAAGATGTTGCACTCCCCTTGGTCACATGCTCACCTGGGCCGATGCCAATCAGTAATCGATCCAGGACCATGAGGTGTGTACTGAGGATGCAAAGGTGCCCTACCTCACCCCTGGGTTGCTTAGCCTCCACACATCTGCCATGTCGAATTCTGCCATGCCCTCCCTTAACAACCTAGTCTTGTCTTTTGACATTGCCTGTGGTGATCTAGCTTCCAGTGGGTTTAGGATGGTGTTAAAATACCCCCCCCCACAAATCACAATCGATGGATTGAGGAGTTGTAGCTCGTTCTAGATGTGATTAAAAAAACTAGGGTCGTCTGTGTTTGGCCTGTTTGTCTTGACCAGTGTGACCAAGGTACCTGACAGCACACCCTGCAAAATTGGGTACCTGCCTAGCTCATCTGTGATAGTCTGAGTTACTGCAAATGGTACCCCTTTCTTCACCAGGGTCAGCACCCCCACTGGAGTAGGAGGAGTACGATGAGGCCAGTCAGGTCCCAGCCCACCTGGGTCCCACTGGGCACTCTGAGCGCTTTGTAAGGTGTGTTTTCTGGAGCATTCCAATGTGTATGTTGTGTCTGTCCAAATAAGCCGATACTTGTCGTTAAGCCTGCGGACATTCCAGGTTATACAAGAGGTTATATTTGACCCTCTAGGTCCCTCCCCGTCGGCCTTCCCATGCGTCTGTAGTGTAGTGGTGTCTTCGCCAATCATTGCATAGTGGGAATAGTTAAGGCAATAACAATTCCCCATCCACCCTCCCACTTCAGCATCCCAATCATGCTAAAGAATAACCCATACGTAGCAAACCATACAAACAGGAACTTGAACTACTGCCAGCCGCCTAGTGCTGCCAGCAACATACTAACTGTAAAGCTCGTTAAGGGGTGCACCCACATGGGGGGCTGACAGAGTCCCGGTTACCCTCCTATCTTCAGAGGGCAGCCATAAGAGTCTATGGTATCTGGTGTGCTTCAGTTAGTTCAGGCTGAGCTTGTAGATAGCGCTACCCTGAGTGACCGACTGTTACCAATATGTCTCCCGAGGGCACCCTAGCCGGGCTCGCACTCCCCCACAGTCCGGCCAGTCATGTTTCTGGGGTATATCACACAGTTCCCTCGGGGTCGCGGGGGCACGAGGTGAGGACCCGCCGGGGCACCCCCAGCTTCAGCAGCATAATAGGAACACTGTTGGGTGCTCAGCGCACAGTTAGGTGTAGTGAGTTCAGTCTTCCACCACAGGCCATTTTTTCCTACAGATAGTTTATTGACATACTCCATTGCTGATTGCAGTGTTGCGAAGATTTTAATTTTGCCCTGGTGGTCTATGCGCAACCTGGCTGGATAGAGCATTGCATATGGGATTCCCGCAGTCTGCAGCTTTTTCTTGACTGGTGTGTATTCCTTTCTGGCTGCTTGGACTTTGGCAGTAAAATCTGGGTAGAAGGATATTGCGTTACCTTGATAGGTAATGTTTTGTCGCTCAAGTCCCAACCAGAGAACTGTGACCCTGTCTCTATAGTTCAAAAGCTTAGCAATTACCGGCCTTGGGACAGCTCCCGGGATCGTCCGCGGAATCAGAGATCGGTGGGCACGTTCCACCAATAGAAGGTGTGATAGGTTGTCTGTGCCAAACACTTCTCTAAGCATGCGCTCTATGTTTTCCCCTGTTTTGTCCATGTTCATTGTTTCCGGAATTCCTGTGATGCGTAAGTTGCTCCTTCTAGAACGTGCTTCCAAGTCATCATTCTTTGCTTGTATTATCGCAAGCACTTTTGCCATGTTTAGGCATTTGGCTTTTACAGAGTTCATAGTGTCCTCCGTGTTTGATCTTTGTTCTGCTTCTGTCAGGCACACCGCATACCTATATAGCGAGGTGATATAGTCTGAGGCTGATGTGATCTATTTTTCTGTCTATTGAGAGCAGGCTTTGCTGCATCGCCAATAGGGTATTTTTCAGCGTTGACGTGCCTGGAGTCATCCCTTATTTCTGGTGCTACACTAGTGCTTTTTCTGCTGTCAAATGTTAGCTTGGGCTGCGTTTTATCTGCCCATGGGCGCCATCTTATGGTCTAGTAGCAGGCACTATGTTTGCCCCATCTCCCTCTGTCTTATGCCGCGTGGTATCCCGCCGCACCTCCGGGTGTCCATGTCACTCTTTGTTAGACTTGGTGTGTTAGTCAGTCGGGTTGCTGGGTGTGGCCGCTACTCGCCACAGGTGACAGTATGAGAAGAGGGGTGGAGGGAGTCCCCCTCGCAGCAATGCCAAGGGGTTCTGCAGTATCGTGAGATGTGGTGCACCTTAATGGTCCCCTGCAATTGTGTCCTTCCACCATCGGGGTTGTCACTCCACGGCTGGCAGTAGCTTTTCTTTTTTATTGGCCCTGTACCTTGGGCCCTTCTCTGATGGCAGTTTGCATATACGTGGCACTGGTAGTGTGAGTTACTGCTCCCGGCTTCGGTTATCCTCCTCCCCCTTCCTGGACTGCAGTCCTCTATCTCTGGTGGCTTGCTAACTCATCACGATCATCCACTGTTGGGAGTATCTGCCCCATATCTCCAAGGCCTATAGGTGCCCCAACCGCATTCCACGCAAAGCAATCCAAGTGGTACAAATATTCTCCCCGGGTGGGAGGCAGTCGCGCGCCACCCCCGCACAGCCAGAAACTGCAGCCTTACTGCCAGTGGCTGTCTTCTGGATTACTTGGTTGCTCCGTCCCGGACCGATCACTTTGGATCAGACAGAGTTTCGTGCTGGGTGGTCCCCGACTTCCGCAGGGACGGCAGGCAATCCGTCCATGTCCCCCGTCGAGGCAAGCCAGGAGTCTCCGGTTGGACCACAGACTCCGAGGGCCCGCGTTCCTCTTGTACCGCAGTCAGTGTACAGCAGCCACCACCTTGTCAGCCGTAGTTCTGCCGCACGGGCTCGCACCAATGCTGGTTTCACACTGTTACGGTCTTGTATCACACCCAATCATGCTTTCTTTTGCCCCCAACTTTTCACAGCGTGGTTCCAGTGGACTGGGACTCGCAGCGTCCACCAGAAGGATGGATTTTATAAGGATCAATCCTATGGCCAGCGGAGCTTTACTAAGGTGCGGCCATTTCGCTTCGGGCTTTCTAGTTATGGACAGGTGTTCGATCGACCTTGGCGATTCCTCACAATGCCAGCATTAACTGATTGTGATAGCCCAAGTTTGCAAAGCCTCGATGGGGTGCAGTAGGATTTGTGAATTGACCAAAATCTGGATTGTGGTATTGTGGGTGAGATTTTTGCTAGTAAGGGAGAATGCCAGATTCTATGCCAAGTTGCGTCGGTAAAGTGTGAGCGTAGATTTTCTGGTATGTGTTGTGATCATTTTTCAAAAAGATTTTTAAGTAGGTACGTTTGTGGGGGATCTAACAGGCACATGCATCAATGTTGGATTTTGTGATTTCTTAATTGCGATTTGTAAGGAATCGCAACTAAGGAATCGCAAAAGCCTATGCATGTAGAAATCGCTTAAAAAATAGCGATTTCTAAACATTCCTTAATTGCGACTCGCAAATTGCGAGTCGCAATTAAGGCCTAGAGGCCTAGAGGCCCATAGGAATGAATGGGAAGACATTCTCAATTTGCGATTCTCAATTAGAGAATCGCAAATTGAGAATGCAATTTCAAGGGTGCCAGGGTGTCAAAAGGACACCCTGTTGCACCCCTGAAATCTGCATATGAGTACATCTTGCACACACACATGCCCCAAGGGCATGTGTGTGTGTAAAATGGAACTTTGAAAAATGCACTTTAGTGCATTTTTCAAAGTTTTTGCAAATTACCATGAAGTTCAACTTCATGGTAATTTGCGCCCCCTATTAGCGAAATCGCTATTTTTTTTACTTTAATGCATTGCATTTAAGGAATCTCAATTTGCGATTCCTTAAATGCAATCGCAATTTGAGAACTCGCAATTAATTGCGAATTCTCAAATTGCGAGGGCCTTGACCCTTGATGCATCGCAAAAGCTAATTTTGCGATCGCAAACGGCCGATTTTTGCGAATCGCACCGTTTGCGATCGCAAAAAGCTTTGATGCATGTGCCTGTCTGAGTTTATAAATGTGGGATGTGGCATGACCCATTCTTTTATGTTTCCTTAGGAGGTTGGGGAGGTCAAGATTGTGTGGTTTCGGAAGCCTCCTGATTGCACTTTTAAGTTTTGAAAAGCTGTAAAATTCGATTGGAGGGAGGTAATAGTGAGAGCTTAAGTCAGCATAAGGAAGGAGATTTGATGTTGTACCTAGGTCTTCAATGGAGTTAACGCCTCTTTCGGCCCACTGTTTCCAGAACAAGGTTCTGCCTTCTAGTTCGATTCTATGGTTATGTCATAGAGAAGCAAGCGTGTAGTTGGTGAGGCGGTTGGGCAAGAAATTATCAACGCACAGTAGGGCGGCTACTGTGTCTGCTATAGTGGAGTATGAGTGGGCCAAGTGTAGGTTTCGAAAGGCAGCAAACAGTCAGAGTGGATTGAAGTGGAAGAGGGGAGAGTAATTGGGATTCAATGTGTTGTCAGGGAGGGAAGAATCAGTGGTCTTTTTAAGCCACCAGTTACCCTGTACAGCCAGGAAGGCCTGTTGATAGCCCTCTTATCTTTCCATAAGAATTTCTAAATAGCTTTGTCAACTGCGTTAAAAAAATTATTTGATAAGTTTATGGGAAGCATCTTTGCAAGAAAGTTGACTAGGGGGGCTATCATCATTTTGCTGATTCTGTCCTGCCCCACCAAGTCAAGAGTTTGGGCAGCCAGGAGGATAGTAGGTCAGTAATTTTGGAGAGTGTTTTGCTCTCGTTGATTGGGACGGAGGTGAGTAGGTCTTTGCCAAACCAGCTACCTAAGTATTTCAGTGCTGCAGGTTGCCATTTTAAGCCTGAGTTACCAAGGACTGTAAGGGTGCAGTGGATATTCATGGGGAAGATTTCTGTTTTGGAGCAGTTAAGAGTGTAGCCAGATACACGGGAGAAACGTTCAATTTCAGACATAATGTGAAAAATTGTTTTATTGGCATCTTCAGAAAAGATCAGGATGTCGTTGACGCATGCAGCAACTAGCTGCCTGACTGATTGGGAATGGATGCCTCTGATATCTTCATTCACTTTTAGGGAGCAGAAGAAGGGTTTGAAAACTAAAAGGAATAGGAGGGGGGGAGAGAGGACAACACTGCCTGGTACCTTGGGTAAGGGTAAGGGAAAGCTGTTGTATAGATAGCCGTTTATCTTAACTTTCGCCAAGGGAGCCACGTAAAAGGCCATGACCATTCTTATGAAGCACTTGCCAAGTTGGAATTTGCAGAAGGCCTCGTGTAGAAAGGTCCAAGAGACCTTCTAAAAGGTTTTTTCCGCATCGAGAGCCAACGCTATAGTGGGTGAGCACAATGTCCAAGCTTTTTCAAGGACATGGTAGAAGACACAGATGTTATCCGCGGATAGCCCTCTCTTGTGCTAGGATTTTAGCGTATAACTTACGGTCAATATTGTAGTTTTTGACGTCCGGTGTGTCCTTCCTTTCTTTTGGGATGACAACTATTGTGACTTCATTGGCCGTGCCAGTGACGGTACCCGGGTACAATTGGAACAAGGAGAGAAGTGGTTCTGCTTAGAAGGTCCCGGGGTACCAGGCTGGACATGGGCTTTGCCAGTTTTGAGGGATTTAATGGCCGAGTAAATTTCCTCAACAGACATTGGGGGGGTTGAGTATGGATCTGTCCTCTTCTGAAGCCATTGGCAGAGCGCAGGAGTTCAGGTATGAAACGCAATATTTGGAGTCAATGGTATTCTTTGGGGTGTGGAGGTCTAAATAGAAGTTGTGGAACACCTCCAAGATCTCAGTTGGGGAGGTTACTATACAGTTTAATTTGTTTTTAATGGCTGAGGTGAAGGATTTGTTTTTAGATTAATTGGCAAGGGCCTCCCCAGCTTTATGTCTAGGGGTTGACTTTTCCGTATTGGCAACGTTCACCCATTTCTGCGCTCTGATACTTTGTATTTGGTTGTACTCATATCGTAGTTTGCGCAGTTTAGGGATGTTGTGTGAGCCAGCAGAGTTTCTGATGAATTCATTTCGCACTTTAATCTCTGACTTGATAGATTTAAGACATATATTCAGGGTTTTGTTTCTGGAGGCAGTTAAGTTCAGAAGTGCGCGTCCCATCTAACTGAGTCCGAGGTATCACCTGCTCTTTTTTCCTTTAGCAGTTGTTGGATTGTATCATAGATTTTTTACTTGGAGACTTCATCTTCCAGTAGTGCATCATTAGGGCACCACACTGTTGAGCATGGGGGAGAATCTGTGAGTGAAAGCTCAAGCGATATGCATACATTGTCAGTAATTAGCATTGGTTAAATTCTGGGGTTCTGTAGCCACCAGAACAAGTGATTTATCAACTAAGATGTAATCAATTCTCATGAAGGTGTGATGCGGGAAGGAGTACAATGTGCAGTCACTGCTGCATGGGTTAAATAGTCTCCATATATTAATGAGATTGTTTTTTGTGCAGCACAATTTAATCTGATTATGAGACCGGCTACCATGAAATTTGTGAGCGTAGATCTTATCTAGAACACCATCCATTGGGAGATTGAAGTCCCCCCCCAACGATGTTACCAACACTGTCTGCAATTTCTGAAAGGCGCTTGTCCAAATCCCGCCAGAAGGTGACCGCATTATCGTTAGGTGCATAAATATTCACTACTGCCAGAGAGCAGCGTTTCCGCGAACCTAGGGCATTATAAGCTGGCAACTTTAACCGACTCGATGTGAGTTTCCTGTAGGAGAATATCTCCTTTGAGTTTGTTACAGTAATCGGAAAACAAATTCCGCTTAACTGGGTGTGAGAAACCTTTAGTGTTTAAAGACAGAATTCTGATGTCAGCCATCAGCTTGTAGAAAGAATGCGGGGAAGTGGATAGTCGATATCAGAGTACAGAGAGGAGTTGGTCAGCTGGACTTGCGGGAAACCAGATTCAAATAAGGCTGCGAGAAAGTGGAAGAGGCTAGCAGATGCTTTGATGTGGCAGCTTGCTGATGAACAGAGATGGTGCGGAGAAGAGTTGTAGGAATCGCCAAATCAACCTAGGATCATGGATTATGATCGGCGAGAGAGAGATCAATTGTGAGGGCCATGTGTAATGCCTTGCAGACCTACTTGGAGACCATGCATCACAGAGGAGGCATCAAGTAGGAAGGTGTTTGGGATGGGGCAAGAAGGAGAGGAAGGAAAAGGTGGAGATAGAAGAAAAGAATAAATGGAGAGATAAACATAAGCAAAATAGAACCCAAAAACCTATCCCACCCACCACCCATAAAATGAAAGGCAGACAAGCCGCATTTCCCAACCAATTTTAAGAATGAGGAGAGGAAGGCCACAAAAAGGTTGTGCCCAAACACTGGCACTAGCGCTCCATGTTAATGGTAGAGCATCCTTATGTAGGATAAATGACACAGAAAAGTCATAATATACAACTAAAATGCATTAACTTGTCCATGAGGTAGACCTAAAAAGTGAATAAAAAAACCCTTAATATTGAGGGACAATGATGCAAGTGAAAAAGCAACCTACCATGGATAGATTATCAAAGTAGTTAAGCTTGCACCGTAGACGTAGCGTGTGGCAGGAGTATAGAGAAAAACAAAGAAGCCTAGTAGGTACCAAGCGGTTGGTATAGAGCTAGAGTAGGACATTAATGTTAAATATTAGACATTTATATAACAGGTTGAATGCATTTGTGAGTGATACAGGTGGCATTATTAGTGACAGAGTATCGGACAGCACAAGCAGAACAATACAACAGAGAGTGTTAGTGTGGAATTGAGGGGCACCACCAGATAGGCGCACACAAAGAGGTGATAGCACAATCATTGGGGTTTAGAATGACAACATGGATAAAGTAAATAATGACCGGCAAGATAAGAAAGCCAATACAGCTTTGGCTGGGTCTGTTGGTGCGATAGCGGCCTTGCATGAAACCACTGTGGTACTTAAGCTAGATGCCCTTATGAAAGTGGTGTCAAATGGCCATATCAGATTGTGTATAAGTGTCCAAAAATGCTTGGAGGTCGGCAGGTGTGCAGAAGACCATTGATTTCCCCTTGAAGAATATGCACAACCCTCGCTGGACCGATAAAGGAGAAGGGAATGTTGCGTTCTCTCAGATTCTGATGTCATGCCAAGAAGCGTTTCCGTGTGGCTACACTTTTGAGTTTTCTTGGGTAATTGATATGCGTGAGCCTTTCCACATGATTTGTTGATTTTTTTCGTGTGGCTAGGATTAATTTGGTTTGGCTATAGTGCAATGGTCAAAAGATCATAGTTCTTGGGTGAGAAGAATGACCATGTGCTGAAGTGGGCGGTTTGCTTGAGAGGATCCTGTGTGCCCGTTCGATCTCAAAGAGTTTTTCAAATTTAAGGCCCAATGTCAGGGGGATCTAGGATTCCAGGAATTTAATGCAGGAATTGGTGTCCTTTTCAGAGTTTTCAAACAGGCCAAAGATACGAAGATTTTATCACCGATTACGGTCTTTGAGTTCAGAACAATCTCTCGCCATTGTCTTCATTGAGCAGTATGAGAGATCCAAACAACTGACTGTGGAAGTGTTAGAGCCTTCAATGGAGCTAATTTATACTTCGGCCTTGGAGAGCCTGATGGAGAGACCTTTCATATCTTCATGAAGAGCCTGGATATCTTGTCGCAGAGCGTTGGTGTTGGATTTAGTGTATTGGGCTAAATCTTGGAGTGCTCCCAGGTTCTGAATGAGGACTTTGATGTTGGCAGACATGTCACCTTTTGAGTTGACTGGAGAGTCTGGGCCTGTGGGATCTGATTTGGCATGCTTGTGAGGAGCCTTGTCATCCTTGTGTTCCTTATGGTCTCTTGAATCTTTCCCTTTGTGGTCAGCCATCTTGGTAGAGACACAGGATCAGGTTTGAGCTGTCATATGGCTGGCTGGAGAGTGTAAAGACTGTTCCTGAAGAAGCACTGAAAGGGGTTTTAGATAGCGCTTGTTGGTGGCGCTAATTGCACTGGTCTCACTTATGAAACAAGTAGCACTCAAAGTGAGGGTAGCACTGGTGCTAGGTAGCGCTAGTTGGATGTACTAATGGAGTACTGTTATAGCACTGTTGTACTACTGGGTGTAGCACTGGGTAGCACTGGTGATAGTAGCGCTAGTTAGATGTGCTATTGGAGCTGGCCTCACAGGTGGTGCAGGTAGCACTGGAAGTTTAGGTAGCACTACTGACACTGTTGGTGACACAGAGCGCTGATGGCATAGGTTGTGTCACTCCACTTGTTCAGTACTCACTCTGACTGAAATCTGTCTCACTCACTCACTGGCTCACTCTGTCTGAACTCATATGGCTTAATTTATTTAGTGTTTTATAGAGCGCGAACGTGACCCGTTAGGGTATCAGAGCGCTTTACAGGGATAATACGTTGTATACAAGTATGAAATAGTCAAAGAAAAAAAAACATAAGTAGGAGTAGAAGGAAGTGAAACATTTGGGGAATAACAGGGTGTATACAATGTTCAGATCATAATGCAGAGAAATCCAGTAATTATATTTGTGGGAGTACAAGGTCAGTACAAGATGGATAGCAGCCAGTCAGTCCATACTCTAGCGGCAACAAAAATAAGCAAAGCCTCGGAGCGGTGTGTGCAATGCATGATTTATAGGAGAAACTTGCCCAATAGGAAAGTTTTCGCTTCCTTTTTAAATATTGGCAGAGAGGGAATTCTTCTGATGAACGACGGCAGCGAGTTCCAGATTCTTGGTGCAGCCCCAGAGAAAGCACAATTGTATTATTTTTCCTTTCGGAAGCGGGGTGGCTGGAGCAAAAAGTCTTTGGCGGACTCTAGAAACCATGATTTTCTGAGCGATATATGCAGGGGATTTCATGTGTAGCACTTTGTGTGTGATGCATGCCAGTTTGAGTTGGATTGTGGCTACAAGAGGAAGCCAGTTCAGCACCTTCATGCGGTGAGATGTGGTCGAATATTTTTCAAGCCTGTTAAGAGTCTGGCGGCGGCGTTGAGGCAAGCTTTTAGGGGGGCCGTGGAGATCTTGCGCAGGCCAAAAAGGGTTGAGCATCCATAGTCGATTCTGGAGATAACTAATGCCTGGACTGCCATTTTTGGGTCTGAGGTATCAAGGAAAGGTTTAGTTTCCTCAGGTAGCTCAGGTGAAACCTGGCAGTTTTAGCCATCGAGTTGAGGTGGTCTTGCATATTCAGCTGCCGTCTAGGATTATTCCAAGAGATTTGGCAGATTCCACTATGGTCGGTGTGCAGTTTAGTGCTGTGATCGACTTGCTCCATTCCCGGATGTCAGTGTTACTTTTCGGGGGGGGAGATTAGAAGGAACTTCGTTTTCTGTGCATTTAGTTTGAGCTGGTTGCAGGCGAGCCATTGAACAGTCAGCTTTAGGGCCTCATTCAAAGAGGAGATCTCCTCTAGAGATGAGATTTTGATGTAGATCTGGGTATCATCAGCGTACATGTGGAAGGAGATGTTGGCGGTACATAGTAATTCAGCTAACGGTTCAAGGTAGAGAATGAAGAGGGTTGGGGAAAGAGTTGATTCTTGGGGGACTCTGATTGTTATCAGGGAAGGAGCAGATAGATTACTGTTGACTAAGAATCTCTGGGTGCATTTTCGGAGGAAGGATCTAAACCATTCGAGAACGGTTCCCGTTACTCCCATCCTAAATTTGAGGCGTTCAAGTAGTTTCTCGTGGTTGACTGTGTCAAATGCCGAGGATAAATCCAATAGAATTAGGAGACATGTTTTGCCTTGGTCAAGGGCTTGAAGAGCATCATCCACAATATGAAGAATAGTAGTTTCCGTGCTGTGCGCAGGCCTGAACCCAGATTGGAATTCGTCTAGCAGATTGAAGTTGGTAATATTTTGGCTCAGTTGAAGTTGAACACATTTCTCCAGAGCTTTCGCTAGAAGTGGGATATTGGATATTGGTATGAAATTGTCTGGAGTAGCAGGATTCAAGGTGGGTATTTTTTTAAGATGGGGACGACTTGACCGGCTTTTAGAGAGTCATGTATGGACCCTTGTAGTAGGGAAGCAGTGATTATTGTAGTCCAAATGGGAATGATAAATTGGGAGGTCGCAGCCATGCAGCTGGAGGGGAGTGGGTCATTAAAGTGGACTTGAAGTTTGACCAGTGTGCTTGGTTCTTGGGTGTTGTCTGGGGGGGGGGAGAGGAGGGATGGGACCCGGCAGGAAGAGGTCGGATGTTGGTGGCGAAATTAAGTTCATTTCCTAGGGAGGTAATTTTGGCTGAAAAGGAGGAGAAGTCCTCACAGGTTATTAGGGATTTTGAGGTTTCTTTGGAAGTTTTAGTCAGTTTGTTAGATTGGTGTTTGACCATTTCAAAGAGCTTACGAGGTCTGTTCTTAGAGTTTTCCAGTTCTGATCTTAAGAACTCTTTTTTAGATTTGAGGATATTCCTGTTGTAAGCATTTCTGGTATGTCAGAGAAGTTTTAGTTGGGAGGCTGAGGGGTGCTGTCTCCAGGTTCTTTCTGTTAGCCGGAGGGTTCTCCTTTCATTGTTGAGGGATCTGTTGAACCAGGGGATTTTGTCTTTGGCTCAGGATCTTTTTAGCTTTAGCGGGGCAAGATCATCAATTATGTCAGACATAGTCAAGTTGTAGTGTTCTGTAAGGTCGTTGACCTTTGAGAGATTTGGGGTAGGGGGGAGGTCATTCTCGCAACGTGCAGCCAGGTTCTCGAGATCTAGGCTCTTTGTCTCCCCGAGCCAGAGTTTCGGTCTCACAGGTTGGGCTGGCATTGTCTTGTGGGTGCCAGGCAATAGGAAGGTAATAGCGTGGTGGTCAGACCAGTCTCATGGATCTATTGCGGTAAGCCTGACCGCCTTTGCCTTAGCGATGATCCAATCCAGAGTGGTGCCTTTCATGTGAGTTGGTAATGTGCAGGCTTGAGAAAGTGATTGGTTAGCAAGGAAGTCTTTGAGGGCGTTAACCTAAGGGTCATTGAGGTCATTCCAGTGCAGATTCAAGTCTCTGAGGAAAATGTCATTGGAGTGGGGGGAAACCTTAGCTGTAATGTTTTCCATGAGGTGGTCGATGTAGGTGTCGTTCTTGCCTGGGGGTGGTAGAAGATGTGCAGTTTGCACAACTGGGTAGCGTCGTTACATATGGAGAGTGCGAGATATTCGGAGGAGTCGGTGGGGTCAGCGTGAAGTTCAGTGATGAGGAGGTCTGAGCGGTAAATGCAAGCAATGCCTCCCCCTTTTTTAATTGCCTGTCAAGCCTTACGATGCTATCATTTGAAGGGACCAATAAATCTAGGTAAGGTGACGATGATTCATTGAGCCATGATTCGGAAAGAATTGCTACGTCAGATTTGTGGCTCAGGATGAGAGCGGCGATGTCGGAGGCATGCTTTGCTGCTGATCGGCAGTTAATTAGGAGGCCAGAGAGAGGAGGGTCGGTGCATGTCCTGTGAGTTAATGAAGTAGGTACATGTGGTAGGCAACACCTATACAGAACTTTGTGATCTTTATTGGCAGGTCAGGTACTCACTCTTCCAGGAACACACTCTGACTGAGCTCACTCAGTCCGCTGAAGTAGGCACACATGCTGAGCAACAACTGTGCGATACAGAGATAGCCTTGTTGATAGGTCAGGTATGTTATATTGTTGTTAGATGACCTTGATACTAGGTCAGGTATTTGATAATGAAGAAGTCAATGATAATGAAGCCACTAAGCTCTTGGTAACACTGTAGACCCTGAAAGAATTGGGGAAGTTGATGCTGCTCTACAGGTCTATTGCACAAGCAAAACCAGGTGATTCTATGATTGATGGAAATGAACATCGGTAGCAGCCATCTTAAAGTCACGTATCAGGTGATAAGAGCTGAGGTTATGTGCTGGAAGAACAGACACACTGCAGCCAGAGGCAAAAATCAGCTCTGTACCGGACTTAAGTTATGCCCAGAGAAATGAGCGCCTGTGGAAAATTTTTAAAAGCCAACACTTCGGAAGCTGCTTGAGAGGCCCCGTGGGCGGGGCTTCATGGCTTGCAAAGGGAAGGTAGGCCTCTAAGGGCTCCACATGGTAGATGTCGGGCCAAAAATAAAAGCTGGAGACAAGGTGGCTGAGGTTGGGGGCACCGCACCACGCTAAGCAGCAGGTAGAAGGCTGTGCTGCAAGTTATGGGTTCTTCAATCAAGCACCACAGTGAGTAAGATTTAATCAAGCCTGTGATAATTAGCATGTCAGAGTCATTCCCCCATGTGGAAGCAGAGCCTTTTCAGTGCACAAGGTAATAGGTGTTGCACAGGTAGGTGAGCTGCAGGGTCGTGCAGGGAACAGCAGAGCGGCGTTGGAGCAAAATGTGCACTGCATTTGGTGAGCTTTAGCAGAACCATTACTTATCTGCACATATATGGTTGATTGTCATATTGAGCTGTGTGCCATCGGAAAGGGCCATCGCAGTGCACAATGCTAAGTAGGTGGTGTGGTAACCATATCCATGCAGTAGCCCTAGTGATGATTTCATAGTCCAGATGCCATATCGATGAGGGAGGTGGAGCTCTTTTCACCTGTTGCTTTCAGGAAGTGTACTCCTTCAACTTTCCAAGCAAGGCAAAGTCCTGTTTAGGATGAAACAAATTGCATTCTTATGAGTAGAGTCCTCTCTTGTGCAGTTCAAGGGTTCAGAAGGGCAGTCCTTCTTCTTCTGGTAGTTTCAAGTCAGGGATCTTCGATGCTTGGCAGCACTCCCATATTTGTTCGGTGTTCCTAGTGACAAGCAGGGGGGCACTCCTGACCAATGGGTTGCAGGGTGACACCCAAAAGTATGACATCTTCCTCCAAAGTGTGGCATATTCTTGTGGCAGAAGGCGCTATACTTTAAAATCCAAAATGGAGACACACTCTCCTGTAGGTTAGGATCCGGCTAAGCCAACCCACTGGCATGGCTAACTTTCCCTAACACTCCCCTTCCAGCCCCTCGGCTCCTGTTTGGTCGGGGATTAAGGATGTGGGGGTGAGGCTGTGTCCTGTCCTAACTGCCATTCCCTCTTGGAAGACCAGTTTGGCTTCTCCATCCCTATCCTGCCTTTTGCTCTGTAGCTTGCAGCCCTTCTCCCACCAAATGTCCTTGGTCTCTATGCAGGCCACATCATACCTCATTGGAGCAATTTGGCTCATTCTTTCAAAGGCTGGCTGTAGTAAAGTAGGATCTGCATCTATGGTTACCCCCACTTTTTGCTTGAGGTAATGCTCTTTATGACTAGTCTGACTGGGATCCTACTAACCAGGACCCCAGTCTCTCTGCTTTCTCCCCTAAATTGGAATGGTAAGTACTTAGGTACATCCCAGATTGAATACTGGGGTACCCTTATCAGTCCCTAGTATATATTGTACTAAGGTACCCAGGGCGTAGGTACCCCAGAGGTTCCCCATAGGCTGAAGCATGTAATATGCCACCTATGGTAGACCATTCAAACTATCTCTACAGGCCTGCCATTGCAGCCTGTGTAAGCTGGTGCTAGCATGACTTATGAAAGATATAGGTTTCCCTATATCTAAGGTCACTGCACTTAAAACCTATAAGTCACCCCTACAGCAGGCCTTTCCAATCCTGATGGCAGGGTGCTTGGTCCTAAGTGTGAGGGTGCCCCTGCATGAGCAGGACACCCCTACAGCCTTTGGAGTCCATTCTCCTGGGTTTTAAGTGAGACAAGTGATTGAATATGAAGTTTGCGCACACCTGTTATTATAAAAAATCCAAAACTCTTTCAACATGTAAACCAAAATTGCGTGCTATCTAGTGAGAGGCAGCCAGCCTCAAAATACAAATAACACTGCTGGTGAAGGTTCACCAGTATACTAGATGCACAGCTTGGATAATAGAATCAACCCTTGACTGTATTCTAAAACACGTGAGTAACCAAATGTTCAATTATTTTTACTAGAGAAGAATATCGTGAACATAAAACATTGAAATCGAATCCATCTTATTGTATACTTGCAAATAATATAACCACACAAATGAAAAAAAACACGATAATGTACAAAAACTCAGTACAATTTAGGTTAAGCAAAACAAAACTGATACATGTTACAAACAAATTGCCCAGCCCAGCCCAATGCATTTCGGGATTATTTTCATCCCTTCTTCAGGGGCCACTACGAAAAAAACATACGCATAATCAATATGTAGCTTAACAATGTTGTACAAAACGCAATAATACACACACCTAGAACGCCCAGATTAGGCAGAGCAGGGAATGAACCTGAATATGAATTACGCAAGGCAATACTGGAAGATGAAATCGTGCAGTGCTCAACTGTGCATAAAAGAGATTATAGTGAAGTAAATCTGTGAAACTGAGCTCCACTTACCAACAGATTTGTTGTGAACAGAAGGTCAATGAGGCTAAACACCACGTGGTGAAAACTAAAGAAAAGTGGTTGAACGACAGAATTGATCAGACCTCAAAGACAATTGAAAAAAGTACCCAAATATACCAGTGCGACTGAAAATGGTGTACCCATGCTATTATCATACTGATAATAAAACTGTCGATATACGCGCAAGAAATCTCACTTGAAGCTGTGACAACTGAGAAACCAATGTCTGTAGAACTCTGAAGGCGATAAAAACGATCTATGACTAGAAACAAAATCATATAATAAACTCTATCATTACCAAGTTGACCATATTGATTGAATAGAACTGGTGGATAAAATCTATTGTTTACCTTATAGCAATGAGTCCTGAAATCTGCGTCTTCTAAAGTAGATTAGAGTGAAAGGACAACCTCGTTTACTGCCTGCGTATGTTTTTTTCGTAGTGTCCCCTGAAGAAGGGATGAAAATAATCCCGAAATGCATTGGGCTGGGCTGGGCAATTTGTTTGTAACATGTATCAGTTTTGTTTTGCTTAACCTAAATTGTACTGAGTTTTTGTACATTATCGTGGTTTTTTTCATTTGTGTGGTTATATTATTTGCAAGTATACAATAAGATTGATTCGATTTCAATGTTTTATGTTCACGATATTCTTCTCTAGTAAAAATAATTGAACATTTGGTTACTCACGTGTTTTAGAATACAGTCAAGGGTTGATTCTATTATCCAAGCTGTGCATCTAGTATACTGGTGAACCTTCACCAGCAGTGTTATTTGTATTTTGAGGCTGGCTGCCTCTCACTAGATAGCACGCAATTTTGGTTTACATGTTGAAAGAGTTTTGGATTTTTTATAATAACAGGTGTGCGCTAACTTCATATTCAATCACTAGTTACTTGCCGCTCATGCTAGCAGCACCCTACACAGTTTACATTTCACAATGTCTTTTGAAAGCATATCCAATCTTACAGATAACAGAGCGGATACACGCACATATTTACCAACACAAGTCAATGACATATATGCTTTGATTCAAGACACAACATCTTTTAACGTCCAGGGAGGCTCTATATCGCAACAAATTCGGCAATTGGAATTCATCACACGCAGACCATTGAGTCAGCGTCTCCATGCGTCAACATTAATACAATATCATAAAGTGCAGCGTATCCCGCGGGGATTGCGTTTACCCATCACACCTCTACTTTACAAATTCCAGTTCAATAAAGCATTTATGGAAAAGTGGCAGGCTGTTCTGAACAAATGTTCATTGGATTTAATCTTACTGTTAATAGAGGAACTGTCTCGAACTATCAGAGAGTTGGAGGAAGAAGTAGAAGTTATCAAATCTGATTTATCTTCAAGGTGCGATGCAGATTACTGGAAAATAACATTGGAAAATCTCAATACCAAGTTGGATGTTTATGGGAAGGAAATACAAGAAAGAAAATTAAGACAATTCCGTCGTGACACCATTGATTATAAGCTCAACGAGGTGTACACCTGGGCAGTGGTGTACGCCCACAGGCGGCCTTTTCAAAAACCCAACACTTCTTCGCAGGAATCAATTGTTTCAGACCAAGAATTGGAATTATCAAGAGCACCAGCGGATGTTCAACAAGAATCAGTTGGTTCTAATATTCAGCAAAGTGGAGCAGAAGCATCCCTGCAGTCGACGTCTTTTTTAGTCAGCGGTCAGAGAGGCGGACGTCCACCAGATCCAAAAAAACTAGGAGGAGCAAGAGAAAAAGATGCAGAGGCTCGCAATTTAAGGAGCAAAATGAAGACCTCATCATAAATATTTCTACAGTAGAGTTGACGTTGGCACAACAACAAGTGCTAAATAAAGGGACTTCTTTTGTTCCAGTATATCATACAAATGCCTTGGAATTAGAAGTATCCACATTTAAATTCATGAGAAATTTGCGTCTGAAGCATTTCTTTTCCAATATAGTACCTACATTGACATCTACAGATGCTTCTAACAGCAAACAAGATGTGGAACAAAAAGATTTCAAGCCAAAGAGTACCTTTATGGCGCCTGTGTCCCACAAATTGCTTGATTCTTTTGAGACACTCATTCGCGATGATTTCGCCAAATTAAACCTCCGGCCAGCAGTTAAGACTAACTTCAAGAAACATGAGATGCAAGTCATTAAACAACTAGCCATGGATTCTAGGCTTACATTTCAGATGGCTGATAAGGGAGGTGCCTTGGTTATCATGGACACTGCATTTTATGAACACCGTGTTTTTCAACATCTTCAGGATTCTGAAACTTACATCAAGTTAGATCATGATCCAACTCTCATGATTATGGACACACTGAACAAAATTCTAGATCACGCGGAGAACATGCAATGGATTTCCGACAACACACGGAAGTTTTTAAGTGTAGCTCATCCCAGGAGACCGAAGCTTTACATGCTACCCAAGGTACATAAAAATCTCCAGAATCCTCCATTTCGTCCGATAGTTTCGGGGTGTGAGTCCATCTTCACACCCGCAGGACAATTTGTCGATCACTATCTACAGAAATTCGTACAGTCGTGGAGAAGTTACATCAAGGATACTACACATTTCTTACAATTATTACGCGCAGTCAGTGATCAGTGTTCTCCAGCATGGATTCTTTGTTCTATTGATGTGACAGCATTGTACACTTCGATACCTCTTAAAGAGGGTATAGAAGCTTGCGAGTGGGCATTGTTGCAATTGCCAGATTTAGGAGTCAACAAAATTTTCATTTTGGAATTGTTGATGTTTTGTCTCCAGCATAGCTACTTACAATGGAAGGATACTTTTTATCTCCAGATAAGCGGAACCTCCATGGGTTTTTCTGGGGCTCCTTCGTACGCAAACACCTTTATGTCTAAATTTGAATTTGACCATATATTTTCAGATGATTCATGGAGTACTAATCTCGTGTTCTACACTAGATTCATTGATGATATCTTTCTTATATGGAACAACTCGGAAGAACAATTAAGACTTAAGATCATGGACCTGAACTCGAAGAACGCACGCATCAAACTCACCTACAACATCAGTGTCAACAACCTATCATTCTTGGATGTCTCAATCACAAAGGTGAACAACAAACTACAGACGTCTGTGTATTCCAAATCCACGGATAGGAACAACCTTCTCTTGTTTTCTAGCTTTCATCCTCCTTCATTACTACAAAATTTGCCATTTTCACAAATGTTACGAATTAAAAGAATAGTGTCTGATGGAAATGAGTTGGGAGCGAGCTTAGAACAACAATGCAACAAGTTTAGACAGCGAGGTTATCCTCAAACCATATTGTCTAAAGCAGTGGCTAAAATACAGCATTATAAACGAGAAGATTTACTTGTAACCAAACCCAAGAATAATCAAAACAGACACGTCTTCGTGTCTAAATTCTCCACCAAATCATCGAGCATAAAGAGAATCATTAAATCCAGATGGGAGTTATTGAAAAGTGAACCTGATTTTAATGGCTTATTCGCTCAAGAACCGCTGTTTGCATATACACGAAGTAGAAACATCAAAGAAACACTGTCTCAAACTAAGGAGAATGTCCATGAGGAATACACTGGGATGCGAAGGTGTCATAATTGCGTCAATTGCAACAACGCAATCCTTGGTAACACCATCAATCACCCACACTCAGGGAAATCTATAGCATTGAGGCACAATGGAGATTGCAATTCTGGTTACGCAGTATATACCATCAAATGTCCATGTGGTCTTTTATACGTAGGCAAAACAACTCGTAAAATAAAAGTGCGCATATCAGAACATAAGAGCACAATACGCACACAGAGTGTCAAATCGTATTTTGTATCACATTGGCTAGAGCACAAACATACACTCGCACAATTGAGGTTCACTATTCTTGAAATTTTGTCTTGTAAACCTGGCTGTGACAATGCTAAACTCCTTTCGCAGAGGGAAATGTGGTGGATTAAAATGCTTCAGACAATGATGCCAGGTGGACTCAATGACAAATTGGAAATGTTGTGCTTCCTCTGAATAGATTTTGTCGTTCTATACAGATTTGAGTTTATTCGACCTCCCGGTCATTTTTCCTAGATTGTACACGTATGGTTTACGTATGGCAACTACATGGTGATAGTATTTTATTTCTCTCCTTTTTCATTATTATTCTTGATTCATTTACACAATGGTTAGGGGAGAGTGTTTATCATTTTTTCTTGGTGGGTGTTTTCTCTACATCTCATGCTTTTTCTTTTATTCTCTTCTTTCAGCGTTCCTTTTACACTTCGCGATGCGAGCACGCAGTCACACAGTCTAAGTCACTTCAGGCTGCCGCGACAGCCCCACAGTTGGAGCAGGCTCATGGACAGGTCATTATTCAGTGGTGTCAGGAGGCGTGGTTTCATTGTTTGTGTGGACTTGGTTTTACAATCTGGTTGTTATTTTATTAAACACTTGTTGTTAAGCAGTTTTCATAATATTAACATTTGCTCCAGTGGTCTGGCACACAGTATGCATAGCACCAGTCTCACCACTTCGTAACACAATGCACGGAGCTTAGGGTCACAGTTTGGGCAACACATATTACAGAATCGGTGTGGCCACACACCGTTCCAAGATGGCGATTTAGAACAGGGTCGTAGTCTCTGATTTATTTTGATTATATGTCATCGCGTCCATCACCGATACGCAGGACATAAACTGTTACGCAGGACATAAACATTTGCTTCAGTGGTCTGGCACACAGTATGCATAGTACCAGTCTCACGGCTTCGTAATACAATACATGGAGCCTAGGGTTACAGTTTGGGTTACACACATAATAGAATCGGTGTGGTCACACTTCATTTCAAGATGGTGATCAAGAACAGGGTCGTAGTCTCTTGTTTATTTCGATTATACGTCATTGCGTCTATTACCGTTACGCAGGGCCGTAATTACAAACATTCTCCAGGAACCGCGTTACTTTTCTCGATGGATAATGAGTTATTCAGCGCATCGGTGAATTCTTTGGTGGTGTTTGGCAAACAACAAGGTGAGCAGCGGTTCATGTTACACAGCGTATATTCATTTAGTGTGGATTTGATCACACGGTCTTTGTATTCATTCAAATAAGATTTTCTTGGTTTTTTTCTGCAGTTTTGAGACTTTTGACAGTCATTGGAGTGGCGGATTTATGCTTTGAGTGCTTTTCACCTCCAAGATCAACATTTATTTCATTGGGGTAAGCAGGCACTAGATACGCCGAATTGGTCAGTCAAGTATTGCAGAGGATTGTTCGATAGTCTGTCGGCATTCACGTAGTGCATTTCAACTTTTTACAGGCAGTAAACGAGGTTGTCCTTTCACTCTAATCTACTTTAGAAGACGCAGATTTCAGGACTCATTGCTATAAGGTAAACAATAGATTTTATCCACCAGTTCTATTCAATCAATATGGTCAACTTGGTAATGATAGAGTTAATTATATGATTTTGTTTCTAGTCATAGATCGTTTTTATCGCCTTCAGAGTTCTACAGACATTGGTTTCTCAGTTGTCACAGCTTCAAGTGAGTCTTCTTGCGCGTATATCGACAGTTTTATTATCAGTATGATAATAGCATGGGTACACCATTTTCAGTAGCACTGGTATATTTGGGTACTTTTTTCAATTGTCTTTGAGGTCTGATCAATTCTGTCGTTCAACCACTTTTCTTTAGTTTTCACCACATGGTGTTTAGCCTCATTGACCTTCTGTTCACAACAAATCTGTTGGTAAGTGGAGCTCAGTTTCACAGATTTACTTCACTATAATCTCTTTTATGCACAGTTGAGCACTGCACGATTTCATCTTCCAGTATTGCCTTGCGTAATTCATATTCAGGTTCATTCCCTGCTCTGCCTAATCTGGACGTTCTAGGTGTGTGTATTATTGCGTTTTGTACAACATTGTTAAGCTACATATTGATTATGCATATGTTTTTTTCGTAGTGGCCCCTGAAGAAGGGATGAAAATAATCCCGAAATGCATTGGGCTGGGCTGGGCAATTTGTTTGTAACATGTATCAGTTTTGTTTTGCTTAACCTAAATTGTACTGAGTTTTTGTACATTATCGTGGTTTTTTTCATTTGTGTGGTTATATTATTTGCAAGTATACAATAAGATTGATTCGATTTCAATGTTTTATGTTCACGATATTCTTCTCTAGTAAAAATAATTGAACATTTGGTTACTCACGTGTTTTAGAATACAGTCAAGGGTTGATTCTATTATCCAAGCTGTGCATCTAGTATACTGGTGAACCTTCACCAGCAGTGTTATTTTAAGTGAGACAGCCATATAACATATAGAGGGGCACTACGTCATTACGCGATGACCATCTCAAAACTGGCTGTAACGAACCCTGTCGTGTTTGGTATCAAACATGTTGAAATCATACCTCCCACACCGTAAATGGTGGGGGAGGTATCATTCCAAGCACTGGACAGCACAACTTGGGTGCTGCTGACCAGAGACACAATTTTGCCCTCCTGCTGCTGAGCCAAGTTCGAGCAGGGGAAGGCAGAACAATAGGCATCCTGTCACAGGGAGGTGGGACCTCTTCCCAGACAGGGGCTGGACAAAAGGGAGTATCCTCCCCCTTGTCCAGCCCCTCCTTAGGGAGGGACCCCTGTATTGTCCCAACCCTTTCCTTAGGGTACATAAGGGCTTACCTGTGGGTGGGTCCCTAGATTCATCGTGGGACACGATACAAATCAGACACAACTTCAACTTCAACCATCTGGCCACTCTGGACTTCAATCTGTGCATCAAGGCTGCAACCAAGAAGACTCCTGCTGCTCCTGATCTCTTCACCCTGCTCATCTGCTGCAATGTCAATGCCTGTGCTCCATACAGGAACCCGTCCTGGGCCTGTGGACATCCAAGACACCTGAAGGAATCTCCCTTGAAGTGAAGGAGTCACTTCCCTGCATTTACAGGCACCACAACCAAGCTGACCGGTCTGCTGGTCCTGGGTTCCTACAGACTCCGAAAGGCTCAGCAACACAGGTGGTGGTTCTCTACATCCCTCGAGGCCTCCCTGTCCTCTCACCAAATGTAAGGCCAGTATCCCTCGTTGGAGCCGCAGGAACCGAACCCCTGTGCACCGGGTTGACTTACAGTTGCAAAGGCTTGTTGGCTTCCTTCCACCAAGATCTTCAGGGTCCAAGTAGCCCCAACCTCAAGCATCTCCAACAACCAAGATCTTCATCATCACCACATTACTTGCACCGTGGGTCTGCATCTTTGGTGAGCTGCTCCAGGTCCTCTTTGACTCCAGTGCCATCGGCCTGTGGGTCCTTTAGAGGGTCACCTTTGAATTCTTTTGGGCTACCCTGATTGCTCGGGGCCTGTAAACAAAGAAATAGGCAGTCCGGGATAGAAAACTGCACCACCTTACTATACCCAAATAGTAGATATACTTCAAGATTCAGGTTGCCCACCTCCCTGGTCCACTGCCTTGGGACCATACAAATCTAATACATTTAAAAAGCACACAGAGAGGCAACACAATATTAAAAAAATGCACAAATGCACAGTTAGTGAATCAATCCAGACTCTTCAGTAGTATGCGGTATATTCTTTTTAATGTCGCAAGATGATTGAACACAGCAGCCGCAATACAGCCAACGCGTTTCGCCCCAATGGGGCTTCCTCAGGGCAAGATAGGAATCCTCCAATCTTACAGTGATCACTGACGTACCACGATCACTACTTGATACACTTTGCAACAGTACGTAAATCTTTCATCAGTTCCCAATAATAGATATGATAAATTCCTCAATTTATTCGACACTTAAAATCAGTGGTTCCCAATTGCTTAAAATATGTGAAATCCGCAATTTGTGTTGCGAAATGCAGGTTAACATTTCTCGTATGTTCACTATGATAGGTGAAACTCCAAATATTGAAAGTTTATTTCATCAATGGCCCCAGTAAGACGCCGTGCCTCTCAACCCGCCGCCGGCCTTGAACATTCAACGGGGCCTGCCCTGACTCCCCTGCTTGTGGTGAGTCTCCTGGACCTTGCTGGTCCTGACTTTGCACCTTCTCCTACTTCCATGTTGTTTGTAGTTGCCAAGGCTTGCTGGTGCTCCCGCCGGACACCGACCCCTCAACTCTCCACATCCGACATGGGACAGCTTGTGAACGGCTCCTGGTCTTCCACAGCATCGCCTGGTCCTCACAGCTGCAGTTCCAAGGGCACCATCAACTCTCGTACAACACCCGACATTGGTGGGCATTCATCTTCCGTGCCTCCTGGTCACTTCCAAGAGGCATAGACTCTGTCCCCTCTGCTTTCAGGCACTTCTCATCTTGAATCCACCTTTGGGAACCACCGGACACTTTCACCTTCTCCAGCAGTGGCATCTTCCTGAAAGCCTCCATTGGGTTCGACTGCAGTTTCCGACGCCACTTCACACCTATGCACCCAGCTCCCCTGGGGCAGCTATCCTGGTTCCTGAGGTATCCACGGGTGGGGTGGCTCTTCTTCCATGGGGTTTCTTCAAGGTCCACTGGGAAGTGTCCTTCTTTTTTCAATTTGCAACCGCAACTTACACGTTGATTTGTACGGAGAACGCAGTTGTGTTCCCACACTGCACACAACCTAGATACTCACCTTGGGTGGTTCCTTGGGTCACCGGCACTTCTACATCCTCTGACTATTGTCTTGACTCAAGTCGTGGTCCGCATACCACTATTGTAGTATATGGTTTGATCTCCTCCTGGCGACCACTGTGTATTCTGTGCTACTTACCTGTTTCTATTGCAAAGTATTGTGTGTATTGTGTATATCTCCGGCTAGGAGATATCTGTATGTGTTAAAGAGTGTCTTATAGTAAATACATATTTTTATAAATACACTGTGTGGTTCTTTTTCACTTAATCTATACCGATAAGATTGTGTTCTGGTAAAACAAGCAGCTTCACACTCCTTCTGGACTAAGCCTGAAGGCTGCTCTCCACAGCTACCACTTAGAGAGCTTTCTAAGGTTGTCTAAGACCACTAAAATTACCATAAGGGTTGCCTGGATCAGTGCAAGGTGTTCACTTACATAAGTGTACATCATATGCTGAGCCAGCCTCTCACAATGGCCAATCAGAAGAGTCTGCTGGAAGGTTCGTTTTTAGCACAACAGAAAAGTAGGTTCTATATCTTCTTTTCTGTGATAGTTATAATAAATCTAACCTTGGCAAGTTGTTGGATTTATCATAACTATTCTTTTCATACAATGAAGTATATTCTTAGCTCACTCCTTTCAATAGTTAAACCATATCAAAGCATTCCCATGTTAGCCTATGGTGCGAATGCTCTTCAATGGGGAAAAACTAAATTGCTACTTTTTCCCTCACCAAGGCATATAAAACATATGTTATAGTGTCCCTGCTTATAGTTATAAGGTACCCTATCCCTGGGGCACCTATGTGAGATCTTGGGGTGACTTATATGTAAGAATAAGGCAGTTTAAGACTTTGGAAGTACCTTTAATTCCATAGTCGAATTTGCATATAATTTCAATTTAGAAGCAGCCTGCAGAGCAGGTCTGGCTTTTAAAATGACAGCAGGCAGCACAGCATTGCACACTTAAGTGCATTAAATCTACTGGGCCTCTAGACCTACAAATCCTACCATATACTAGGGACTTACAGGTATGATGTCAGTGCCAATCGTAACTACACCTAGTTACCACGTACTTTTAATCAGAGCTCAGGCCCTGGGTCTGGTTGGCAAATCCCAGGACACAATCAGAGTCAGAAAACTAGCATTTAGTGGGCAAAAAGTGAAGGGACACTGCAAAAAGCCCTGCTTTCTCAAAGTTGGTAAAATAAAAAGGAAGAACATAGCCCTGAAGCCCATAAAGGCAAGCTGCCACTGATTACTTGTGGTGCTCATTGTGATCCTGCATCAGATGACTACAGATGGATATTCAGTCCAATTTATCCTGTGGCACTTGTAATACAGCGAACAGGCTTCAGGGTTACACCCCCCTTGTTTTCTAGCCTCTTTTTATTATGCCAACTCTAAATCAGGCATATTGTCTGGAAAATATTTCATAATAAGAGCATCTGCTAGGCCAAGCAGAATTTCCTTGATTTGAATGTGGCATGAAAAGCCCACCTGCAATTCAAGCAACTCTTAAATTTGAATGTTCAAGCCCTGTTACGACACTTGTCACCTATGTTACTGAAGCTTTGTGACTTTTTTGTCATACCAAAGTCCAGCACATATCATTTGCATATGCGCTACTCTTATTGTAATGCAGTCCATAGAATCACTCTTATGTCCACCTGCTTCAATGTTGGATTGTAGAGTTTAGTCCAAAAGACTGGTACTTGCACACTTGCTGATGCTCCACTAGCTGCTATTGCTAATCTCATTGTTCAGCAGCTCTGTTGACTGCCTATTAAACAAGGATTGACTTCAAGTTCCTGTGTATTGCTCACAGGGAGGTACTCTCTAGTGAGTCTCTGGCCTTTATCGCTAATCGATTTATAAGAAATTACTCTACCAGGATGCTTTGCTCCACATCTGCTAATTTACTCATTATTCCCACATTTCATCACTTCACTGCTCATGCAACAAAACTTTGACCCTCCTTGCTAATCTCTCTACACCTGGAAAAATCCCTATGGAGGTCTAGAAGTCTCCTAAAACAGGGCTTTTGCTCCCTAAGAGGTTCTGAGCTATCTTTCTTCTAGGCTGTTTTGATTCTCTTCTTGCAGAGACCCAGGGTGATTATGCACTCTATGAATTAACTCAACATAACATACCATACGCAGCAGTTCTTTATTACACAAGTATTGCTCAGTCTAATAACTTTAAGGCAACCTTTGCCTATAGTTGCAATTTGTAGAATGGGTCAGACTATTCATTTTTGGAAATGAAACAGTGAACTAATATAAAAATAACACATGTGCTAACTTGCCACTTAGCATCAAGCATCTGCATGCGCATCATGTTTACCTTTTCGTGTTACGTAATGTTCAGTTGAGTGGCAAAATATTGTCTTCTTATATGTTGCCTCAATAAATTAACATCTGAAACGCATGAAATTTATACTATTTCCTTGTGGTTAGCAAGAGATAACATTGGCAAGAGAATATTTTGAAGCTCCAGCCTGCTCCATTTCCCAGAGCAATGGTGCTTTGAGTAAGAGTACTTGTGCCCAGTGGTGGTGTTGTTTTGCATAATTCAACTTTTATCTCAGCAGTGTCATCTTAAGGATTTGAGGAGCCCAGGGCAAAATATATTTTGGGGGGCCCTGTACAGAACACATTCAATTGTTATTACCCATTTAAAACCCACATGATGCTAAATGATATTAGATTATATGTCACATTTGAACAAGGTCATACAAAACAGTTGAAATGTGTCTGGCCCAGGACCCTAAAAAATCTCTAAGATGACACTGGAGTTGGAGGTAAGAGTAAGGAGAGAGAGAGCCAGGTTTAGATAGAGAAATAGACTAGACCGAGGTCAAAGAGAAAGAAAGTTCAGTTTCCCAGGTAAGCCTTTGGAAGGTGGGGACCTGGGCAATTGCTTACTTTGCCCATTCCCTAAAACGTCTCAGTTTATCTGTGTGATACACAGCAGCCAACCCCAGCCTAATATTCACTTGAGCTACGAGATGGAGTGCGTGCTAGAACAAAACACTGTTGTCCTAGGACAGAATTGAACAAGAGCAAGAAATGCCATGCCTCACTTGGTCAAATGCAAAAGGCAAGCACTGGCCACAGTGAAATCAACAAAGTAATGGCACGGCCAGGCTGATCCGGGACCAGACAATTCACCCTTCTGTCATTCAGCAAACTAGCAGCCACATTCACTTGCACTCCATTATAGAAGGTATGAATAGGGAAACCAAACATGTTTTCCAATGAAACCAGTGTAGAATTTAAAAGGTCCTTACCTTTCCATTAGGCAGGTTAGAAAATGTATATGGAGATGACATTTACTATGACAAATATGTGGCTGAACTGGATGCACATTTTAACCCACAAAGCATCCACAATTATGAAAGACTCATGCTTGGGCACGAGAAACAAAGGCAGGGTTCAACTCTGGACAATGTTTCCAGCTGATGGTGAACAGAACTGACAAGTCTGAGCACAGTCCATACAAAGATCTTGTTGATACTCCGCAAATGGCTCATGTTTCAGGAACTGTGAGTGTAGTCAGCGCACACCTGTTTGAAAAAACTAAACAATGATTTCCAATTTTAAGCTAGCTTGCGTGCTACCTAGTGAGAGGCAGCCAGCCTCGTGATACGAATAACCCTCCGATGAATGTTCACCGGTATACTAGATGCACAGCATGAACGTATGGAAGCAACTCTTTGCGTTCAATGAATAAATAAAAGAACCTAGATCATTCCATTGCTTTATACAAAAGTTCTGTATTAACCTAAGAATCTTGAAATCAAGCAAGATCTCGCCTTATAATTATTCATCACATCAATAAAAAATCTGTACAATAACGTATGAAAAAAACTCCAATGCATATATCATTACGATAAACATGACATTAGCATGCTACAACTCAATTACCCAGCCCAGCCCAATGCATTTCGGGATTATATTCATCCCTTCTTCAGGGGCCACTATGGAAAAAACAAATATCATAAAGATTACATGTGAAAAGAATTTGCAAAAAACATTTAGATTCAAACAACGAGATTCGCGCCCAGTATGTTGACATACCTAAACATGATTTTACGCGCGGCAATACGAATAAAAAATAGAACCGTGAGATACTATCAATCATCCACACTCAGGGAAATCCATTGCATTGAGATACAATGGAGATTGTAACTCCAGTTATGCAGTTTACACCATTAAATGTCCGTGCGGCTTGCTGTACGTCGGCAAAACAATACGCAAAGTCAAGGTGCGTATATCAGAACATAAGAGCACAATCCGTACACAGAGCATTAAATCACATTTAGTATCACACTGGCTAGAACACCAGCATACTATCGCACAATTGAGATATACCATACTAGAGTTATTGGTGTGCAAAACAGGTTGCGATAACGCATAGCTACTATCACAAAGGGAGGTGTGGTGGATCAAATTGCTACAGACAATGATGCCAGGTGGGTTGAATGACAAATTAGAAATGTCATGTTTTCTTTGAAGGGGAGGGCATTGCCTCTTATATGTGTTGTATCCATTGAAGCAACATCATTTCAGATTGTATAATACTGTTGCACCCTTGGCAATATGATCACTTTAGATTGTACGACACGGTTTGCGTGCGGCAAACCGATCACTCTGTTTTTTTCACACTGGTATTATAGCATGGGAAGCAAGGCACTGTTTTTGCATAGGTTACCCTGGGGTATACACTATCCCATTTACACACATTTTTTAGAATAAGCTGATTAAGGGACGACATGGGTGTCACTCACTCATTTTATTCTATTCCAGTTGCTATTCATATTTCTATCAAGTCAGCGGATTTACCTCTAGACAGATTAGTGGTTGTGAGTTTTTTCATCCAAGGTGTTGAATCTTAGCATTACGAACACTTTATTCACTTCTGCACTAGGTTGACACAGTACAGAGTTAGCGATCGTTTCACACAACATACATATTCTAATTTATTTCGTTTATTCGTATCTTAATTTAGAGACCTGTCCTTCGTTTGAAGCGTTATTCATTATCTGCTTTACCGGCATTGCAGGCTCATTATTACATGCACGTCAGTTTAGGTTACTTTCTTTATGGAGTTTACACCAGTCTAAGATGGCGACGGTATACATCGCGTGAGTCTTCTTTTCATTTTTTTATTTTTTATTTCTCTACGCGGGCGTGTCCCGCTCTTGTTCAGTGATTGGCAATTTTTATATAAGCGCACACGCAGCGCGTCTTTACATTCAGTCGCTACGCGGTGAAACAGTGGATTATTAGGAGCGTTATTTCGTCAACTCTCGGTAAGCATGGGTGCACGGGGTGCTTGTCGTGGTATGGCTCGACAGATAGGAGTGTCAAGGTGTTTCTGAGAGTCCATGTTTTGTTCTTTAGGAGCACAAACGACGGGTGGAAAATCTCGTGGTGGTTGGAATAGTGAGATCTAATCCCAGATTCTTTATTCAACACACAGGGTAAGCGGTATTTCGGCATTTCAATTGTCGGTTATTTGTCAACATCCGTAAAATGGTAGCATTTAGGTGTTGATGAGTGTTCATACATTTCTGTTTCCACAGATAATTTAATCAAGTTATTCTACAGCAGTCTCTACGTTAGCTGAACACCAGGTATTAGTTTATTGCATTTACCAGTTCTCAGGACACATTAGGTTTCATGGCATTTTCGACAGTGGATTTTTGTGTTTTGTCCAGCTTCGCTATATTGTTTTTACGGCTTCTAAAATCCATAGACTATAGTCTTTTGTTAACACAGCTCACAGTAAGTGTTTATTTTTTCATTTACCACCTTACATTTAAGAGTGTGAGTAAAACACACAACACAGTTGGTCAACAGTTGTTTCTGCGGGTTTCATAGCACGTCACCGTGAGTTTCCAGTTCATTAGCACCACGTTGGATCACGGATTTCTTTTCTGCTCAGAACAGACTATATATTCACTTGGTTCAGTTTATGGTTGTGGTGGCTACTCTTATCTTCATCATCATTTCTCAGCTATTCACAGCTTTCACTTTATATCCACTTTCTGTTTAATTTCATTTGCCACACAGTATCTCACGGTTCTATTTTTTATTCGTATTGCCGCGCGTAAAATCATGTTTAGGTATGTCAACATACTGGGCGCGAATCTCGTTGTTTGAATCTAAATGTTTTTTGCAAATTCTTTTCACATGTAATCTTTATGATATTTGTTTTTTCCATAGTGGCCCCTGAAGAAGGGATGAATATAATCCCGAAATGCATTGGGCTGGGCTGGGTAATTGAGTTGTAGCATGCTAATGTCATGTTTATCGTAATGATATATGCATTGGAGTTTTTTTCATACGTTATTGTACAGATTTTTTATTGATGTGATGAATAATTATAAGGCGAGAGCTTGCTTGATTTCAAGATTCTTAGGTTAATACAGAACTTTTGTATAAAGCAATGGAATGATCTAGGTTCTTTTATTTATTCATTGAACGCAAAGAGTTGCTTCCATACGTTCATGCTGTGCATCTAGTATACCGGTGAACATTCATCGGAGGGTTATTCATGTTTCAGGAAACCATGAGTCTAGAAGCAATTTTCTCACCTGGATGCTTGTATGAACTTTCCCATACACAAACATATAAAATGTAATCTTCATTAGTGCACATGACGATAAAACAAGAACTTTCTGGCAGTAAGCCTGGCATTGCTGAACACGTTAATAAACTGACACACAGAGAAAGGGGCCTCTAGTGCAAAATCCCGGGACACATGAAGAAACAAACAGTTGTCAAGTGTTGATATAAGAACCAAGTTAATAGGATATGCCCTGCTACAGGGAAAACCCGCACATCATGTGGGACTGGAAACCATGCTGTAAATGACTTCTAAACTGCATTGTATTTAAAAAATGAGACATATACTTTTAAGTTTTACTTGTCCTGGTCCTCAAAAACTCACAAATTCATTTTTCACCACTGTGAGGCCTATCTCTCCTATAGGATAACATTGGGCTATCTTATTACATTTTATAAGTAATAATGTTTGTTTGGGAACAGGTAGAAGTATCATGTTTGGTGTTTAAGGAACTGTTAAACCCTCTTTAATATTAAAGTCGGATTTGAATTCACAATTCTGAAAATGGCACTTTTAGTGAGTTGGCATTTTTTTGTTTTAACCATTTGGTGCCTGCAGCCAGTATCTTCTTGAGTCAAATGAGTAGGTGTAGTTGCCAGTTGGCCTTTGTGTATTCCTCCCAAACAGTAACAGAAAGGGAAAATAGATGTTGTCAGGATGGGCCATTCTCACAGGATGAGAAGGGCAGAACTGTGCACAGCTCCACTTATGTTTCAAATGAGCTACCTCAGCACATACACAAAGAACTTTAAACTCACCTTTTGTGACACCGCGTCCAGTGTAGCCTGGGCAAGGAGGCAGGAAATTCCAGGATCATCTGTTGGAAAAATCTTAAGAAGTTTCTTCCACTTTAAAGCTGGTACAAAGTATAAAAATAGGACCCTCAGACCCACTCTTCACTTCACTCACTTCTCATCCTGTGGAGGACTCTCACAGGACTGCCCTTCTGCCTCTGGCCTGCTGTGTACTTCAGAGGACTTCTGTGCTGCTCCAAGAAGACTGATCTGCTACCTGATGCCTACCCTGTGCCCTCAGGGGACTGCCTTGCTGCTTGTGACCTGCTTTTGTGCTTGGACACAGAACCCACAGAATAACTCCAAGGGCTAGTTTGCTGGCCTCCTAGGCAAAGCTATGAGGTCACAAAAAGCTCCAACAACTTTTAAAGTGTACTTTACGCATGCCTCAAGTGAGTCCTGACCCTCCCAAGTGCCCCCCCCCACTCCAGGATCCTAGGAATGGGTGCTAAACATGCCCAACCAGCCAAAATCCAAAACTTAGAAAATGCTCTGTCAAAATGTGCTCTGAGAACCGGTTTGAGACTGGGACCAAGCTGCTCACTAATCCAACCAAAGTGACTCACCGGTCGGCTTGACTTTGTGGTAGCTCCGGTAAGTTCTTCTCCTCAACAGCAAATCCTGTTCAAATACTCCTGTCTAGAAGGGTTTTTGGCCTACTGGGGCCCTAGTCAGATACAGCCTCCAGTTTCATCCAGCTGGAGATCTACGACGTTGAAAAAAGAGACTTAGTATAAACCTTGAAATCTTCACCACAAATTCACCCAGCAGCTCCCTGACATCGAATTATCCTCCTCGCACACGCTAACTAGCTTGCCCTGCTGAACTTTACCTTCTCAACCATTTTCTTTGAAATTTCTTCAAAGTCTGAAGGTAAGCCGAGACCAGGCCCAATCCACTTTTTGTATCAGGACTGTGCTCCTTTGCGGTCAGGATAACTTTTGACTTTGCCCTAGACGAGATGTCCGCAGTTGGCGCTTTGATCTTTTAGGCGCTGTCGTTAGATTTCACTAGAACCTTTAAAAATGTATAACTCTGGTCCTACTGATTCAATTTTCGTCATTTTGGTGTCAAATAATTTATTCAATTTGACTCTATTTTTTTTTTTAAATGGTGTGGGATTTTTCTTGTTTTATATTTTCACTTTATTGTTTGAGTGCAGCATAAATACTTTACACATTGCATCCAAGTTAAACCTGAATACTTTTTTGCCAAGATACTAGAGGGTTAAGCACAGGTCAATTTAGTGACTTTTGTGGTTCACTCTGAAAAGGACTGGGATGTTGCTTGAGGAGGGCTGACGTGTCCCTCAACCGGCAACCCAATTTCACACATTGGTGTGCAGTGGTGGGATTTAGTACTTGTGTTTGTACAGTACCATTCATTGATTTGGTGTAACACTAATATTCCATTATAAATAATTTGATACCAATTTGATTTTTTCGATGCTCCTCTATTGCCTTTTTGTACTCTTTCCAAATTCACTCCTATTCTACCTGACTGTTTGTTCCTATGATCCTACTTGCAAGCATGGAGTTGGAGTTCAACGACCAAGAATGCCACACTGTAGCTGAGCTCAGAGGATTCTACAAGGAGAAGGAGCTTCCAGCAAGTAGGAGCTCCAAGAAGCAGGAGCTTGAGAAGGTGCCCAAGGCCTGGGTGGAGACCCGCCAATTGCAATACACAACAGAGTATGAAGAGCAGGATGAGGAGCTGGACTTGGAGTGGGAGGAGGGTCGGGTCACAGACGCTGAGCTGCAGCAGCCAGAGGAGGAGGACAACTTGGTGGCAGACATATATCCACCTGCCAAAACAAAAAGCAGTGTGTCCTCCCACAGTCTGTTCCCTGAACAGTTGGCAAACAGAGAGGGAATTCAGGCTGAAGTTGTCCATACTCAAGATGGAGGAGGCAGCTGGTCGGAGGGCCCTGGAGGAGAAGAGAATGGCTCATCAGAGGAGCTTGAAGAAGCTGGATCTTAAAGCCAAGCAAGCAGAGTCCAGCAGCAATGGTAGCAGTATGTATTCAGTGTTGACTGGAGAGGTGAGAGTCTGCATACTACAAGACCTGGTGACCAGATATGGGTTGGACAATGGCATAGATAAATTGTTTTCTGCCTATGAGGTAGCACTTACAGCGCACAGGTTCCTATACGGAGATTAGGGAGCAAGCTTGTGGAAGCACATGCCCAAAGTAGGGAGTGATACCCTTCTTTCATTAGAAGTCAGGTAAGTTTATCACCAAGTGCCAGGATTGCTACAAGTTTTAGCACATGAAAGGGGGTGTCAAATGTCCCAAGAGGGCACAGTCTCCCACAGGTGGGCAGACCCAAGGGTTGGCCAGTATAGCGTTTGGGAAGGAGATTTCCCAGGTTATTAGGGGAAGGGAAAACAGGTGTTATCCTAGTGTCTCTGTGTGACAAAGAGATGATGCCCAAATCCCACATGCCTACCAATACTTTTAAATACAAGCAGTGGGTCACCACCAATGAACAGAGGGTGGAGGCTCTGAGTGACAAAGGAACCAGTATGACTTCTGTAATCTGTCACTGGTGTCTTCAGAGCAGGCAATCCCCAACACATTCAACCAGGTTATAGTAGGGGAGCTCTAGGGGGCACGCACGCAAGATGGCCGCACTTAGGTGAGGCTCCCGCAGTCCAGGTCGAATATCCATCAACATCCTGCCCAAAGACCCATGATTGACTGCTGGTGTGGCAGCAAGACCTTAGGAGGAGCCGAGGAGCGAAAAGCGATGGAAGGCCTCCTGGACGGCCTAGCGGAGAAGACGTGGCCTAAGCTGGCAAAATGGAACACGGCGGGAGGAGATCCCCACGGCACAGACTGCAAGGAGAGGAGGCTGCGGTCTGAAACTGAAGCCTCGTAGGTGAGAGGCGCTGGGGCCGCCTCATACCGGAGAAGGCGGAGTACACACAGCAGAGAGCTAGTGCAGTGTAGGAGGGGCTCCGGCAGTGCTGGCCTACCAGCAGGCTGCTGCGTATGGCCTGAAAAGAGCGGAAGGCGAGACGGTCCTGAACCAGGGCGTTGGACACTGGGAGCTCCTGCGAAGGGATCCCAGCAGGGAGGACCACACAGATTGGTGGCTGCAGATCACCACAGCGACCCGGTAGGTGAGAAGTGAGGTGGAGGCCAACAAAGCAGGAGGCAAGGGGCAGCACTTCGGAGAGAGGCACGGACACAAGCGCTAGGAGTCCCAGACCCTGGCGGAAATTGCTGGGAGGTGGGGAGGCCAGAGAGGGGTGCGACACGCTTCCCCTCCCCCACGAGCAGAACTGGCATACATAGGGGATGGTGCCGGACGCCTCATAGCAAGGAGTAATCCCTGGGCAGGGAGGGGTCTCTGTAGGGAAATAAGGGCCCAACCACGTGGAGCAGCAACAGATCAACATAGGCCTGCACAGAGTATAAGCAGGGACAAGCAATCAGAGGGAATAAAGGAGACCCAGGCCTGGGTGTGATCGAAGAGAGTGTGAAAATGAGCATACAGCCCTAGGGAATCACTAACTAAACAGAAGAGACTGAATAGGCGGGTGTCGGGGGAACACCCGGTTGAGAGGAGTGCACTGCGGACACACTGAAGGGATGGGTGAAGGCTACTCTGCTCTTGGCCCTTACTCTCGGTGGGGATCACATTCACTGTGCTGCTGTTCCATTGAGTGTGGAAGAATGCCTCCTACAACTCGGAGTGTGAGGGGACGGCGGCGTTACTGCCAGTGTTGCGGAGAGGGATGGGCAGAACAAAGGGCAAACACTCAAAGCTGTCCTTTGAGCCTCGCAGGGTGGCGAGATACCAATCCAGAGACACAGACAGCAAGATGTCGGAGCGACCACCTACTACATTGGACCCCGCAGAAGATGACATGAAGTACCTCCTATTGACTATGAAGCAGAGACTAACATCAATAGAAACTAAGATGGACTCGATATGCAACAAGTTTATTTTTTCGCCCAAAAACTAGAAAAACATGATAGCAGGCTGCAGGAGGCAGAACACAGAATTTCTGAACTGGAGGACACGTCAGACGGGAGGAGGGAGCAATTATCGCAAATGGAGCGCCTCTTAAAGGTCATTGCTGCCAAAAATGACGACTTGGAAGTGCACTCTCGGTGCAATAATGTGCGTATTACGGGGGTGCCTGAAAGTACAAACACGGCGTGGATAGAGGATTATGCTGAATGGATCCTGAAAACCCTGTTTTGTATCAATGCCTTTTCCGCGCAGTTGGTGGTCCAGAGGGCGCACCGCTCACTGAGGCCCAGACCGCCTCCGGGGGCGCCCCCGTGGCCAATCATCGCCCGCATTCGTAATTACCGGGCTCGGAATGTGGTCCTTCGACTCGAATTTGAGGGGAATGGCATCAGCTTCTATCCTGACTTCACAATGGTAGTGCAAGAGGCCAGAAAGAAGTTCCTGCCCGTGAAGAAAAAGCTGAGACAGGCCCAAATAGACTACGCAATGTTGTACCTGGCGCGCCTCTGGATTACCCACCAAGGATAGCAACATTTCTACACCAATATGCAGCCGCTGGAGGATTATCTGAAACATGTTAGTCAAGCCTCAAAAGGCAGGGTGGTTGGCGTTCACAGTCACCACTGTCAGCAAGGATAGGACTCCTCCCGCTGGTAAGCCACTGGAGAAGATCCTGGACTCCCGGTGGGGAGCTCAGAGAAAGCATGTCATAAGGATCCTGCATTTTTTTTTTTGGGTGGGAAATATGACTGACTGGAATGGACTGAACAAAACCAGACCTCGCTACAGGCTGCAATACTTTTCCATATTGTAATTCTTTCCATTTTTGGGTTAGAGGGTTGTACTGGGACGTTAATCAGACCTCACGCGGGCACCCCCCTCCAGTAATATGGCTAAGGGTTGGCTGCGATGCCCCCTAGAGATTGCAACCCCGGAAGGAGATCCCTACTAGACTTGTTGAGAATTTTCACTTCTTCTCTTCTCTTTTCCTTCTTTCCAATCTGTGGCCTATCACAATTGTTTTAGGCTTTAAGTTTAACACTGTTATTTATTTGCCTCTACACAGACCTCGAACTGTAAGAAATGAGAGGTATTATGCAGGATTTGAATCCACTGCACTGTTTTGATATTTCAGGCACATGGTGTGTGAGACGGGAGCAGCCCCACTGCCTGATTCTATGATCACTAGAGGCATTAGTTAATAGGGAGGAAGGGAATTTTTTCTACAACAAGTTGGGGCTGTCGTTGTGGGAAGGGGATGGAGGGGACTTGCATCTTTTTAAGTGCATCGTGCATGACTTTGAATGGGAGATAGTATATGTAAGATGGGCCGTGACCACAGGAGGGGGTTGTCCTTCCCTGGGTAGCAAAATATACTCCCACCTTACTTCATGTTGGGACAGCGGGAAAATGCAGGATTACATTTACTGAACTGGAATGTCCGTGGGCTGGGAACCCACACAAGTGCAGGCAAGTCCTGGCTTACCTTGATAGACACAATATTCAAATCGCCATATTACAAGAGACTCATTTTGGTTCTCAAACAGATCTCACATTTGCCTCCCAATGGGCGGAATATAGATGTTTTTCCATGTACTCTACGTATGCTAGAGGTACCGCGATTCTGATAAAACGACATACGCCATATGTGGGGAAGATTAGCTAAGTATTCTATCACCCTTGTGTGCTGCTACGGCCCGAACATAGATGACCCATCCTTTTTCAATGTCCTGTGAGGGAAGGTGCTGGACATAGGATCCACATGCGTGATATGGGGTGAGATTTTAATACGGCTTTGGAGCCTCACAGAGACAGATTTAATCCCCTACCCCAACATTACACTGCCACATAGAAGCAAGTCCAACACATACTCACAATTTAATGGATGCACTGCAGCATCTCCATTCCCTATTGGAGGAGGGAACCCATTACTCCTCGATACATTTAACTTGGTCCAGGCTCAGCATTTGGCCCATACCGTGTCGGACCACCCCCCAGTCCGGCTTATGCTGGTTCCCCCTATAAATTATACACCGTACGCTGCTTGGAGACTTAACCCAACAACTTTACTGGATGCTTCTTTTAGAGCGGAGGTGGGGCAGGAGATACAAGACATTTTTAAGCGCAATATTGTATGGGTCCCTTGCCTAACCATGGTATGGGAGGCGTTCAAAGTCACCATCCGTTGAATATGTATCGCGAAAGGAGGAAGAGGAGTATTGCAAGATATGTGCAAAACCGTCGCCCAACTAGAGACAGACCTCAGGAACCTGGTAAGGGGGCTTTCGGACTCCCCTACAGGAGTAACCCAAATCACTCTTAAAGATAAACTGACGGAATACAGGAACACTGCAGCGAGGGAATGCATTTTCCATGGCAAGTACTTTCGAGGCCATAGACATGGTGAAGGGGAGCGACTAGGGAAGGCGTTAGCGGACCAAATCCATCACCCTAGATTCTCTAATTACGTGCTTGAGATACGAGACATGGACGATGTTAGAAATGGGGGTCTCTAGTTGGCAATGGTTTGCACCTTTGTCCAATTAGGGACCCTTCCTTCTAGTCAGGATAAGGGAGTTACACTCCTAAAAAAAACCCTGCTCACCCCCTTGGTAGCTTGGCACGAGCAGTCAGGTTTATCCTAGAGGCAGTGTGTAAAGCATTTGCACATAACCAACAGTAACACATTGAAATCACTACAAAAGGAGACCATACCAGTTTAGAAAAATTTCCAATATTTTTATATACTCAAAACAAGACCAAAAACGATAAAGAATCCACCATACAGTACTTGAAAAATAGATACTTTGCAAGATGTCTTCTAAACTGCAGAAATACCTCAAAACACAGTTCGTACGAGTCGGTAGCTCCGTCCGGGGCTACCGCGATGCTGAAAACAACAGAGTCTTACAGTTCCAGCCGACCGATACGGGCCAGCAGAAGCGTGAACAAACTCGGTAACAGTACCTTTCTTGTTGCGGATTACACGGAGGTGCGAGCCGGTCGTGGCAACCATCACAGGTGCGTTGCAAAATGGAAGCAGTGCAGGGCGCAGTGTCCTCTCGATGCCATGCAGGCAGCGGCTCAGTGACGATCGTCCAGACGGCGTTGGTGAGACCAAGGCTTACGGTACACAGCAAGACAGTGCTCGATGCAGTGCTGGCAGGTTGCGGTGCAGGCGGGAGAGCCGATTTGCAGGAGCTGGCGTCGGTTGGCCCAGACGGCTTTGTGGGACGAGGTGGTGCATCGTGAAACTTTACGAGCGGTACCCCAAACCACGATGCGGTCACGGGTGTCGAGTCAGCAGCAGCGACAGCGTCAGTGAGACAAGGATGGCGAAGTGAAGTGAGGCAGTGCGGACTGCGGTGCCCACAGGTCACGGTGCAAGCAGCGGCTCAGTGGCGGCGACGGAGGTCGTTGTCGTCGGTGAGACCAGGGTTGCGGTGCGAGATGCGCACGGTGCAGTCTGCGGTGCCATCGGGACACAGAGCCAGCGATGGAGTCTGTGACGGAGTCGGTTGCAGTTCCCTCCTTTGTGGCAACTGAAACAGCGGTTCCAGAGGCGGTACCCAGAGGTTGGTGAAGGCTTCACAGTCCCTGAGACTTCAGAACAGGAGGCCAGCTCGATTTCAGGCCCTTGGAGATACTCAGCACAAGTAAAGAAAGTGTTGTCCAGTCCTTTCACTGCCCAATGCAGAAGCAGCAACTGCAGGCCAACCCAACAAAGTAACAACACAGCAAAGGGGCAGTACTCCTCCTGGCAGCCCTTCTTCTTGGCAGGTTCCTTGATTCCAGTGAGTTCTAAAGTTTTTATAGCCCAAAATCCTTTGTCCTCTTAGGCAGAGAGTGTCTGTGCTTAGTCCAAACCAGTTTGGTCCTCTCTGGCCCAGGTTCTTAGCAGGTGGCGGAGACACCATTGTCCAAGGCAGACAGGGCCTATTCAGGTGCAAGGGAAATCTCCTCCCCCCACTCTAAATGCAGACTGGGCCTATTCAGGTGCTAGTGACAACTCCTCCCACTACTCTGAATGCAGCCTAGGTCTATTGAGCCCAGCCCTGACCCATCTAGACTCTCTGGAGCCACTGCTCCTCTCCAGCCCCAGTCATCCAAAACCCAGACAGTCAATACACATCCTAGCAGAGGCACACAGGATGGCTAAGCAAGAAAATACCTACTTTCTAAAAGAGGTATTTTCAAACACAGAATGTAAAAATCACCTTTACTAGAAGATGCATCTTTAGATTCTGAGTTCAGGTATACTAACCTTTATTTTCCTAGCTGGTCCCAATGGGAAGATATATTTATAAGATGTTATAAATTAACTCCCATGCTTTCCTATGGGACAGATAGCCTTTCCATAGTGAAAAATGAAGTGCACTGTAATTCACTACCAGGACATGCCACACACACCAGTACTGCCCACAAGGGTACCTTGGGCCTACCTTAGGGGTGACTGACATGTAAGAAAAGGGAAGGTTAGGGCTTGGCAAGTGGGTACACTTGCCAAGTCGACATGGCAGTACCAGACTGCACACAAGCTCTGCAATGGCAGGCCAGAGTTACATTTACAGGCTGTTTGTGTGGGTGGCACAATCAGTGCTGCAAGCCCACTAGCAGCATTTGATTTACAGGCCCTGGCACACTCAGTGCACTCTACTAGGGGCAAAATGTTTGGGGATAACCCTGCAAAAAGGGCCATTTCCAACACAACCCCCTTCCAGCCTAAAGCCAGGGTAGACGAATCCATACCTTGATGGGCTTCCCTGCTTGTGGCGATAGAACATGGAACCTGGCCCGCAACAGCAGGGGTCTATTTCCGTTCTACGCCTTCCTGAACCCAGTTGGATCCCTCTATCCATACTCTCATGGCCCACTAAGCTGACCCATGGGGAACCCTTCTCCTCAACTGTGGACCCCATCTGTGCAGCGCCTAAACTTACTTTGCTCACAGATGTGTCCCAACAGGCAGACAGTACCCACATGTCCAACACAGTGGTATGGCCCAGTCCACCCCCAGGGTGTGACTCCGGTCCCCCTCCCAGGGGCAACTCTGTCCACCAGGACAGCAAGCCACAGTGGTCACTGACAGCTGTTAGTGATGAGAGCCAGGCCTTATGCATTTCAGGGCTCTTTAACCTCTGTGGCATCAGAGAGTGGGGGGAGGGGGCGGTAGCCCCAGGTGCCTGGCACCCTTTCTCCACTCTCACTCCTGCCAAGTCAGGTATGATATCCCAACACTGGACCACCAGCCCAGGGACTGTACCCTGCGGCTAGACAGGAGACTGGGGTGGGCTCTCCCACACCCAGTCCCCCTCCCCGGGGCTCTGCATCCCCCCACCGGGAGCAGTCCCCCTCAAATCCAGAATTGTCAGGGTACCTGTGGCAGGTGTTCTGCACAATTCTCCCACCAGTTCCGGGGTGCTATCCTGCAACTGGTCCACCAGCCCAGGGTCTGTACCCTGAGGCTGGAAACAGGACTGGGGTGGTCTCTCCCATACCCGGTCCTCCTCCCTGGGGCTCTGTACCCTCCCACCTGGAGCTGCAGCCCCAGAAGACAAACCAGTAGGGGCATTGTTAGCAGTCGCCCCTTCTACCAGGTCAGGGGGGACACCTGAACCTGGTCCTCCAACCCAGTGTCTATACCCATAGGCTGGACCTGTGCCTGGCAACCCATGACTTCTGGGGGAGTACACTAACCTCCCCCAAGGGAAACACACTCATAAGCTGTGCCAGAGTCTGCCTGGCGCAGGTCTCCGGCCACCTGTCCACCTGACAGAGCATGAAGACCCCCCAGGCCAGAAGTGGCCTCACCAGGGTCAGTCCTGAGGTGCTCTGACTTCAGAGCTGGCAACCCCTGACCCACTGGTCCTCCCACTGGGGACAGCGTCCCCCCTCACCCTTTTCTCTGGACTCATGCATCCTCCCAACTAGAGCGGTGCTGCCAGACACCAGAACAGGTGGGATGCTCCTTACAGCAGTCCCCCCAGTTCCCCAGACACTAGGGGATCCCCATCAATGGGTAGCCTTCCAGTACAGCCTAGGCTCCCCACCTGATGTTCCCTCATGGAACCCCCCAGGCTCTGGGACCGGGTTTCAGGCACTTTGGGCCACAGCCCATTCCCACTCCTTCTCCGTGGAGACAGGACGTGAGTCCCTACACCCCTCCCACGACACCGGGACCTATCTGGGCTACCACGGACCTTTCCCACCACCCTCGGTTGGGAAATACCTGAGCCACTTCCTGCAGGATCACCCCCAGATGCTTCTCCAGACCCTCTGGAATCCACCAAAAGGTCTGCCTCCAGTGTAAGCTCCCTGGGGCAGAGAACTCACACTCCACTGGGTGTTGGCATAGCTCTGGAAAACAGGGACTTAAAATATGATCTCCAACAATTGAATCACACAGCCCCACACAGGTGTTAACCAAACTACCCTTCACCCAACCATCCAGTGCCTCAGAAAAGTACCCCACGTCATTCTTACAAGACTGGTGAAGACAGTGTCTGACTGTTGCTGTCCCTCGACCCATACTCTTCTGGCTGGTCTCCATACTCACTTACCAGGGCTTCTCCCATGGGGAAACCCCTCTCCCTGCACCTCTCATATAGAGTCAGTAGAGTGTCCCTCCCACCACCAGGAATATGATCCCCTGTGTCTGGTCCCCAATGCACCTCAGGGACACTGCGCACCACTGGAGTAACCTCATAATCCTGAACCCCCTGGTGTATGTCAACCCCCTCCTTGAAGCAGGGCACCAAGTCTGTATGTGTGTGTACCTCATCCTCAGTACTGGACCTAATACTTTTGCTGCCACCATCTGGGCTGGGCCTAGCCCTACTGGCTTTCCAGTCCAGCTCTCTCATTTTAAACTCATGGTCTAACATTATCCTTTTCTCCTCCATGGCTAACTTAAGCTTCTCCAGTTCCATAGCAACTCTCCTTGCTTCCCGCCTGTCCTAAAGCTCCTCTGGGGACAAGCCACTGCTGCCTGGATTAGAGGATGCCCCCCTCCCCAAAAGCACATCCACCCTTGGAATAGGCTCCTCTGCCTCCATGCCAAGATCCCCAGACAGCTCACTAGCATGTCTGGCTGCTACCGAGGCCCTCAGCGCCTTTTGTAGCTCCTCTTTTCTGTCGAGGCCCCTGATTTCGACTTTGAGGTTTTTGCAAATCGCCTTCAATTCCTTAACATTGTAGGTTTCTAACCTCTCCTCCTCAAAGGCCACTTCCAAGGATGCAGCAGATGATGCAATTGATTCAGGCATGTTGTACTGGAAAGTTCCAGTTCAAGACCAATGGAAAGGCAAAAATAGACCAAAAACAGTATGTGGTACGTAATGGTTTGTGATATGGTAGTAGTGCACACCAATCACTGTAAGTCAAGTGCAAATGCAAGTCCTATCCTCACCGCTGACAACCAATGTTAGAAATGGGGGTCTGTAGTTGGCAAGGGTTTGCACCTCTGTCCAAGTAGGGAACCTTCCTTCTAGTCAGGATAAGGGAGTTACACTCCTAAAATAACCCCTGCTCACCCCCTTGGGAGCTTGGCACGAGCAGTCAGGCTTATCCTAGAGGCAGTGTGTAAAGCATTTGCACATAACCAACAGTAACACAGTGAGAGCACTAAAAAAGGACACCACACCAGTTTAGAAAAATATCCAATATTTTTATATACTCAAAACAAGACGACAAATGATAAAGAATCCACCATACAGTACTTGAAAAATAGATACTTTGCAAGATGTCTTCTAAACTGCAGAAATACCTCAAAAACGCAGTTTGTACGAGTCGGTAGCTCCGTCCGGGGCTACCGTGATGCTGAAAACAACTGAGTCTAACAGTTCCAGCCGACCGCGTCGATACGGGCCAGCAAAAGCGTGAACAGACTCGGTAACAGTACCTTTCCCGTTGCGGCTTACACGGAGGTGCGAGCCGGTCATGGCAACCGTCGCGGTTGCGTTGCAAAATGGAAGCGGTGCAAGGTGCGGTGTCCTCTTGATGCGGTGCAGGCAGCGGCTCGGTGACGATTGTCCAGACGGCGTCAGTGAGACCAAGGCTTACATTGCAGGGTGAGACAGTGCTCGATGCGGTGCTGCCAGGTTGCAGTGAAGGCAAAAGAGCCGGTTTGCAGGAGCTGGCGTCGGTCAGCCAAGACGGCTGTGTGGGACGAGGCGGTGTGTTGTGAAACTTTACGAGCGGTGAACCCAACCACAATGCGGTCACGGGTGTCGAGTCAGCAGCAGCGACAGCGTCGGTGAGACCAGGAAGGCGAAGTGAAGCAAGGCGGTGGGGACTGCGGTGCCCACAGGTCACGGTGCAAGCAGCGGCTTGGTGGCGGCGGTGGCGGTCGTAGTTGGTGAGACCAGGGTTGCGATGCAAGATGCGAACGGTGCGGTCTGCGGTGCTGTCAGGACACAGAGCCAGCGATGGAGTGGGTGACAGAGTCGGTTGCGTTTCCCTTCTCTGTGGCAACTGAAACAGCGGTTCCAGAGGTGGTACCCAGAGTTTGGTGAAGTCTTTGCAGTCCCTGAGACTTCAGAACAGGAGGCCAGCTCGATTTCAGGCCCTTGGAGATACTCAGCACAAGTAAAGAATGTTCAGTCCAGTCCTTTCACTGCCCAAGGCAGAAGCAGCAACTGCAGGCCAACCCAACAAAGCAACAACACAGCAAAGGGGCAGTACTCCTCCTGGCAGCTCTTCCAGCTCTTCTTCTTGGCAGGTTCATTGATTCCAGTGAGTTCTAAAGTTTAGAGGTTTGGGCCCCACTTTTTTTAGCCCAAAATTCTTTGTTCTCTTAGGCAGAGAGTGTCTGTGCTTAGTCCAAACCAGTTTGGTCCTCTCTGGCCCAGCTTCCCAGCAGGTGGCGGAGACAGCATTGTCCAAGGCAAACAGGGCCTATTCAGGTGCAAGGGAAATCTCCTCCCACCACTCTAAATGCAGACTGGGCCTATTCAGGTGCTAGTGACAACTCCTCCCACTACTCTGAATGCAGCCCAGGTCTATTCAGCCAAGCCCTGACCCATCTAGACTCTCTGGAGCCACTGCTCCTCTCCAGCCCCTGTCATCCAAAACCCAGACAGTCAGTACACATCCTAGCAGAGGCACACAGGATGGCTAAGCAAGAAAATACCTACTTTCTAAAAGTGGTATTTTCAAACACAGAATGTAAAAATCACCTTTACTAAAAGACGCATCTTTAGATTCTGAGTTCAGGCATACTAACCTTTATTTTCCTATCTGGTCCCTTTGGGAAGATATATTTATAAGATGTTATAAATTAACTCCCATGCTTTCCTATGGGACAGATAGCCTTTCCATAGTGAAAACGAAGTGCACTGTAATTCACTAGCTATGGGTGAAAGACTTCCGCTCAATTAGAGTAGGAGAGTCTACAGACAGGAAAGAAGAATTTCTTTCGTGAGTCCCCTCACTCACCAGGGTTTCCCCTTGGTGACATGCTTCATCATAGGGGCCATCTCAATCCGCTGCGGATTGAGGTGTGCTGCGACTTGCGGAGTTACGTAGGAACACTTTAGTGAGAAAAATGTGTAGTGTGGTGATGTGGAGTGGGAGAAGTGATTTAAAAATACCTTACTAGTGGGCGAAGTACTTTTATTCTAGCTCCTAGTTGGTATATCTAAAAACAGGGGTGAATACTGGGAAGAGAAACCTAACCATAATGAGTTAGGAGTCCCCAGTGTAAGTCAACATGTTTCGAGCCTCCCCAAAACTCTTCTTCAAGACTACACAGGGACCAGCCCTGTGTGTACCACTCCAAAGTGACCTATAAATAAGGTGAATGGAAAAAGTGAATAAATAAAGAAAGAAAGCGCTGCACCTGGCAAATACGTCGGCCATCTTGAGTGTATTACTTTTAGGGTAAAATTCCGGTTAGTATTAGTCGTTTTTTTGGAGTGCAGGGTTGGGCGATCTAAATTTAGGAAGGAAAGGATTTACTGTGATGTTTTATTGTGATGTTTTATTGTGATCATACTCCACAGTTCTGCGGCTGTACCCTTGGAAAATATGGCCGCTTTTCAATGGCACATTCATCGGCCATCTTGAGTGTATGATTTGAAGAGCGATTATGAACAGTGGTTCAAGTCGCTTCTTTAAGTGCAGGGATAGCGATTTTAATGTCAGGAACCAATGGGTTCTTACATTGAAAAGTATTCAATCGTAGTCTGTGTGGTTTATAAGCGTGTACAAATAAAGCTCAATTAATAAGATATTTACATAGTTCGTGCCATACTGTTGGGCAAAAAAGATATATGTGGTGTTATATCTTCTGCTAGGCACAAGCCGATGTAATATCTCTTCTACACGTTGCTGGGTAGTACCCCTTAGATATGGGTATTAGGGGTATCCAGTTGTTCAGTTCGAAAAGACCCTCCAAACTACTACCTGAAGTTTCACTTAGTGAATTGACCCCAAGGGATGTTATCATTCAGGCCCTGGGTGTCAGAGCATAACTTGAAAACCCAGCGTTGTTCTTTTTCGAGCAGCCTGTGTTCAAGGTTATCATGGGTCTTAATGTGTTCCTAACACTACCCACCTAAGGTCATTGGGGGTGTGTTGTTTATCAATGAAATGTGATGTCATTTTAGTTGTGGCTCGCTTACACCTGATGTTACTTCTGTGTTCGACTATTCTGGTACTGACTTTCCTAGTCGTCATCCCCACATAGTGGAGGTTACAAGTGCAAGTGATCAGATAGACTCCTGCAGTGTTGCAATTTATAAATTTTCGTAGTTCCCACGTCATATTGTTGTTAAAAAACACTTTTTTAGTTGCTGAAGTTAGGTGGCATACGCTGCAGTTGCTGCAAGGGTAGTGGCCCCCTGGTAGTGTGTGTAATACTTGCTGTGAGCCCTCAATGTCAGTTATATTTTTGGGGCGTGTATGTACCAGGTAGTCTCTGAGGTTCTTTCCTTTTCTGTGGCTGAACATAGGTCTAGGTATGTCCAGATTACCACTGTTCATTGTCCGCCAGGGTTTTTTAACTATCTTTGCTACCCTATTAGATGCTATATTGAACGTGGTAATGCAGATAGGTCTTTTGTCTTTGTCGGTTTCTTCTTTTTGGTGTGTTTCCAGGAGTGCTTCTCTGTGGTTGTTCGCAGCTCTCTTTTTCGCTTTTGATACTAAATATGAAGGATATTTCCTTGCAATCAATTTCTCCGATAGATCTTTAGCTTGGATTTTGTAGTCTTCTTTTTCAGCGCAATTCCTTCGAAGACGTAGGAACTGTCCAAATGGGAGGTTCTCTTTAAGTTGTCTAGGGTGAAAGCTGTCGTAAATAAGGAGGCAGTTCTTTGCAGTTGGTTTGAAATGGGTGGTGGTTTTAAGTGCACCGTTCATCATGAAAATGTTCAAATTTAGGAAAACAAGTTGGGACCTACTCATTGTGTATGTAAATTTCAGGAAAGGGTCCTGTAGGTCCAGCCAAGTGATGAAATCGGTGGCTTCTGACTCATTTCCTTCCCAAATGAGTAGCACATCGTCGATATATCTTTTCCACAATAGGACATGGCTGATGTGCGGGTTGGTGTTGTTAAGTATTTTATGTTTTTCTAGATGGTGTACGTAGAGCCCTGCTACAGTGGGGGCAAAGGTGCTGTCCATGCTGGTACTGATTATAAAAACTGCAGCACGCCTATCAGAAGAAATGAAGGGAGAGATACATACTCTGGAAGTCCGTCTGAAATCTTTCCAAACGATCACAGAGTTGAAAAAACGACTGGAAGAACTCAACAAAACAATGACTGACTTTGAGGTAAGCCTCAAAGATACGAAATATCTGAAACTAAGAAAGGACCAGAAAACCTTCTCACACGAAAAGGTCTACCCATACACTAGGGAAGACTGCAACCCATCTGGAAGGATCCCAGGATACAATACAGACAGTGACGGCTCTGACACTGGCTCAGATAACTCGGATTCCGGTTATAGCCGCAACAACACGAACAGGAACAGACGGAACCGAGGTGGACGCATTAGGAACAGGGGAGGACAGGGTTATGGCTGGCCCCCCTACCATGGACCCCCAACTTATAATATGCCCCCACCTTTTTTCTATGGACCACCACACTTCCAACAACAACCATATCAACAACAACCGTATCCATACTGGGAACAAGCACAACAACAGGAACAACCAGGACAGTCTTTTTTAGGTGGGGAAAAGGACCACAAAGAGGCAAGACCAGAAGAGGCCAACAAGTGCAATGGGCACAACCCCTGGATTCCACGAGGAGCCACACACAGAGAATGGGCCCTCCGAACAACCCGTCGACCAGCAACCAACCAGTCTAGTGGTGAACCTATCGGACACTATACTGACACCGACTCAACAAGCAGTCCTGGAAAAAGGACTAGGTTTTGTGCCAACGCCAAATATGGATAAATTCAAACTCTGCTGTGAACTAAACGAATTCATCCGCAAAATCAAGCTGCAGGTATTCTTCAAAGACAAACCACCAATGACAACCCGTGAAAGTGACACAGGTCTACATAGAAAATCTAACTTCACTCCACCAGCAGCAAACCTTCCTAGGGAACTTTTAGCCTTTGAAAAAGCCGTCCTTAAGGAAGTGGGTGAAATTGATCCCAGGACCATAAAGGTTTTCAACAATACAAGCAAGATGGAACAAGAAGCCATACAACTACTGGCCAATGAAAAAAGAATAACAATCAAACCGGCCTACAAAGGTGGTGCTATTGTGCTCCAGAATACCACAGGATATCGGAAAGAATGCTTGCGACTATTGGCTGACGAAAGGAACTATATCCAAGTAAGGGAAGACGCTACAGAACGTCTACGCATTGAAATCGCCAATTTGGTAGAGGAATCTACAGCCAACGACTGGATAACGAAAAAAGAGGCAGACTTCTTGGAAAATACCAACCCAACTGTGAGAAGTTGGCCTGGCATATGCTGTCCACTAATTATAGTGGGCACCTGCACCAGTCCAAATCGACTCTTATGGTAGGTAGGTTAAAGACAACCTTATTGAAAGCTATCCTAGTGGTAGCTATGGAGAGCAGCCTTCAGGCTAAGTCTTGAAGGAATGTAAAGCAGCTTGTTTTACCAGTCTATAATCTCTTGAGTGACCAAATGAAAGAGCACCACACCAGGTATATATTCAAAATATATGTATTTATTACTAAACACACCCCTCTAGTCTCTTTATGAGGCTAGAGTTCGAAGTACATAGGTTATAAGATCTTAAATCACAGTAATAGCACAAATACACGTTTGGGCCCTAGGGGCGTACCAAACCATATACCAATAAAGTGGTATGCGAACCACGACTGAACTAGACACTAGGCCTAGAGCCTCTAGAAGTGCTTGGTCCACAAGGAACCACCCAAGGTAGTGACACAGGGGACCCACGGGAGACGCGTGCAGTGTAAATACACAACCGCGATACGCCGTTAACTTCTATGGAGAAAGTCGGGATCGGGAAAATAGAGGAAAGGGACACTTAAAAGAGGACTAGGACAAAACCCTTTGAGATCTAGGACTTTGAAGAGTCTCTACCCACGGGAGCACCGGAGTACTCGTGTTACCTCACCCAGGGAAGCCGGGTGCATAGGTGCCTTTCGGGGTCGGGTTTCGTCGTCGTTTCTTATGGCGATCTGCTGCAAAGTGCTGCTGGCGACCAGGAGAAAAGTGTCCGGGTGGATCCAAGAGTGGATCGGAGTTCTGAAGAACCTGAAAGCAGAGGGGACAGAGTCTGGGTCACTAGCCAGTGACCAGGAGGGCGATGGACAGATGCCCACCGATGTCGAGTGCTTCAAGTTCGTTGACGGTCGTCTTGACTCTTCAGCCACGAGGTCCGGGAGGCGTTGTCGGCAACCAGGAGCAGGATTCGGGCTGTTGCTCAATGTCTGTCGAGTGCAGAGGTGTCGGCGACCAGATTGGACCCAACAGGCCTTGGCAACGGCAAGTCTCGAGTAAGATGTAGATCGTCGATGATGCAGACCAGCAAGGTCTGGGGAACTCACCCAGCAAGGGTAAGTGAGGACAGGCCTAGAGCAACCAGACTGCCAAGTAAAGAAAAGATTGGCCTTCGGTAAGGGCTACTAGCCAACGGGCTAGCGACCGCGAAGGAGCCTCGTGATGCCGCACGTGGAGCTGGCTTACAGGACACTCGTGGAGTGGGGGCCAGTGATCTTCGGTGCAGGTGGTGCTGGAGGCTAGGGCTACTCGGAGCCCAAAGCACGACTTCTTAGGAGACCCAGAAGATGGTGCACTTGCAAGTGTGCTTGGTGTCCAGGGGTCACGGTCTCAAGTCACCCACGATAGCCACGGGCCTCAGCTTTGCTGGGGACTCAGGGTAGCCTCGGGGAAGTCTGAGAATCCACCTCTGGTGATGCGATGACTTTGGCGTCCGACGGGAGCTTCAGTAATGCGAACCGGACAGATGCTTCTTTGGTGCCTGCCAAGCAGGGGAGTCACTCCTTGACCCCAAGGGAGATTCTTCAGTCCTCTAATCGTGAGTAGAGCGTCGAAGGTCCAGGATTCTGTTTCAGAGTTTCGTCCAGGTATAATCTAAAGTCCTAAGGACTGGGTTCCTACCTTTATTCCAAAAATAGGGGATGGACTACTCTGTGGCCCCACCTATGGGTGGGTCAGGGCAGAGGGGTGGCTACACCCCTTTCCCTTTGTCCAGTTCGCGCCAAAGCAGGGGCTGCAAGCACCTGATCCGGTTTGAACTGGGGTATGCACAGGGACACCAAATGTGCCCCCAGTGCAGGACTTCAAAGCACCCGAAAGTGCTCCCGCCCAGCCCCAATACACATTGTCCTGTCTGGGGAGGTGGTCACACCTCCCTGGGACAGGAAACCTATTGTCCAGGCCTCCCCTGCCGGAGTTTCGTCCAGCAGCAGGAGGCCAGACTCGTGTCTGTGGCAGCAGCATCCATTTTGTGATGCCAGGGCTCTGGAAAGAAGTTACCGGACTCGTCAGAGTTAACATGCCTTTCCCTCTAGAAGGGTGGAATGCTACCCCCGCCGCCAGGATTGGCGGGGGTAGTATTCCAAGATGTTTGACACCAAACACGACATGTTTAGGTGCAGCCATTCCATAGTTAGCATTTTACCGCGAGGATATAATGCGTTTAAGAGTATATGGTCAGGCTGCACTACAAACAGCATCAGAGATGGTCTCCGAACGCTGCAGAGGGGCCCTGCTCATGCAGGGGCACCCTCTCACATAGGAACCATGCACTCTGCCTTTAGGATTGATAAGGCCTGCCTTAGGAGTGACTTATAGGTTTATATGTGTGTATGCTTTTAGTGATATAGGTAACCTATACCACAGCAAGGGGTGCATGCACCACCTTACCCAGGCTGCAGTAGCAGACCTGTGGTGTCAGTTTGGATGGCCTACCAGGGGTGGCATAATACATGCTGCAGCCCCTGGCAGGCCTCTGAGGTACCTATGCCCTTGGTACATAGTATACCATATACTAGGGACTTACAAGGGCACTCCAGATCCCAATCAGTGATGTGCCTAAGGCACATGGAGACCCTTTTAAAGAGGAAACAGCTAGGCTGGGGTTCTGAATAGCAGGGCCCCAGCCAGACTAATGTCGAAAACCAGTGAAGTATCAGCAAAAAGTGGGGGTACCCCTGTGAAGCAGATCCTACTCTCCTACACAACCCCCCCAAACGTAGGGACATTAAACTAACCTTGCCCAGTTAAGTCTTCATGTTCTAAGTGGAAATACCTAGAGAGTCCATCTGCATTCGCATGGTTACTCCCAGGCCTATGTTCCACTGTAAAGTCCATCCCCTGTAGGGAAATGGACCACCTAAGCAGTTTGGGGTTTTCACCCTTCATTTGTTTTAGCCATAAGAGGGGCTTATGGTCTGTCTGAACCAGGAAGTGTGTACCAAACAAGTATGGCCTCAACTTCTTCAGAGCCCAGACCACAGCAAAGGCCTCCCTCTCTATGGCTGACCAACGTTTCTCTCTAGGGGTCAGCCTTCTGCTAATAAAAGCTACTGGCTGATCCTGACCTTCTTCATTCAATTGTGACAGTACAGCCCCTACCCCCAATTCAGATGCATCTGTTTGAACAATGAACTTCTTGGAGTAATCAGGACTCTGCAGAATTGGAGCAGTGCACATGGCCTGCTTGAGGTCATCAAATGCCTTTTGACAGCTAACTGTCCACTGAACCTTTTTGGGCATTTTCTTAGAAGTTAAGTCATTCAAGGGTGTCACTATTGATCCATACCCCTTGACAAATCTCCTATAGTACCCAGTCAGGCCTAAGAAGGCTCTCACCTGAGTCTGGGTAGTGGGAGCAGTCCAGTCCATGATGGTCTGGATCTTGCTCTGCAAAGGTTGAACCTGGCCTCCACCCACAAGGTGGCCCAGGTACACAACCTGACTCTGCCCTATCTGGCACTTAGTGGCCTTGATAGTCAGGCCTGCCTTTTGCAGGGCCTGTAAAACATTCCTGAGGTGGACCAGGTGATCCTCCCAGGTGGAGCTAAAGACAGCAATATCATCTAGATAAGCTGCACTATAGGCCTCCAGTCCTGTGAGAACTGTGTTCACCAACCTCTGGAAAGTGGCAGGTGCATTTTTCAGACCAAAGGGCATCACCACAAATTGGTAATGCCCACTAGGGGTCGAAAATGCTGTTTTGGGCTTTGCAGCATCAGCTAGTCTGATCTGCCAGTAGCCAGCTGTTAGGTCAAATGTGCTGAGATATTTGGCAGAGGCCAAAGTATCTATGAGCTCATCTGCCCTGGGTATTGGATGGGCATCAGTCCTAGTGACTGCATTGAGGCCCCTGTAGTCTACACAAAACCTCATCTCTCTTTTCCCACCACTGGTGTGAGGTTTAGGTACTAGGACTACTGGACTAGCCCAAGGGCTATCTGAGGGCTCAATCACTCCCAATTCCAACATCTTCTGGACTTCAGTCCTGATACAGTCCCTGACATGGTCAGGTTGCCTATAAATCTTGTTTTTAATAGGCAGACTGTCCCCAGTGTCCACTTCATGAGTGCACCAGGTGGTCTGACTGGGTGTCAGAGACAACATATGTCTAAACTGATTGAGGACTTGCCTGCAATCAGTTTGTTGCTGGGTAGTGAGGCTGCCTGCCAAGGCTACACCATCAACTGACCCATCGTCAGGGTTCTGTGAGAGCAGGTCAGGGAGTGGGTCACTCTCCTCCTCCTGCCCTTCATCAGTAGCCATGAGCAAGCCCATGTCTGCCCTGTCCAGATATGGCTTAAGTCTGTTGACATGGAGAACCCTGTGGGGACTCCTGGGTGTTCCCAGGTCTACTAAGTAAGTGACCTCACCCTTCTGCTCAACAATAGTGTGGGGTCCACTCCATTTGTCTTGGAGAGCTGCTGGGGCCACTGGCTCCAACACCCACACCTTCTGTCCTGGCTGGTAAACAGTCAGAACAGCCTTTTGGTCATGCCAGGCCTTTTGAAGTTCCTGGCTAGCCTCAAGGTTTTTGGTTGCCTTTTTCATGTACTCAGCCATCCTGGAGCGGAGACCAAGTACATAGTCCACTATATCTTGCTTTGGGGGCTTGAGAGGTAACTCCCATCCTTCCTTCACCAAGCACAGTGGACCCCTCACAGGGTGGCCAAACAGAAGTTCAAAAGGGCTGTAACCAACCCCTTCTGAGGCACCTCCCTATATGCGAATAAAAGGCAGGGCAAGAGTATGTCCCATCTACGCCTAAGCTTTTCTGGGAGCCCTTTAATCATGCCCTTTAAGGTTTTGTTGAATCTCTCAACTAAACCATTGCATTGTGGGTGATAGGGTGTGGTGAACTTATAAGTAACTCCACACTCCTTCCACATTGCCTTTAAGTACCCAGACATGAAGTTTGCACCCCTGTCTGATACCACCTCCTTAGGAAAGCCCACTCTTGAGAAAATTCCCAGGAGGGCCCTTGCCACCACAGGTGCTGTAGTGGTCCTAAGGGGTATAGCCTCTGGATACCTGGTGGCATGATCCACTACCACCAGTATAAATCTGTGCCCAGATGCTGTTTGGAGATCCATGGGACCAACAATGTCAATCCCTACCCTCTCAAAGGGCACCCCCACCACAGGTAGTGGTATCAGGGGGCCTTTGTAGTGCCACCTGCTTTGCCACTGGCTTGGCAGGTTACACAGGAGCGACAAAACTCCTTACTGTCTTCAGACATGTGGGGCCAGTGAAAGTGAGGGACAATTCTGTCCCAAGTCTTGTTCTGGCCCAGGTGTCCTGCTAAGGGAATATCATGGGCTAGGGTCAATAGGAAGCCCCTGAACTTCAAAGGTATTACCAACCTCCTGGTAGCACCAGGCTTGGGGTCTCTACTCTCTGAGTACAGGAGTCCATCATCCCAATACACTGTATGGGGACCACTAGCTTTCCCAGCAGCCTCAGCAGCAGCTTGCTGTCTGAGGGGTTCAAGGGAGGGGCAGCTCTGCTGCTCCTGGCTCAGATCTGCCCTAGAAGGTCCCCCTGTCCCCAAGAACTCAACCTGTTCAGGTTCAAGTTCCTCTGGGACAGTTCCTTCTTCAGGGCTGAGATCATCCCCCTCAAGGGACTGATCTTCCTCCTGAGCCAAGGGGGAAGGCACTGCCTTAACCCTACTACTCCTCCTCTTGGAAGGCACTTGGTCCATTTTTCCAGAATCCAAGGCCTGTTCAGTTTTAGACAGTTTAGCTTGTGACCTGGTCACAGCAAACACATCTGCAGGGATCCCCAGCATTTCTGCATGGGTCCTGAGCTCCACTTCTGCCCAAGCAGAAGTCTCTAGGTCATTGCCAAGCAAGCATTCGACTGGTAGGTTTGCACTTACCACAACCTTCTTAAGGCCAGTTACCCCTCCCCAGGAGAAGTTAACAACTGCCAGAGTATGGTCTGTTCTGACATTGCTAGCATTGGTCACTTGGTACATTTCACCAAGTATAACTTGCCCAGGTCGCACAAGGTCTTGTGTCACCATTGTGACACTTGCCCCTGTGTCCCTAAATGCCAAAGCCTCTCGTCCATTGATTAAAGGCTGTTGTCTGTACTTGCCCAGATTACTGGGACTCACAGTGGAGGTCACATCCATGCCTCCATCACAGACTAACACAGCCTGAGTCAGTTCCCTGACTAAGTCAGAGCCCAACTCAGTTCCCAGGGTGAACCCTACTAAACCCTTTGCTGGAGCACTTCCACCAACTGTACTAGGGGGAACAGGTGCCTTAGGGGCATTGGTGGGTGCTGGACTGGAGTCTTTGGACTTGGTGCAATCACTGGTCCAGTGGGTCTTTTGCTTACAGACCTTGCACCATGGTTTTCTTTGGCCTTTACCCTTGGTAGATTGGGAATCCCCACCAGAAGAAGATTTTTGGGGGCCTGATGAAGACTTTTGATCTTTACCCTTCTCCCCACCCTTGTCAGAGTTCTTAGCATCTTGCTTCTTGGTTTCCCCACCTTGGTTCTGTACCTTCTGCTTCACCCTGGTTCTGACCCATTTGTCTGCCTTCTTTCCCAATTCTTGGGGAGAGGTCAGATCAGAGTCAACCAGGTACTGATGCAACAGCTGGTTTTGACAGTTATTAAGAATCTGCTCCCTCATTATCAGATTATACAATCCTGAGAAGTCACACACCTTACTGCCCATCAACCAGCCTTCCAGAGCCTTGGCAGAACAATCCACATAGTCTACCCAGTCTTGAGTCTGTGCTTTTTGGGTGTCTCTGAACTTCAACCTGTACTGTTCAGTGGTTAGGCCAAACCCATCAATAAGAGCACTCTTCAAGACCTTGTAATTATCAGCATCCTCCTCTCTAACAGTGAGGAGCTTGTCTCTACCTTTGTCAGCAAAGGAGATCCACAAGATTGCTGCCCACTGCTCCTGAGGGACCTTCTGTACTTTACAGGCCCTCTCTAAAGCAGTTATCCATTTGTGGATATCATCCCCACTCTGGTAGGGAGGGACAATCTTGCTCAGGTTCCTATGGTCATAGGACCTTTCCCTATCTCTAGGGATATGGCTGCCACCATGGGACTCTAGTCCCAACTTTCTTCTCTCTTTAAGGAGATCTAGGGATTCTCTATCTAAAGCCAATTGCTTCTTCCTGATCTCCAGTTGAGTTTCCTCATACTGGACCAGTCTCTTTCTTCTCTCATGAGAGGATTCCCTCCTGTGAGAAGAAACAGAGCTCCCTATTGAGGTGCCAGAGTGGTTAGACTCCTGAGAAGGAGACCTAGACTTTCTGAGCACACTCATAATCCTTCCTGGGGGACAAAGGTGTGGTTCTCAAGATCCTCATCTTCATCTTCCCCAGAAAGGATTGGGTTTTCCAGGTCAGGGTCATTGTCACCCTCCTGGTCAGTTTCAGAGGGGGCTGGGGGTAGTAGTACCCCTGGCCCCTTCCTCATCTGCTGGCCCACCCTCTGCTCCTACCCCTTCAGTCTCTGAAGACTTACTAAGATCATAAGCCACCAACAACTCCTGGAGGTGTTGGGTGGTGGGACTTTGGCCTGTCCTTAATTTCCTCACGTTACACAAAGCTCTCAGTTCCAAGAATGGGAGTGTGTCATACTTGGAGGGGAAGCTCAATGGCTTCCTGCAGGGCATCTCTAGATCCTGCTTTTAAAGACATCACTAGTGTGGTGTGGTGTATGCACTACCTACTCTAGTGTGGCCTACTAAACTCTCTTGAGTTGTAGAAAGGGTTGTGCTATCCCTTAACACACAACTCTAAGTTCAGTAGAACTTACTGATATTCTAAGCTTAAATTATATGTACCTTAGGTACCTTTAGTGGTTTTCAGTTGATCAATTCAATTGAGATTATCTGGTAAAACAATAGCAAGCTGGAATCCCACACGCTGCACACCAATGTGAGAAGTTGGCCTGGCATATGCTGTCCACTAATTATAGTGGGCACCTTGCACCAGTCCAAATCGACTCTTATGGTAGGTAGGTTAAAGACAACCTTATTGAAAGCTATCCTAGTGGTAGCTATGGAGAGCAGCCTTCAGGCTAAGTCTTGAAGGAATGTAAAGCAGCTTGTTTTACCAGTCTATAATCTCTTGAGTGACCAAATGAAAGAGCACCACACCAGGTATATATTCAAAATATATGTATTTATTACTAAACACACCCCTCTAGTCTCTTTATGAGGCTAGAGTTCGAAGTACATAGGTTATAAGATCTTAAATCACAGTAATAGCACAAATACACGTTTGGGCCCTAGGGGCGTACCAAACCATATACCAATAAAGTGGTATGCGAACCACGACTGAACTAGACACTAGGCCTAGAGCCTCTAGAAGTGCTTGGTCCACAAGGAACCACCCAAGGTAGTGACACAGGGGACCCACGGGAGACGCGTGCAGTGTAAATACACAACCGCGATACGCCGTTAACTTCTATGGAGAAAGTCGGGATCGGGAAAATAGAGGAAAGGGACACTTAAAAGAGGACTAGGACAAAACCCTTTGAGATCTAGGACTTTGAAGAGTCTCTACCCACGGGAGCACCGGAGTACTCGTGTTACCTCACCCAGGGAAGCCGGGTGCATAGGTGCCTTTCGGGGTCGGGTTTCGTCGTCGTTTCTTATGGCGATTTGCTGCAAAGTGCTGCTGGCGACCAGGAGAAAAGTGTCCGGGTGGATCCAAGAGTGGATCGGAGTTCTGAAGAACCTGAAAGCAGAGGGGACAGAGTCTGGGTCACTAGCCAGTGACCAGGAGGGCGATGGACAGATGCCCACCGATGTCGAGTGCTTCAAGTTCGTTGACGGTCGTCTTGACTCTTCAGCCACGAGGTCCGGGAGGCGTTGTCGGCGACCAGGAGCAGGATTCGGGCTGTTGCTCGATGTCTGTCGAGTGCAGAGGTGTCGGCGACCAGATTGGACCCAACAGGCCTTGGCAACGGCAAGTCTCGAGTAAGATGTAGATCGTCGATGATGCAGACCAGCAAGGTCTGGGGAACTCACCCAGCAAGGGTAAGTGAGGACAGGCCTGGAGCAACCAGACTGCCAAGTAAAGAAAAGATTGGCCTTCGGTAAGGGCTACTAGCCAACGGGCTAGCGACCGCGAAGGAGCCTCGTGACGCCGCACGTGGAGCTGGCTTACAGGACACTCGTGGAGTGGGGGCCAGTGATCTTCGGTGCAGGTGGTGCTGGAGGCTAGGGCTACTCGGAGCCCAAAGCACGACTTCTTAGGAGACCCAGAAGATGGTGCACTTGCAAGTGTGCTCGGTGTCCAGGGGTCACGGTCTCAAGTCACCCACGATAGCCACGGGCCTCAGCTTTGCTGGGGACTCAGGGTAGCCTCGGGGAAGTCTGAGAATCCACCTCTGGTGATGCGATGACTTCGGCGTCTGACGGGAGCTTCAGTAATGCGAACCGGACAGATGCTTCTTTCGTGGCTGCCAAGCAGGGGAGTCACTCCTTGATCCCAAGGGAGATTCTTCAGTCCTCTAATCGTGAGTAGAGCGTCGAAGGTCCAGGATTCTGTTTCAGAGTTTCGTCCAGGTATAATCTAAAGTCCTAAGGACTGGGTTCCTACCTTTATTCCAAAAATAGGGGATGGACTACTCTGTGGCCCCACCTATGGGTGGGTCAGGGCAGAGGGGTGGCTACACCCCTTTCCCTTTGTCCAGTTTGCGCCAAAGCAGGGGCTGCAAGCCCCTGATCCGGTTTGAACTGGGGTATGCACAGGGACACCAAATGTGCCCCCAGTGCAGGACTTCAAAGCACCCGAAAGTGCTCCCGCCCAGCCCCAATACACATTGTCCTGTCTGGGGAGGTGGTCACACCTCCCTGGGACAGGAAACCTATTGTCCAGGCCTCCCCTGCCGGAGTTTCGTCCAGCAGCAGGAGGCCAGACTCGTGTCTGTGGCAGCAGCATCCATTTTGTGATGCCAGGGCTCTGGAAAGAAGTTACCGGACTCGTCAGAGTTAACATGCCTTTCCCTCTAGAAGGGTGGAATGCTACCCCCGCCGCCAGTATTGGCGGGGGGTAGTATTCCAAGATGTTTGACACCAAACACGACATGTTTAGGTGCAGCCATTCCATAGTTAGCATTTTACCGCGAGGATATAATGCGTTTAAGAGTATATGGTCAGGCTGCACTACAAACAGCATCAGAGATGGTCTCCGAACGCTGCAGAGGGGCCCTGCTCATGCAGGGGCACCCTCTCACATAGGAACCATGCACTCTGCCTTTAGGATTGATAAGGCCTGCCTTAGGAGTGACTTATAGGTTTATATGTGTGTATGCTTTTAGTGATATAGGTAACCTATACCACAGCAAGGGGTGCATGCACCACCTTACCCAGGCTGCAGTAGCAGACCTGTGGTGTCAGTTTGGATGGCCTACCAGGGGTGGCATAATACATGCTGCAGCCCCTGGCAGGCCTCTGAGGTACCTATGCCCTTGGTACATAGTATACCATATACTAGGGACTTACAAGGGCACTCCAGATCCCAATCAGTGATGTGCCTAAGGCACATGGAGACCCTTTTAAAGAGGAAACAGCTAGGCTGGGGTTCTGAATAGCAGGGCCCCAGCCAGACTAATGTCGAAAACCAGTGAAGTATCAGCAAAAAGTGGGGGTACCCCTGTGAAGCAGATCCTACTCTCCTACAATATATATATACTGCCAGTAGATAATATATATCTAAATATATACACTGCCAGTAGGTGATATATTTATATCACCTACTGGCAGTTGCCAGTAGGTAAATATAATTAGGACCTAGTTTCTATAGGAAAAGTGTCTTTTGACTTACCTATATCTTTAGCGATGTTTGGCAAATCTTCATGAAATATTTTAAAAAGTGTCAAAGTAAGTTCTGTTGTGCATGGGAAGTTTCAGGGTGATCCGTTAAGTGGGGGCTGAGAAAAAGGGGGTTCTAAAAAAGTGTGCATTCCCATTTTAATTCTGGTAGGAACGCATTGTTGAACCTACAGCCCGAACTGCTGGACAGAATTACACTAAATTTGGCAGAAAGGTATATGTTGTTATGCATATTGTGCTTTTTGCTTTTTGGTGCAAATCCGTTCAGTAGTTTTTGAGAAATTTAAGAACTAAAAAGATAGTGATATCTGTGGTTGCGAAGAGTTCGCGAAAAAAGATGAGCTTGTACAGGGAAATGCACAGCTCTAATTGGCTGCCAACACTTCAGCCAGGAAGTGCTGGCAGCCATCTAGGGACTCGGCTTTACCATGTCCCCAAAACAAACTGCAGGATTGCTAAGACATCTTTGTAGGACGGCCCTCTTTCTCTACCAATCTGCAAGTACACCTCCTGGCACACTACTAGTGGGGGATGAAGTCCCCTTGGCTGCTGAGGGTCCTTGGGGGCCAACAACCACTCCTATTACCTCCAGTAAGTCCCACACTGCGGGATTGCTAAGAGGTCTTTGGAGGCCACGCCTCCTTTATCCACCACTCTGCAAACACATCTACTGGTGCACTACTGGTTGGAGAAAGAAGTCCTCTTGTATGCTGAGGGACCTTGGGGCCAAGAAGTCCTCCTGGTACTTTGTGTAAGTCCTACACAGGAGGATGTCTGAGAGCTAGTCAGAGGCCCCCATCATCAGCAGTGCATTGCGGGGGCGCGAGTTATAGTTAGCTCAACTAACTATAATGGCCGAATTTCTCGGGTTTTGTATGAGTGAAATCTCCAACTATCTATAACGTCCCTGAAACCTGTGTTTTTTTCGGGGAATTTCTAAGGTTTTTTAAATGCTAATTTCTAACTATAACGTCCCTGAAACCTATGGTTTTTTCAGTGAATTTCAAAGGTTTTTTAAATGCTAATTTCTAACTTTAACGTCCCTGAAACCTATGGTTTTTTTAGTGAATTTCAAAGGTTTTTTAAATGCTAATTTCTAACTATAACATCCCTGAAACCTATGTTTTTTTCTGTGAATTTCAAACATTTTATATATGCTAATTTCTAATTGCAATGCCCAAAAAATGCTTTTTCAAAATTTTTAAACTTTTATAAAAAATAATGTGATGTTTTCTCCTTTCTAAAATATGCATTTATATATTTTTTTAAAAAGTGGATTTGCGTACCGATCGTGTACCAGTCACGGTGGGTGCGCGAATCCAAGAATTTTGCCGCCATATTGGTTAAGTCGTGTACAATGGCGTATGGTATGCGAAGGGTGCGCGGTTCCTGGCCCGCATAACGTCACGTACGTATTTCCGGGAGTCGCGCCGGGTGCTCGAATCCATCGCAAATCTTTAAGTTTTAAAAGTATATATATATAACTTTATTATATATATTATACTAAGAGATTACTTAATATAACTGTAAATATCATATATTTGTAATTGTAATTAAGATATATTATTGTTAAATATATTTTCCGGAAATCGCGTAAGGTGCGCGCTGGTTGCGCGCCGGGTGCGCGAATCCCATGTGACTTCAAAAGAAACAATTTCATTGGTTTAGAAGCTTTCTATTCTAGAACTTGAAAGACCCCACCCATTTTCATTCTTTCAAGAGCATCTCAAAGGACACACCTGTTGTCTTTTGCTCCTCTTCTTTCTATCTTTTTGGTGTTTTTTTTGTTCCATCAAAAAATGGTAGCTGGAAATCCACCACAGCAGCTTCCACCTGAAGAGGAAGTAGATTTGGAGGAACCTGTCAAAGTCCGGTACGAGAGCATCGTATGGGCATTTTTCTCCATACCACCTGGGGAGAAAAAGGTGAATGCCCGTAAGGTGACATGCACCTATTGTCAAAAGGTCCTCTCACGAGGGTCAGAAAAAAATATTCTTGCGGGACATCATCTATGCTGAAGCATTTACAGACAATGCACCATCGGCGTCTCGCAAGAGAACAACTACGTCGTGAACAACACAGACAGTCAACGGACAACAACACTGCTGGACCCAGCACCTCATCTGCTGGCACAACAACTGCTCCAACCAACATCTTCCCTGACTTAGCTAGAGTGGAGCAGCGTTGTTTAAAATGTAAGAAAACCTTATGTGTTGGTGAGCAATCAGTGAATGCTATCCTGGTTGCCATTAAGAACCACAAGAGTTAATTTTCTTTTTGTTTGTTTATGCAATGACTTTTAATTGCATAATGTTTTCAATGTTTTTCTTGTTGGTTCTGTTTATTTTTTCATTTTGTTTTACAAAAAACCACCAAATAAATTCAAAAAAGAGTTAAAAAACAAAAAAATATAAAAGAAAAAAAATGGTTCTTTTCAGAACCGCCTATTTGGTTAAAAATAGACAAATTTGTAAGTGTTGTATGAATTGTGCAAAGTTGAATATATGGAGAAGTGTATGGGTAGTGCATGTGTGATTGGAGAAGTGCATGTGTACTACCTGAGTGATGCTTCAGTGATTGTAAGAGTGCATGAGTAATGTGTAAGTGCATCAAGGAGTGTATCAGTAGTGCTTGTGTGATTGCATAAGTACATAGATAGTGCCTGGATGATTTTATAAGTGCATGGGTACTGCCTGAGTGATTAAAGGAGTGCATGGGTAATGCCTGTGTGATTGCATGAGTGCAGGGGTAATGTCTGGGTGATTGAAGGAGTGCATGGGTAATGCTTGGGTGCATGGAGGAGTACATGGGTAATGTCAGGGTGATTGTATGAGTGCAGGGGTAACATCTGGGTGACTGAAGTAGTGCATGGGTAATGCCTGGGTGATTGCTTAAGTGCAGGGGTAATGTCTGCGTGAATAGAGGAGTGCATGGGAACTGCCTGAGTGATTGAAGGAGTGCATGGGTAATGCCTGTGTGATTGCATGAGTGCAGGGGTAATGTCTGGGTGATTGAAGGAGTGCATGGGTAATGCCTGGGTGCATGGAGGAGTGCATGGGTAATGTCAGGGTGATTGTATGAGTGCAGGGGTAACATCTGGGTGATTGGAGGAGTGCATGGGTAATGCCTGGGTGCATGGAAGAGTCCATGGATAGTGCCTGGGTGCATGTAGGATTGCATGGGTAGTTCCTGGGTGATTGCATGAGTGCCGCAGAAGTACCTGAGTGCATGTATGAGTGAATGGGTAATGCCTGGGTGATTGCATAAGTGCAGGGGTAATGTCTGGGTGATTGGAGGAGTGCATGGGCACTGCCTGAGTGATTGAAGGAGTGCATGGGTAATGCCTGGGTGATTGCATGCATGCAGGTGTAATGTCTGGGTGAATGGAGGAGTGCATGGGTAGTGCCTGGGTTATTAGACGAGTGTATAGGTAGTGCCTGGGTGATTTTATAAGTGCATGGGTGCTGGGTAATTGGAGGAGTATATGGATAGTGCCTGGATGATTGGAGGAGTGCAGGGGTAGTGCCTGGGTTATTCCATGAGTGCATAGGTAGTGCCTGGGTGATTGCATGACTGCAGGGGTAGTACCTGAGTGAATGAAGTAGTGCATGGGTAATGCCTGTGTGATTGCATGAGTGCAGGAGTAATGTCTGGGTGATTGAAGGAGTGCATGGATAATGCCTGGGTGCATGGAAGAGTGCATGGGTAGTGCCTGGGTGATTGGAGGAGTGCATGGGTACTGCCTGACTGATTGAAGAAGTGCATGGGTAATGCCTGGGTGATTGCATGAGTGCAGGGGTAGTGCCTGAGTGATTGGAAAACTGCATGGGTAGTGCTTGGGTGATTGCATGAGTGCAGCAGAAGTGCCTGAGTGCATGTATGAGTGCATGGGTAGTGCCTGACTGATTGCATGAGTGCATGGGTAGTACCTTGGTGATTGGAGGAGTGCAAGGGTAGTGTCTGGGTTATTGCAGGAGTACATAGGTAGTGCCTGGGTGATTGCATGAGTGCAGGCGTAGTGCCTTGGTTATTGGAGGAGTACATACGTACTGCCTGAGTGATTGAAAGAGTGCATGAGTAATGCCTGGGTGATTATATGAGTGCATGCGTAGTGCCTGTGTGATTGCATAAGTGCAGAGGTAATGTGTGTGTCATTGGAGGAGTGGATAGGTAATGCCTAAGTGATTGCATGACTGCAGGGGTAATGTCTGGGTCATTGAAAGAGTGGATAGGTAATGCCTAAGTGATTGCATGACTGCAGGAGTAATGTATAGGTAATTGAAGGAGTGCATGACAAATGTGTGACTGATTGCATGAGTGCAAGAGCAATGTCTGTGTCATTGCATGACTGTACTGGTAGTGTCTGGGTGATTGTAAAAGTGTATAAGTAGTGCCTGGGTGATTTTTGGCTGGATAATTGGAGCAGTGCATGGGTAATGCCTAGGTGAAACAAGGAGTGCATCAGTAGTGCCTGTGTGATTGCAAGAGTGCATAGGTAGTGCATGCATGTTTTTATAAGTGTATGAGTACGCTGTAATTATATGAGTACAGCGGCAGTGCCTGGATTATTGCAAGACTGCAAGGATAGTGACTGGGTGATTAAAGGAGTACATGGATAGTGCATGGCTGATTGGAGGCGTGTATGGGTAATGCCTAGGTGCATCGAGGAGTGCATCATTAGTGCCTGTGTGATTGTATGAGTGCATAGGTAGTGTCTGCATGTTTTTATAAGTGTATGGGTACTGCCTGGGTAATTATATGAGTACAGCGCTACTGCCTGGGTTATTGGAAGACTGCAAGGGTAGTGACTGGGTGATTGAAGGAGTACATGGATAGTGCATTGCTGATTGGAGAAGTGCATGGATAATGCCTAGATGCATTGAGGAGTGCATCAGTAGTGCCTGTGTGATTGCATGAGTGCATAGGTAGTGTCTGTATGTTTTTATAAGTGTATGAGTACTGCCTGGGTAATTTTATGAGTACAGCGCTACTGCCTGGGTTATTGGAAGACTGTAAGGGTAGTGACTGGGTGATTGAAGGAGAACATGGATAGTGCAAGACTGATTGGAGGAGTGCATGGGTAATGCCTAGGTGCATTGAAGAGTGCATTAGTAGTGCCTGTGTGATTGCATGAGTGCATAGGTAGTGCCTGGATGAAATGAAATGTGGTATTTATAAAGCGCAAACTGTCACTCCGAAAGGAGCCTCCTGGCGATATACAGATAACTAACTGAGCACTGGAGAATGGAGACCTAGATGAGGGCTTGACAGAGTTCGTCTGATACTCCATAAATCCAGGTCTTTAGGGCCTTCCTAAACTGCATTTCAGGTTCTATCGATCTCAATTTATTTGGCATAAGATTCCAAGCCTTTGCACCTAACATAGTTGCAGATTTCCCTCCCCGCGTTTTAAGTTTAAAACCAGGCGGTTTGAGTAGGTTTGCAAACGAAGATCTGAGTGTCCTAGTTCTAGTGTATGTTGTGAATCTTGTGGAAAGATATACTGGCCCCAGTCGGCGGATAGCTCTAAAGGTGGTGACAAGGAGTTTGAATAAAATTCTCTTGTGTAGTGGGAGCCAGTGAAGAGATTTCAGCGCTGCTGAGGCTGAAGCCCTACGGGGAAGTTTTAAAACCAATCTGGCTGCTGCGTGCTGCACTACCTGTAGCCTCTTCAGGGTTGATTTATTAACCCCTACCAGGAGGCTGTTACAGTAGTCTAGGCGCGAGAGTATCAGCGCCACCGCAACTGTTTTCCTAGCTGAAAGCGGAATCAGATCAAAAAAAAAAATTCAGGGTTTTGATTAGGCCAAAGCAGGTCCCAGCCACCTTAAGTGCATGGGGTTTAAAGGAAAGGGAGGAGTCAAACAACACCCCCAGATTTTTGGCCACCTCCACAGTGGATGGGGGGGCTGCTGCATCCTCCGGCCACCAAGCCTTGGGTTGAAAGGGATTGCCTTTTCCTATCAGCAGGATTTCTGTCTTGTCCGTGTTACATCGGAGGTGATTGTTTTTCATCCATTTGATGACCTCCGTAAGACAGGATTTGAAGTTTTCTTCTGCATCTGTAGAGTTTTTATCAAGGGACAGGATCAGCTGCGTATCGTCAGCATAAGATGTTATCTCAATCCCATAAGATGAAATAAGGGAGATAAGCGGAGCCATGTAGATATTGAATAAAAGTGGACTAAGTGAGGAGCCCTGTGGGACTCCTGCAGTAATGGTGCGTTCTGAAGAAAGGAAGGGGCCAAGAGAGACCGCTTGCCTCCGGTTGGCCAGGAAGGACTTGATCCAGGCCAGTGCAGTGTCGGAAATCCCGCAAGATTTTAGTCTGGCCAAAAGTATGTCATGAGAGATGGTATCAAAGGCGGCAGACAAATCAAGAAGGATCAGCACTGCCTTCCTGCCATTATCTGTGATGAATTTCAGAGTGTCTGATATCTCTATTAGTGCAGATTCTGTAGAGTGTTTGGGGCGAAAGCCGGATTGTCGGGGGTGGAAAGTCTGAGATGTTTCAAATAAATTAGAGAGCTCCTTATAGACCATTCTTTCAGTTATTTTACCCAAAATGGGCAGTAGGGATATAGGCCTGAGATTGGACAGATTGGCGGGTCCATATTTTGTTTTTTCTTTAGTGGCTTCACTATGGCAAGTTTCCACTCATCGGGCACCCTGCCGGAGCCAAGAGAGGAATTCACAATGTCATTAATCACAGGATTTACTATATCCATGATTTGATGTAGTATCATAGGGGGGCACGCATCCAGTGGCGAACCTGATTTACACGCTAAGATAGCTGCGTGTGTATGCGAAAGAGTGACAGTTTGAAAAGCGTGAAGGGCGGGCCTATTCTGCCTATGAACCAATTCATGTTCGTTGACAAGTTCTTGTGAACTTAGAGTTCCAAAATCCTTTTGGATATTCTTAATCTTGTCCTCAAAATATGTTGCAATATCATTGCAGAGAGTCTGAGAGGGAGGAATTTCTGAGTGTAAGGCTTTGGGGACAATAAAGGATTTTACGATTGAGAATATCTCTTTTTGATTTTGCTTGGCCATAGCTATTCTGTTAAAAAAATAATCTTTTTTTGCTAATTTAATAGCTGAATGATATTGTTTCCTGTGAGTTTTAAAGATATGCAGATCGGCTACCTCGTAGCCCCTTCTCCATCTACGTTCTAGTTGTTTGCAGTGTAGATGTTGCTTCGCTAGATCTTTTGTAAACCATGGGTCGTTGTGTGATTTTGTTTTGCCCCTTCTAGTGGTGTGCTTGGATGGAATTAATTCCTGACTTACAGCCTTCATCCAAGTGTGAAAACGGTGGGAATCCTCTACTGGCTCACCAGTAAATGCTGGTGTATTTTCTTGGGCAATTTTGGGCAGATTGGGGTTAGTAGCTAGCAGATGCCATTTACGCCTAGACGCCGCCATAGGACTGTTCATGGCTGCCTGTAAAATCTTAGGTATTAAGATGGTCAAGGGGATAAAGTAATGATCTGACCAAGCCTGCGGGGTAGGTGTCTCTGTCCGAAGTGAGGTGAAGTTGGAGCAGACTCCATCCAATGTATGTCCTGCCCTGTGTGTCGATGCCCTAACCAGTTGATTCAGGCCAAGGGGAGTAATTGTTTCCAAAAAGGTGGCGACCCCCGGGTCGTTACCGCATTCTAAGTGCAGATTTATATCTCCGAGCACGGTAAAATTGGCGTATATGAGCAGAGCGTGACTAAGTGTTTCCCCTAGTGAGTCAAGAAAGGCCCTGCTATGGCCCGGAGGACGATAGATCAAAGCCCCAGAAAATGAGAGTGATCCATTTATAGCGCAGCAGAAGCCTAGGCTTTCTGCTCCCTTAAGCGCGTGTAGGTTGAAATTTTTCCATTGTAGTGAGTCTCTGTGGATAATGGCCAACCCTCCCACCTAATACCCTCTCTGTCCTTCCTACAGATCGTATAGTTAGGGGGCAAGGCAATTGCAATAACTGGATTGATAGATTGCTGGATGATTTTTATAAATGCACAGGTGCTGGCTGAGTGATTGAAGTAGTGCATGTGTAATACCTAAGTGATTGCATGAGTGCACAGGTAATGTGTGGCATTGCAGGAGTGCATGGCTAATACCTAAGCGATTGCAGGAGTACAGGCGTAATGTCTTGGGGATTAGAGGAATGCATATTTAATACCTCGTTAATTGCATGAGTGTAGGGGTAATGTCTTGCTGATTGCAAGAGTGTACGGGTAGGGCCTGGGTGATTGGAAGAGTGCATAGGTAGTGCTTGAGTGATTTTAAAACTTGAAGGGTTCTGGCTGGGTGATTGGAAGAGTACAGGAGTAGTACCTGGGTGATTGGAGGGCTGTATAAATAGACCTTGGGTGATTTTATAAGTGTATGTGTACTGCCTGAATGAATAGAGCATTCTATAGACACTGCCTGGATGATTGAAAGAGTGCAAGGGTAATGTTTGGGTGATTGCATCAGTGCAGGGTTAATGTTTAGGGGATTGGAGAAGTGTGTAGGTACTACCTGGGTGATTGGAAGAGTGTACGGGTAATGTCTAGCTGATTGCATGAGTGTAGAGGTACTGCCTGGGTGATTGGAACAGTACATAGGTAGTGTCTGGGTGATATAACTGTATGGATACAGTCTAGGTGATTGGAGAAATGCATGGATAGTGCATCGGTGATGTCAGGAGTGTGGGAATAATGCCTAACTGTATATATCAGTGCATGGGTAGTGTTTGAAAAAATGGATGAGTGCAATAAAAGTGACTGTAAACAATACTTTATATTTTTATGCTTATTACATTATTTCATCTTACCTTCTTTATTAAAGTAGATATAAAACTCAGTGAAACTATTTTACAGTACTTTTGTTGTAAATTGAATTTACATTTTTTCAATCTTTAGTATTACTTTCTGAAATAAGAAAGAAGAAAAACTGTTATTACATATAATATTTTAGTTTTAAGAATACAACATAATTTTAGAATTACATAACATATTCAGTTTCCCTTTTTTGCTGTTTTCAGATTCTACTGAATTCCACCATACATAGTGATTTCAATGTAGATCATCATATAACAGCAGGGAAAAAAAATACAATCAATGAGATTGTAAAAAACAAACAAATATGCGTTGAAAATATTTACAACAAGTTCTACTATCTGTTTACCTATCTACAGTTTCTAAATTACATTCTTCAACTACATTAAATCATTTATTTCTCTGAAGTACATTTTCTAAAATATACACTCTCATTTACATTGTGTATAATATAAAGATCAAATATATAAACTACTTATTTGAAACACAATTTTGCAAATGCAATAAGAATTAGCACAAACAATAATCCAAACAGTAATTGTTCACATCTTCCCAATAGGCCGAATAATGTTTCCAAATCCATTTGCATTGAAAATATCCAAAATAAACTCATACATTCGTGTTCACATCTTCCCAATAGGCCGAATGATGTTTTTAAAACTTTGGCATTAAAAATATCAGATATTAATCTAGTAATTCGAAAGGCAACCTACATTTGAATTCCAAATGGGCATCATTGCAATGTGTCCATCCTTCATTGCACTTTAAATACACAGCATAGTGTCCAGATGTTGTAGTAGGTCCATCATGGAAAATAATAGCCACAGCTTTAAAAGTTCTTCCTGAAATTGATAGTTGACTTGCCACAAAATTTTTAATTTTGGTTTCCAATTTTCTTCCATTTGCTCTACAACGTTGTAGCATTAAAATGACATATTTTCCAAATCTTTCTATATGTAAGGTTGACAACATTTGTGATTTGCAATGTGAGCATTTAATATCTTGATTAGCTGTTTTTAGTAATTTGTTAAAAGACACTGATTTGCAATCTGGTATGGTCAAATATATGAATCGTTCAGTGTCTATTTCAGTGGTAAAAGAAAATGAACACTCTTCACATTTATGATCCCATCTGTAACTTATTCAAAACAAATTTTCAATTTCTATTCCTTCATCTTCTAATACTGCAAGCATAAACATAAGAAATTATTGTGCATCTTGTTGTATATTGAGTGTAAATTGCGAAGAACCAGTACATATATCCAAAAGATGCCGAATGCCAGAAGCAGTATGGATTTTAGTTCTATCAGATACCAACTTTTCAATAATATAATGTAATAAAGAACAGAATCTTTTTTCTCGATTTTTCATAATTTCATGATGATGATCTTCTAGATAAAAGACAACATTCACAATTACATTAGCATAGCAGTTGATACCTGAACTATTTTCTAACTGGTATCCTACAATATCATCAACAGTGCCCATTTTCATTTTCTTTGCAGCTTCATCATTCTGTTGAATTATTTTCTTTTTTGAATCACACTAGAATGTTTCTCATATTCCCGTTTTGGACATACTACACGTTTCTCATGTATTGGATACTCACCTAAATTAGGAGCATAAAGTCTTCTTAACAGATTATACTCTCTTACATAATTTGCATCAGTACTAATCTTATCCTCTTTAAAATCAATCAAATACAAACCAGATAATGTTCTTACTCGAGACAATGCAATGTGTGCCATGCCCTCTTTAAACACTGTATTTCCAATATTTACCAAAGCACTGTCTACACTTGAGATTTATGAATGGTCACAGCATATGCTAAAGAAAGAGGAAACTGTTTGCTATGAACATACAAGTCTTTTATACGCAAAAAACGAACAGCACAATGTCCAATCTGTTTTACCTCTTCAATCTGATCAAATTTAATCTTTAAAAATTCAATTCCATCTCTGTTCTGATAATTAACAAAATCAACAACTTTTCCCATTGCTCCATTTACTAAACCTTTTTCTACATCCATATTACGCCGTAAAATTACCCGACAGTTCACACATACATATAAAGTCTTTTCTAAACCAGCAGTCTTAGATACAGACTTCTCCAAAGAATCCAATTTTGACTGTAATTTCTCTGAGAGAAGAATAGTAACTCCTTCGTGTTCCATTTTATCAATGGTTTCCATTTTCTCTATTGGTTGTTTTTCCAGTTTCAAAAGTTCTTTATTGAATGTAGAACACTCTTGCAGTGTTGGCATTAGGCAAACTATAAACTTCTTTTCTCCAATTTGTTTGTATATTATTTCAGGTGCAATGTTTTCATTTGGAAACAAGTTTGTTAGTAGCCGACTTTGTAAAGCTTCTTTACCATGTTTTGTCAAAACACCAATTCTTATATCTTGAAGAATGTTTCCATAATGTTCATCACTTGTTTGTTGCATATTCTTAATAAGTTCTTTATATTCAAAATGAGACCAAATGTTTACATTTCCAATACTTCCCAAAGATTTCCTAGTATCTTCATGGACAAGTGTTTTAAAAACTGGTTGCCCTTTCACAGGAGTAAGTTGTAGTAAATCGCCAAATACAATTACATGTTTTCCTCCAAATAAAACATCATAATCTTTTTTTTAAATCTGTTGCATTCTTAAATGTACAAAGGCAAGCATTAAGTTTGAAACCATGCTCACCTCATCAATGATCAGAAGTTTAATTTTCTTTAGTACTCTTGAGACTTCATAACAAGCTTCTCCAGATAGCTTGTGATATTCCAACTTATTTTCATGTTCAACTGGTAGCATGAGTAATCAATGTAATGTAATCCCTTTAATGTTGTGTGCTGCTAACCCAGTTGGAGCGGTTACAACACAAGATAAATGTGATTCACTGGTTTTGTGTAGATAACTGGTCAAAACTTTAATTAAGAAACTTTTTCCTGTTCCAGCTTGACCACTGATATACACTGAATAGGTTTAAGTGATGTGCATTTGCATTCTTTTTTCATGCAGTAAACCATGCTGTATCTGGTGTGTCACTTGCTGAAATATTTCTTTTTGTTCAATATTTAGTTGTTCTTCCAAGTTTCCCAACTCAATAATATCCTGTTGTGATTGTTGCATTGCCGTTTTCTACTTCATTCATGGCTATTGCTGCTTCATTTTCAAGAATTGGTTGTCCTAATGGATCTTGACTTAGTGGAGCAGACCTTTGACTATCTTGAGAACTGTCTCTAGCTATTTCAGCTGCAATAGTAGTTTCTTGTTCAATTTCTTCATTTAACAATTGTAGATAATTTGGAAAAATTGTGCATTGAATGCTATTTTTACATGCATTAAAAGAATCTTCATAGCAGTCAAAATCTCCAAGTAATTCCATTTCACTACGCCAAGGCTTGAAAAGTTGCAGAAGTGCTAAATAGAAAAATTCCCTTTTATCTGGAGTTTCGGAACTGAGTTTCCTGTGGTTAACCCCTTGTGTGCTCATGACGAGCTGGACTCGTCATGGCACACAGTCGCCGTGTGCTCATGACGAGTCCAGCTTGTCATGACACCCACCCACGGGGGAAGCGCTGGCGCTCCCCCCGTGGGCGGTCGATCCCAGTGTTTCTACCGGGGAAGGCAGGGGAAGACCTTCCCCTGCATCCCCCCTCCCGCCCCTCCGCGTCATCAATGACGTCAGCGCGCGAGCGCGCTGACGTCATTGGAGGTTTCCCTTTGTTCCCCGACGCGCAGGAAGCCATTTGCTTCCAGAGCGTCGGGGAACAAACAGGTAAGTTTTGGGGCTGGGGAGGGGGGATTTAAACGAAAGAGGCATCCCTTTCCCTCGATGCCTCTTTTGTGCATTCCTGCTGCATGATCGTGCGATCGTGCAGCAGGAATGCCCACTAGCGCCAGGGATGTTTTTTTTTTTTGCATTGGCCAGTGTTTTGTTGGTTGGGGGAATCACTGTAGGCTTTGTCTGCCCCCCTGGGGGGGGGGCAGAATATAATTTTATATAAAAAAAATCGGCCCACTGGGCCAATGTAATAAATGCACTGGGGAGTGGCCCCTTGGGCAAGGGTCACTCCCCTTTGGGGGCCATTTTAATATGCCCATGATGTTAGGTTTTGTTTGGGGGAGCGGCCCCTTAGGCAAGGGTCGCTCCCCTTTTGGGAGCATACATTTTGGCCTTGTCTGCCCCCCTGGAGGGGGCAGATTTAAATTTTTAAAAATGTATTCGGCCCACTGGGCCAATAGAGTAAATGTAGTGGGGAGTGGCCCCTTGGGCAAGGGTCACTCCCCTTTTGAGGGCATACATTTTGGCTTTGTCTGCCCCCTGGGGGCAGAATTAATTTTTTTAAATAAAATCGGCCCACTGGGCCAATGGAATAAATGTAGTGGGGAGTGGCCCCTTGGGTAAGGGTCACTCCCCTTTGAGGGCCATTTTAGTATGCCCATGATGTTAGGTTTTGTTTGGGGAGCGGCCCCTTAGGCAAGAGTCGCTCCCCTTTTGAGGGCATACATTTTGGCTTTGTCTGCCCCTTGGGGGGGGCAGATTTAAATGTTCTTAAATAAAATCGGCCCACTGGGCCAATAGAATAAATGTACACTCACCCCCAGTCAACTGATCTGGGTTTAATCCATCATCATGCTTTAGCTCACTCCACCACCCCAGTTCAGACATGGCCATATGCAAATCAGTCTGACCCTGTGCCTCATGGGAACAGCCCAGCCCGAAATGCCAAGCCATGTCTTCCCTGGCCCGGAAACAACCATCCTGGGACCGGTTTCTGGCTAATCATCCATCATCAGCCAGGCTAGCTTGAGTCCAGTGGCAAAGTGAGCAAGGGACCCACGTCTGGGCATACCCTGCCAACTTAGGGCGATCAAAGCGCACAGGGTCAGACTGATTTGCATATGGCCATGTCTGAACTGGGGTGGTGGAGTGAGCTAAAGAATGATGATGGATTAAACCCAGATCAGTTGACTGGGGGTGAGTGTTAGATTTGCTCAAGCGCTCCGTCCATCATCCCCTTTGGTATCACCCTGAGGGGCAGATCGCATGATTTTTTTTTTTTTTGTAGGGCCACTAGGCCACCAGGGGTTTTTTTTATGTTGGGGAGCGGCCCCTTGGACATGGGTCGCTCCCCTTTATGGGAGGATGATTGTGGCCATTTCTGCCCTCTTTGGGTGGCAGAGTAGCAGTATGTTTTTAGGCCAATCTGCCCCCAAGGGGGGCAGAAGCCACTAGATACCAGAGTTTTTTTAATTTTTGTTTTGGGGGGTGGCCTCAAGGTCAAGGGTTGCTCCCCTTCTATGGGGGTGAATATTTAATTTATACTCTTAGGCCCACCTACCCCTTAGCTTGGCTGGTGGACTGTGTGTGGACTGGTGCATTATTTGCATATGTGATTGTAATGTTTTTTTCTCCTTTTTAATCTAGTGTAAAGCTTTTGATTCCTGTTTGCGGTTTCGACAGTGGTTGTTCTGCAGTTTTGCGTAGTTGCATTTTTTGGTAAGAAAAACATTTTTGTTGTATTTACTCCAAATGAGTAATATTGTAATGTATGAATGAATTTTTTGTAAGTGGTGTCATAATGGCAGCATATTCAGTTAGTGTTTTGAGCATGAAAATCTTTGCGATGTGTTTTGCATTGTCTTATGTGTAATTTTCTTTTCTCTTTCTTTTTTAGTGGGATATTGTTGATCCATACTGTGTCTGTGCAGAGTAGGTGGTGGTGAGTTTAGCTGCTTCTGGCAAGTGAGTGGTATCGTTTTGGAGTGTATAGGTATTTCTGATAAAGGTGCATTTTGTTTATTACTTATTTTACAAAGTGTTTGTTGTTGTTGACTTGTTTGACAAGTTACCTTTATTAGTAATCATTATGGCTAGCCGTAGAATGACTGCTCAGCAGGTGGTTGGTATGCTTCTTGAATCTTCCTCTGAGCCGGATTATGAGACTGACAGTGCGTCTGAGGGAGAGGAGGGAGGGGAAGATTCTGGCAGTGAGTTTTCTCTCCACATGGAATCATCGGATGATGAAGGTTCTCTCTGTGCAGATGAAGTGCCTGTTTTAGAGGAGGATACTGCTGTGCCGATGGTGCAAGAGGTATCTGATTTGCAGCCTGAGGCTGCTAGGCTTCCTACTGGAAGTGCTGGACTCTGGGTTGATCCAAACATGGTGCAGCTGGTGTTGCCTGCCTTTAGCGGTGATGCAGGGTGTAGAGTGGATTGTGAACATTATTTGCCTATACAGTTTTTTCAGTTGTTCATGGATGATGTATTTTTGGGTGAGATTGTTGAGCAGACTAATTTGTATGCTGAACAGTTTTTGAGGGACAACAGTGACAAACTTAGGCCCTACTCTAGAGCTACCCGGTGGACTCCCACAAATCTGGAAGAGATTAAGAAGTTTTTGGGTTTGACTTTATTGATGGGTTTGATAAGGAAGCCGAACCTGGCTTCATATTGGTCTACCAGCCCCTTGATGGCAACAGCCATATTTCCTGCAGTTATGACTCGTGATCGGTATTTACTTTTGCTACATATGCTGCATTTTGTTGATAATTCTTTGGCGTTGCCACGTATTCACCCTGACTGTGACCGTCTTTTTAAGATTCGGCCTGTTCTTGATCACTTTGTAGATCGATATTCAGAGATCTATACTCCAGGGAAAGAAATATCTATTGATGAGTCTTTGGTCTTGTTCAAGGGTCGTTTGGTTTTTAGGCAGTACATCCCTAGCAAGAGGGCACGCTATGGAATTAAGCTGTATATGTTGTCTGAGAGTAGGACAGGATATGTTTTTAATTTTCGTGTGTACACTGGTAGAGATTCCACTATTGACCCCCCACGTTGTCCGTCCACTTTTGGAGTTTCAGAGAAAATTGTGTGGGATCTTTCTAGAAGATTGTTTAACAGAGGCCACCATTTGTACCTTGATAACTTCTACACTGCTGTGCAATTATTTAAGGAATTGTTTAAAGTGGACACTTTTGCATGTGGCACAATCTGCTCTAACCGCAAAGGTTATCCGAAAGAGCTTGTTTGCAAAAAACTTCAGAGGGGTCAGTGCAGTTCCTTGCGTAGTGATGAACTACTAGCTGTGAAATTTGTGGACAGGAGGGATGTGTACATGCTGACTACCATCCATGATGAGAGTACTTCACCTGTGCCTGTTTGGGGTCAGGTTGCTGAAGTGCGCAAACTTGTGTGCATTCTAGACTACAATAAGCACATGGGTGGTGTTGACAGAGTAGATCAGAGGTTGGAACCTTACACTGCTAATCGGAAGGCTTATGTTTGGTATAAGAAGTTGGCCATCCATTTCTTCAACTTAGCAACTTTCAATGCTTTTATTGTGTTCAAGGAGTGTTCTCCTGCGTCAAAGTTGACATTTCTTCAGTTTCAGCACTCTGTGATAGCTAGCCTTGTTGTTGTGGAACAGGCAAGTGTTCCTAGATTTGGAGTGGTGGAGGATGTGGCTCGATTGAAAGATCGCCACTTTCCTGATTACATTCCTCCCACATCTTCAAAAGACTTTCCCACTAGGAGATGTAGAGTCTGTTGGCGAAGAGGTTTGCGGAAGGAGCCTCGTCTTTTCTGCCCCGGGTGTCCTTCTAACCCGGGGCTGTGTGTGCCTGCTTGTCTTAGAGCGTACCACACGCAAAATAATTTTTGGGACCATCCATGAGTGGTAAAGTGAACTGCCTGGTCTGTATTGTTTAAAAATTTGTATTCTGTTTCAAGGTTGGCATTAGTGCAATGTATTTAGTTTCAGATTTTGTGTTAGTAGATTTGTATCTATTTGCAATTTGTTTGTGTTTTTTTTGTATAAAAAATCCTAAATGTGATGGCGGTGTGCGTGGACTGGCGCTTGGCTGGCGGTATGCGTGGACTGGTGCTTGGCTGGCGGTGTGCGTGGACTGGCGCTTGTCTGGCGGTGTGCGTGGACTGGCGCTTGGCTGGTGGTGTGTGTGGATTGGTGCTTGGCTGGTGGTGTGCGTTGACTGGTGCTTGGCTGGCGGTGTGAGTGGATTGGCGCTTGGCTGGTGTTGTGTGTGCACTGGAGCTTGGCTGGCGGTGTGCGTGGTTTGGCGCTTGGCTGGCGGTGTGCGTTGACTGGTGTTTGGCTGGCGGTGTGCGTGAATTGGCGCTTGGCTGGCGGTGTGCGTGGATTGGTGCTTGGCTGGTGTTGTGCGTGGATTGGCGCTTGGCTGGCGGTGTGCGTGGACTGGCGCTTGGCTGGCGGTGTGTGTGGTCTGGTGCTTGACTGGCGGTGTGCGTGGACTGGTGCTTGGCTGGCAGTGTGCGTGGATTGGTGCTTAGCTGGTGGTGTGCGTTGACTGGTGCTTGGCTGGCGGTGTGCGTGGATTGGCGCTTGGCTGGCGGTGTGCGTGGACTGGTGCTTGGCTGGCGGTGTGCGTGGACTGGCGCTTGGCTGGCGGTGTGCGTGGACTGGTGCTTGGCTGGCGGTGTGCGTGGACTGGCGCTTGGCTGGCGGTGTGTGAGTAGTGACTTGCTGCTGGTCACTACACACACTGGTAGCTGAGCGCCACTCCACGCAATCCATCAGTTTGTGTAGTTGCTATGTCAGGAATGTGGTGGGCGTGTGAAAGTGATGGGGCCTTGAATGGCGCTGTCTGCTGGTGTGAGTGTTGTAATGTGATGGGCCCGCGGCTGGCGGTGTGAATGTTTTGTATGTGTCACACGTATGAAAGGTGTATGAATGGCCTGTAAAGAGGTTGGTGCCTTGTCGTGGCTTTACAGCTCACGAGCTGTGAGTCAATGGTTCAGTTTCTCGTCCTTTCAATTATTAACAGTGCATTTCATTTTTGAGAAATCACTTGCTAGTACAATTGTATATACTGAACCATCACTCACCCTCGTGCCAAATCCAACCAGTATGTGTGTGTGCTTGAGGATTAGATGGCTGTGCAGTAATAGTTGTCTTTTTTCTCTTTCTAAAGCAGGGTGTACCTTGTCCCTTTTTGCGAATGTTGTGATGTGTTGGTTTTGTGCCTGGTGGTGTGAATGGTCTTGTGTGTATCACGTATGAAAGGTGTGTGAATGGCCTGTAAAACGGTTGGTGCCTTGCCGTGGCTTTACAGCTCACGAGCTGCGAGTCACTGGTTCAGTTTTTTGTGCATTTAATTATTGACAGTGCATTCCATTTTTGTGAAATCTCTTGTTAATAAAATTTTATATACTGAACCGTCACTCGCCCTCGTGCCAAATCCAACCAGTATGTGTGTGTGCTTGAAGAATAGATGGCTGTGCAGGAATCTTTGTCTTTTTAGTCTCTCTGCCAAGGTGTACATTCCATCTAAGAATAACCTACCATCTGTAGATATTATCGTTAACCCATGGGAGTACATGGTGATGTCTCTCTTGTGAATTCCAACAAGTTATTTTATCCACAATGTCCTGCAAACTTAAAAATGTCTGTCACATTTTCCTTGCAATTTTGTGCTTAAAATTCTGATGCTGCAGAAATAAACACATAATTATGTCAAAACTATTTGGTTTTGCAAGGGGGGTCACCTGGGTTTTTGGTCCCGTGCTCGGTGGCCATCTAGGGAAACCTACCAAACCCACACATTTCTGCAAAGTAGACACCCGGGGGCTTCCAGGGAGGTATGGCTTGCGTGGATCCCCCAACGTTTCCTTACCCAGAATCCCCTGCAAACCTCAATTTTAGCTGAAAAAAATCACTTTTTTCAGACATTTTTGTGTGGGAAAGTGTGGCATCACCGGGCTCACACAAATTTCCTACCACCCAGCGTTCCCCCAGGTCTCCCGATAAAAATGGTGCCTCACTTGTGTGGGAGGCCCAAGTACCCGCGACAGGCAAGGGCCCAAAACGTAGTGAGGCGACATCAAAATTGCTTATCTCAAAACCACCTGGTTTTGCAAGAGGGGTCACCTGGGTTTTTGGCCCCGTGCTTGGCGGCCATCTAGGGAAACCTACCAAACCCACACATTTCTGAAAACTAGACACCCGGGGGCTTCCAAGGAGGTATGGCTTGCGTGGATCCCCCAATGTTTCCTTACCCAGAATCCCTTGCCAACCTAAATTTTAACTGAAAAAATCACTTTTTTCACACATTTTTGTGTGGGAAAGTGTGGCATCACCGGGCTCACACAAATTTCCTACCACCCAGCGTTCCCCCAGGTCTCCCGATAAAAATGGTGCCTCACTTGTGTGGGAGGCCCAAGTACCCGCGACAGGCAAGGGCCCAAAACGTGGTGAGGCGACATCAAAATTGCCTATCTCAAAACCACCTGGTTTTGCAAGAGGGGTCACCTGGGTTTTTGGCCCCGTGCTCGGCGGCCATCTAGGGAAACCTACCAAACCCACACATTTCTGAAAACTAGACACCCGGGGGCTTCCAAGGAGGTATGGTTTGCGTGGATCCCCCAATGTTTCCTTACCCAGAATCCCTTGCTAACCTAAATTTTAGCTGAAAAAATCACTTTTTCACACATTTTTGTGTGGGAAAGTGTGGCATCACCGGGCTCACACAAATTTCCTACCACCCAGCGTTCCCCCAGGTCTCCCGATAAAAATGGTGCCTCACTTGTGTGGGAGGCCCAAGTACCCGCGACAGGCAAGGGCCCAAAACGTGGTGAGGCGACATCAAAATTGCCTATCTCAAAACCACCTGGTTTTGCAAGGGAGTCACCTGGGTTTTTGGCCCCGTGCTCGGCGGCCATCAAGGGAAACCTACCAAACCCACACATTTCTGAAAACTAGACACCCGGGGCTTCCAAGGAGGTATGGCTTGCGTGGATCCCCCAACGTTTCCTTACCCAGAATCCCTTGCAAACCTCAATTTTAGCTGAAAAAATCACTTTTTCAGACATTTTTGTGTGGGAAAGTGTGGCATCAAAGGGCTCACACAAATTTCCTACCACCCAGCGTTCCCCCAGGTCTCCCGATAAAAATGGTGCCTCACTTGTGTGGGAGGCCCAAGTACCCGCGACAGGCAAGGGCCCAAAACGTAGTGAGGCGACATCAAAATTGCCTATCTCAAAACCACCTGGTTTTGCAAGAGGGGTCACCTGGGTTTTTGGCCCCGTGCTCGGCGGCCATCTAGGGAAACCTACCAAACCCACACATTTCTGAAAACTATACACCCGGGGGCTTCCAAGGAGGTATGGCTTGCGTGGATCCCCCAACGTTTCCTTACCCAGAATCCCTTGCAAACCTCAATTTTAGCTGGAAAAATCACTTTTTCAGACATTTTTGTGTGGGAAAGTGTGGCATCACCGGGCTCACACAAATTTCCTACCACCCAGCGTTCCCCCAGGTCTCCCGATAAAAATGGTGCCTCACTTGTGTGGGAGGCCCAAGTACCCGCGACAGGCAAGGGCCCAAAACGTGGTGAGGCGACATCAAAATTGCCTATCTCAAAACCACCTGGTTTTGCAAGGGAGTCACCTGGGTTTTTGGCCCCGTGCTCGGCGGCCATCAAGGAAACCTACCAAACCCACACATTTCTGAAAACTAGACACCCGGGGGCTTCCAAGGAGGTATGGCTTGCGTGGATCCCCCAACGTTTCCTTACCCAGAATCCCTTGCAAACCTCAATTTTAGCTGAAAAAATCACTTTTTCAGACATTTTTGTGTGGGAAAGTGTGGCATCACTGGGCTCACACAAATTTCCTACCACCCAGCGTTCCCCAGGTCTCCCGATAAAAATGGTGCCTCACTTGTGTGGGAGGCCCAAGTACCAGCGACAGGCAAGGGCCCAAAACGTAGTGAGGCGTCATCGAAATTGCCTATCTCAAAACCACCTGGTTTTGCAAGGGGGGTCACCTGGGTTATTGGCCCCGTGCTCGGTGGCCATCAAGGAAACCTACCAAACCCACACATTTCTGAAAACTACACACCCGGGGCTTCCAAGGAGGTATGGCTTGCGTGGATCCTCAACGTTTCCTTACCCAGAATCCCTTGCAAACCTCAATTTTAGCTGAAAAAATCACTTTTTTCAGACATTTTTGTGTGGGAAAGTGTGGCATCACCGGGCTCACACAAATTTCCTACCACCCAGCGTTCCCCCAGGTCTCCCGATACCCGATAAAAATGGTGCCTCACTTGTGTGGGAGGCCCAAGTACCCGCGACATGCAAGGACACAAAACGTTTTGAGGCAACATCAACATTGCCTATCAAAAAATGTTTTGGGCCCTTGCCTGTTGCGGTTACTTGGGCCTCCCACACGAGTGAGGCATCATTTTTATCGGGAGACCGGGGATCGCTGGGTGGTAGGAAATTTGTGTGAGCCCGGTGATGCCACACTTCCCACACAAAAATGTCTGAAAAAAGTGATTTTTTCAGCTAAAATTGAGGTTTGCAGGGGATTCTGGGTAAGAAACGTTAGGGGATCCACACAAGCCATACCTCCCTGAAGCCCCAGTGTCTACTTTGCAGAAATGTGTGGGTTTGTAGGTTTCCCTTGATGGCAGCCGAGCACGGGACCAAACCCAGGTGACCCCTTGCAAACCAGGTGGTTTTGATATAGGCAATTTTGATGTCGCCTCACTAAGTTTTGGGCCCTTGCCTGTCGCGGTACTTGGGCCTCCCACACAAGTGAGGCACAATTTTATCGGGAGACCTGGAGGACGCTGGGTGGTAGGAAATTTGAGTGAGCCCGGTGATGCCACACTTTCCCACACAAAAATGTCTGAAAAACTGATTTGTTCAGCTAAAATTGAGGTTTGCAAAGGATTCTGGGTAGGAAACGTTGGGAGATCCACGCAAGCCATACCTCTGGAAGCCCAGGTGTCTAGTTTTCAGAAATGTGTGGGTTTGGTAGGTTTCCTAGATGGCCGCCGAGCACGGGCCAATACCCAGGTGACCCCTTGCAAAACCAGGTGGTTTTGAGTAGGCAATTTTGATGTCAGCCTCACTATGTTTTGGGCCCTTGCCTGTCGCGGCTACTTGGGCCTCCCACACAAGTGAGGCACCATTTTTATCGGGAGACCTGTGGGAACGCTGGGTGGTAGCAAATTTGTGTGAGCCCAGTGATGCCACACTTCCCACACAAAATGTGTGAAAAAGTGATTTTTTCAGCTAAAATTGAGGTTTGAAGGGTATTCTGGGTAAGGAAATGTTGGGGTAGCCACGCAAGCCATACCTCCCTGGAAGCCCCCGGGTGTCTACTTTTCAGAAATGTGTGTGTTTGGTAGGTTTCCCTTGGTGCCGGCAGAGCTAGGGTTCACAAACTACAGCTAGGCACTTTGCCAAAAAAGGGTCATTTTTCACTGCGAAATTGAGGTATGACCACGTTGCGTTTTGCACCCTTTCCTGTCGCGGGCACTAGGCCGACCCACACAAGTGAGGTACCATTTTTCTCGGAAGACTTTGGGGAACGCGGGGTGGGTTGAAATTTGTGGATCCACGCAGATTCCTGAACTTTCCACCACAGAAATGTGGGGAAAATGTGTTTTTTGGGGCAATTCTTTAGGTTTGCAAGGGATTTTGGGTAACAGAACCTGGTGGGAGGCAGTCAAGTCACCCCATCCTGGATTCCCCTGGGTGACTAGTTTTCAAAAATGTATAGGTTTGCTATGTTTCCCTAGGTGCCGGCAGAGGTAGGGTTAAAAAAGTACAGCTAGGCACTTTGCAAAAAAGGGTCATTTTTGACTGCGAAATTGAGGTATGACCACGTTCCGTTTTGCGCCGTTTCCTGTCGCGGGCAATAGGCCGACCCACACAAGTGAGGTACCATTTTTCTCAGAAGACTTTGGGGAACGCGTGGTGGTTGGAAATTTGTGGATCCACGCAGATTCCAGAACTTTCCACCACAGAAATTTGGGGAAAATGTGTTTTTTTGGATAATTGTTTAGGTTTGCAAGGGATTCTGGGTAACAGAACCTGGTGGGAGGCAGTCAAGTCACCCCATGCTGGATTCCCCTGTGTGTCTAGTTTTCAAAAATGTATAGGTTTGCTAGGTTTCCGTAGGTGCCGGCAGAGCTAGGGTTCAAAAACTACAGCTAGGCACTTTGCAAAAAAAGGGTCATTTTTCACCCCATCCTGGATTCCCCTGGGTGTCTAGGTTTAAAAAATGTATAGGTTTTCTAGGTTTCCCCAGGTACCGGCAGAGGTAGGGTTCAAAAACTACAGCTTGGCACTTTGCAAAAAAAGGGTCATTTTTCACTGCGAAATTGAAGTGTGACCACGTTGCGTTTTGCGCCGTTTCCTGTCGCGGGCACTAGGCCGACCCACACAAGTGAGGTACCATTTTTCTCGGTAGACTTTGGGGAACGCGGGGTGGGTGGAAATTTGTGGATCCACGCAGATTCCAGAACTTTCCACCACAGAAATGTGGGGAACATGTGGTTTTTTTGACAATTGTTTAGGTTTGCAAGGGATTCTGGGTAACAGAACCTGGTGGGAGGCAGTCAAGTCACCCCATCCTGGATTCCCCTGGATGTCTAGTTTTCAAAAATGTATAGGTTTGCTTGTTTTCCCTAGGTGCCGGCAGAGCTAGGGTTCAAAAACTACAGCTAGGCACTTTGCCAACAAAGGGTCATTTTTCAAAGCGAAATTGAGGTGTGACCACGTTGCGTTTTGCGCTGTTTCCTGTCGCGGGCACTAGGCCGACCCACACAAGTGAGGTACCATTTTTCTCGTAAGACTTTGGGGAACGCGGGGTGGGTGGAAATTTGTGGATCCACGCAGATTCCAGAACTTTCCACCACAGAAATGTGGTGAAAATGTGTTTTTTGACAATTTTTAGGTTTGCAAGGGATTCTGGGTAACAGAACCTGGTGGGAGGCAGTCAAGTCACCCCATCCTGGATTCCTCTGTGTGTCTAGTTTTCAAAAATGTATAGGTTTGCTAGGTTTCCCTAGGTGCCGGCAGAGCTAGGGTTCAAAAACTACAGCTAGGCACTTTGCCAAAAAGGGTCATTTTTCACTGCGAAATTGAGGTGTGACCACGTTGCGTTTTGCGCCATTTCCTGTCGCAGGCACTAGGCCGACCCACACAAGTGAGGTACCATTTTTTCTCGTAAGACTTTGGGGAACGCGGGGTGGGTGGAAATTTGTGGATCCACGCAGATTCCAGAACTTTCCACCACAGAAATGTGGGGAAAATGTGTTTTTTGACAATTTTTAGGTTTGCGAGGGATTCTGGGTAACAGAACCTGGTGGGAGGCAGTCAAGTCACCCCATCCCGGATTCCCCTGGGTGTCTAGTTTTCAAAAATGTATAGGTTTGCTAGGTTTCCCTAGGTGCCGGCAGAGCTAGTGTTCAAAAACTACAGCTAGACACTTCGCAAAAAAAGGGTAAATTTTCATTATGAAAATGTGGTGTGTTCACGTTGGGTTTTGAGCCATTTCCTGTTGTGGGCACTAAGCCTACCCACACAGGTGAGGTACCATTTTTATCGGGAGACTTAGGGTAATTCATATTTGTAAAGCAACTGTTATTACCTATTGATTTTTGATGCATTTCTGCCTTCCAAATGAAAGACATTGTGTAAAAAGAATTCATTTTGAAAAATGACCAATAATTCTCATGCTAGTATGAGTATTCCCAATTTTGAAAATGTGCAAATATGTACTGTTTCTAAACTCTATAATTTGTTCCCATTTCAGAAATACATAGGTGTATTTCATACCGATTTTTCCATGTATACATTTTCCCACAATAATTGCTATATACCCGGTACATAATAAAAAGCCATTTCAAATTGCTACTCAGTTTTTGACTCTGGGTTCATCTGGTTCTTGGTGAACCTACAAGTCCTATATATCCCCACAACCAGGAAGGTCCAGCGGATGTAACGGTATATTGCTTTCAAAGAGCTGTCATAATTACAAGAAGTTACAGGTGAAAACGTTGACACAAAAGGCTGTTTTTTTCAACTAATTTTCAATTTTTCCTATATTTAACTGTTAGTTTCTATAAAGAAACCTTGATGGATCTACACAAATGACCCCTTGCTGAATTCAGAATTTCGTCTACTTTTCTAAAATGGATAGCTTTCTAGGATCCATTATTGCTTTCACACCCATTTCTACCATTAACTAGAAGGAGGTTGAAAGCACAAAAAATAGCAAAAATAGGCTATGTCCCAGAAAAATGCCAAAACTGTGTAACAAATGTTGGTTTTCTGACAAAAGTCTGTCATTCCCTAAAAGCTGGGAAAATGGTGATTTCAGCCCCACAAACCCTTTTTTGATAACATTTGCAGGGAAAAACCCAGACGCTTTCATTTGCAGCCCGTTTTTCCCATTTTTCCAAAGAAAAACAAAATGTTGCTGTATTTTGGCTAATTTCTGGGACCCCCCCAGGGGAATCCACAAACCCTGGGTACCTTTAGAATCCCCATGATGTTGGAAGAAAAGGACGCAAATTTGGCATGGATACCTTATGTGGTCAAAAAGTTACAGGGGCCTAAGCGCGCACTACCCCAAATAGCCAAAAAAAGGCTTAGCACAGGGGGGGGGAAATGCCTAGCAGCGAAGGGGTTAATAAGATTTCCTTTGGCATGTTTTACCAAACATCCTTCACATCCAATTACTGCATATGTTTCTTCATTTATATTTTCTGTAACATTTCTCTTCAAACTGTAATGTTGCAGTATTTCAAAGAGACATATGTTTTCCAGATGTGGACTTCTTTTAGGATAGTACGTATCCAACATATTATTTCTAACAATATCTGTACTTTCTGGTTCATTCAATGCTGAGTATTCACTTTCTTGTACAGATTTCAATACTCAATTTCGTGTTGCAGCAAGACCTAGACTTACCCAAATGATTCCTCTTGACTTTGAATATAAACTTGCAGAGGTCAACCGATCCGAACATTCGTAGGATCCAATCTCTCGATGGGAAAGCATCTTCAAACTAAAGCTGTACAATTTGTTACTAAGAGTCTTCTCTTGTGAAATTTCTTCCCACATTTCTTTAAACTCCATCTTCTCAGATTTGGTTATATATGACGTAACATAGCGAGCAACTGCAATTGAATTATCTGCAACATACTGGATATCCATGTTTGCATTCCACATTGTCAAAATCACTGGATTGTAGTCATTAATATACTTTGAATCTTCAGTTCTTTTTATGTTGTAAGTTTTCTGCGGAGATTTTTGAGTTATAGTATGCCTTACTGCTGACATGAAACTGTTGACTCTTCCTTTTGAAATTACTGGACGTGGGAATCCAAAACGACATTTTGTATAAAATTCTCCCTTTGACTTGTATTTCCGTCGACAATATTTTCCACATCGATGACTCTGAAACCGTAAAACTTGTTGTCTCAAGTTGTTTTCTCCTCCTTCTTTTGGAATGGCACAGGTAACATACTCTTCAATGAAAGACAAAACACTTTCATCAGTATCAGTTCCAAATTTTGGTGCATTCTTGATCCATAACAGCATGTGTATATGAGGTGCACCTCTGGCTTGGTACTCCTATCTCCAAAATAAATCAATAACTTCTCCAAGAGGTGGATTATTTTTATTGCAGATAAAAGACATCATAGCTTGAAACCTATGATTAAAATATCTGCACACATATACAGGATCCAAGGAACACAGTTCTCCAGCTGTCTTCATTTCAATGTTTTCAATATTTGAATTTGCTTCTCGTAGAAATTCAAGTAAATCGTCCCATGCGTATTCAGCACAGCTAAGCGTAAAAAACCACGTAGGGGTTCCTAAGTTTCTTAACATACATTTAAGTTCTCCGTGACGATGATACCAATACTCATTAGTACCACGTTGACACGCCTTCAAATTAATTAACTAAGATTCTAAATGATCGTCTCTTTGTTGAACTTTGTCCAAAAATTCCTTTGCAGAAACATGTGTAAGATGAACTCCCGTTTTTAATATGTGTTTCACGGCATATGAAAGTCCAGACAAGTCACTTTCAAACAGAAGATGAAATATATATGGAACACACTGTCGAAATCTTGGATCTTCTGAGTACAATCTTGTCGTACGATATTCTGAAGCTGGAATCTGTACTGGTCGTTCATCATATCGTCCATCATTTCCAGTGGGGAAGAGCTGTGGAAAACAATGAGCTTCTAAACTTTTTTCCCAAACACTCATGGGAGTTCCCTTCGCTTTCTTCATTTGGAATAATTCAGTAGTGTTTCCAATCACTTCTTTTGAATGTAGAGGATGTATACTGTAGTGTTCGTAAATTTCTTCACTCCTTGAGTTGTCCACTTTTTCGATTTGGCCAGTTGAAATTTCTCTATCATCTTCTAAAGATATTTCTTGTTTTTCCACATATACATTTTTATAATAAATATTGTTTTGTACAAGATATAATGTAGCCTTTTGAAGTTTGGTGACATCTACTAACTCTTGCCATATTTTCCGACTCTTTGTTGGTATACCATTAACTAGAATAACTATAGGTTCACTTTCCTCTCTCTCTTCACCAACAGTTTCAATATTTTTCTTAAAATCTAAAGGTAAATACACAACTCTTCCTTTTAAACCTCTTTGTAAATCTGTTGGAGGCAGCTTACCTGTTTTAGGCTCCATACGAACTATAGCCTGAAACGGGTGCAAAGATTGAATAAGAATGGACTCATACGTATTTAAATCTACCAGTTCCGAAGGAATAGCTACCAACTCTAGGTTATTATGTACAGCTCTAGCTGGCATTTTGTTCTCTTCTAATTTGTTGTAACAATATTTACAAATACTTTGATCCCTACCCAACTCAAAACGACCTTCCACCAACAAATAAGCACCAAATTGCTCCCACTTATCATTGTTTTCCTTTTCACTTTTTAAATACACATCAACATTCCTAGTTTGTCTTCTATAGTGAGTACGTCGACAACAAATACAAACATAGTTTGGTTTTTCAGGAGAAAGTACCTTAAACTTTGTAATTTCTTCTGCAAACTTCTCAGTAGTACTATCTTCTACCTCTTCTTCAACACCTACACTTATCAAACTCTCACTTTCTCTACACTCCTCTTCAGGACCAAAGAAACGAAACTGTATATCATCACAAACTTTTTTACATCCAATACTGAACCATGCAAAAGAGCAGTGTTTATTTCACTTAAAGATAATGCAGGACTTTTTACATAGTACAATCTTCTTACTAACTTCCGCATTTCTGAGAGATGTACTGCTAACATTCTTAAATGATGAAAAGTACTTCGACACACTTTTCTAGAAAGACAAGCCAGAGAATGACCCTGCAAGTTAATACATTTTCTCACTTTACAAGGATCTAGTCCTTGCAACATCTTAATCTTCTGTTTAACACTTTTTTTAAACATAATCTCGTAAGAAATTTCGTAATATATCAATCGATTCCTGTCGTATACTACAAATACTACTACAATCCCACTTATACACTGGAGCTTGTGTACGTCTCCTTGAACTTCTTCAGCTATTACTTCTTCCACATTTCTAGGAACCATCTTTTCTTTTCAATTGGACAACCGTTTTTAACCTCATAACAACGACCCCTAGTATCAACTGCATGAACTAATGTATTTTGTTGAAAATAGCTTTCTTCATTAAAAAAAGGTTCAGTACTAGAAGTGTGCTTCCATTCACCAGAAACAAATTTGCAAAAGTTAGTTCTATTAACCAGTCTTTTTCTTTTACTTTTCTCCTTCATAAAGTGCATTGTTTTATTCAATGTTTTCATTCTCTTCAATACTAATAAAAACAATTTTCTTTTCAATTCAAAAGCCTTTTCAACTACACTTTGAATCTGTTCGTTCTTCTTGTAAAATGCTGATCTTCTTTTATATTTTTTGCAATCTTTCAATAAATTTTGTGGTAGTCTACTTTTATACATTCTCTTCCTAATGTCTTTATATTCTTTCATCCTTTCTTCAACATGGATTGTTTCCTATAACCTGATTTTGCATTAATTTATCCTTTTTTCTTTTCCTTCTGATTGCTTGTAGTACTTTTCCTTCTCTTTTCTCCATTTTGAAAATTGATTACATTTTTTAAAAGACTTTTAACAAATTCTTTCGTTCTCTTACCAGAAGACTTTTTCTTCAACGTCACATGTTGTACTTCATCTACTTTCTGCTTTTCTCTATCCTTTAAATAGTTCTGTTTTCTTTGTTGTCTTTTCCTTTGAACTTTTTTTGTCATACTGAATATTTCTTAATAATTATGGAGAATTTAAAAAAAAAAAAAAAAACGTTTATCTTTCAAAAAATATTTAATATTATTAAAATAATTATATACAAATATTGTCATCTATAAATAAAGAAATACATTGAGTAGTGCCTAGATGAATAGATAAGTGCCCCAGTAGCACCTGGATAATTCTACAACTGCAAGGGTAGCACATAACTAGTGCCTTGGTAATTGCATGACTAAAGGGGTAATATCTGGAGAATTACTGGAGTACATAGCAAATCAGTGGGTGATTTTATAACTCCATTACTGCTTGGGTGATTGCAGGAGTACTGAGCGAATGCCTGAGTGATTGGAGGAGTACAAAGGTAGTGCCTGGGTGATTTTATAAGTGCATGAGTACTGGCTAAGTGATTACATAAGTACAAGGGTAGTACCTGCATGATTGAAGGAGTGCAAGAGTAGTACCTGAGAGATTATATAAGTTCATGGGTACTGGCTGGGTGATTGAAAGAGTGCATGGGTAAGTGCCTGGGTGATTTCATGAGTGCAGAGGTAATAACCTGGGTCATTGTAGCAGTGCATATGTAGTGCCTGGATCATTGGAAGACTGCATGGGTGGTACTTGGGTGTTTTAATAACTGCATGAGTGTTGGGCCTAGCCAAATATAAAGCAGCAACTATTACATGACTCAACCATAAGTCTCTCTACATTGTTCAAAGCATGCATACATACATCTCTACCTTTTCAAATCATCATCATATCTAAAAGAAATATGTATACAATATTTCTGAAATATAGTGCAACCTAGAAACTGAGATATGTAATAGATCTGCCTGAGTGATTGCATAACTCCATCCGTAATGCTTCGATGATTGTATGACTCCAAAGGTAGTCGCTAGGTAATTAAAGGACAAGATGGATAGTGACTGGCTAATTCATCAGTGCACACATACAGGTTAAATGCATGGATAAGTGTATTAATAGCACCTGAAGGCATAGATGAGTCATGGAGTAGTGCCTAGGTGAATAGATGAGTGCAACAGTGGGATTTGGGTGATTCTATGACTGCAAGGGTAGTGTGTGGGTTATTGCATGACTGCATAGGTAGACACTGCATGATTCTATGACTGCAAAGGTACTACATAAGTACTGCCTGGGTGATTCCATAACTACAGGGTTAATATCTGGGGAATTACTGGAGTACATAGCAAGTGAGTGAGTGATTTTATAAGTGCATGAGTACTGCTTCAGTGATTGCAGGACTAATGAGGTAGTGCCTGAGTGTATAAAGGAGTGCAAAGTTAGTGTCTGGGTGATTTCATAAAGCATGACTACTGGCTGAATGATTACATAAGTACAAGGGTAGTGTCAACGTGATTGAAGGAGTGCAACGTTAGTGCTTGACTGATTATATAAGTGCATGAGTAGTGGCTACATGATTCACAGAGTGCATGGGTAATACCTTGGTGATTGCATGAGTGTATAGGTAGTGCCTGGATGTTTGCATGAGTGCAGGACTAATGCCTGAGTGATTACAGCAGTGTATATGTAGTGACTGGATCATTGGAAGACTGCATGGGTAGTACTTGGGTGTTTTTATAACTGCATGAGTGTTGCGCCTAGCCAAATATAAAGCAGAAGACTATTACATGACTCAACTATAAGTCTCTTCATATTGTTAAAAGCATGCATACATATGTCACTGCATTTTCAAATCATCATCATATCTAAAAGAAATATGTATACAATATTTCTGGAATATATTGAAACTTACAACTGAAACATGTAATAGATCTAGCTGAGTGTTTGCATAACTTCATGGGTACTGCTTGGGTGATTATATGTGTGCAAGGGTAGTCACTGGGTGATTGTAGGAGAAGATGGATAGTGACTGGCTAATTGCATGAGTGCACACATAAACGTTGAGTGTATGGATAAGTGTATGAATAGCACCTAAAGATATAGATGACTCATTCAGTAGTGCCTAGGTGAATAAATGAGTGCAACAGTAGGATCTGGGTGACTCTACGACTGCAAGGGTAGTGCCTGGGTTATTACATGAGTGCATAGGTACAGCCTGCATAATTGCATGACTGCAGGAGTAGTACATAAGTAGTGCCTGGGTGATTGCATGACTGCAGGGGTAATATCTGCGGGATTACTGGAGTACATTGGAAGTGAGTGGGTGATTTTATAAGTCCATGATTACTGCCTGGGTGATTACAGAAGTACTAATGTACTGCCTGAGTGATTACAGGACTGCAAAGGTAGTGCCAGGGTGATTTTATAAGTACATGAGTATTGCCTGAGTGATTATATAAGTACAAGAGTAGTGCCTCCATAATTCAAAGATTGCAAGGATAGTACCTGGGTGGTTGAAGCACTGTATAGCTAATGCATTGGTGATTGCATGAGGTAACGTCTGGGGGATTAAAGGAGTACATAGGTAACGCCTGGGTGACTGCATGACTACAGGAGTAATATCTGGTGATTTACATGACTACATAGGAAGTGACTGGGTGATTTTATAACTGCATGGGTACTTCTTGGGTGATTTCAGGACTACTGAGGTAATGCCTGAGTGAATAAATGAGTGCAAAGGTAGTGTCTGGGTGATTTCATAATACCATAACTACTGGCTGAGTGATTACATAAGTACAAGGCTAGTGCCTCTGTGATTGAAAGAGTACAACGTTAGTACCCGAGTGATTATATAAGTGCATGAGTAGTGGCTACATGATTCAAAGAGTGCATGGGTAATACCTTAGTGATTGCATGAGTGCATAGGTAGTGCCTAGATGTTTGCATGAGTGCAGGAGTAGTGCCTGAGTGATTACAGCAGTGTATATGTAGTGGCTGGATCATTGGAAGACTGCATGGGTAGTACTTCGGTGTTTTTATAACTGCATGAGTGTTGGGCCTAGCCAAATATAAAACAGCAGACTATTACATGACTCAACTATAAGTCTCTCCGTATTGTTAAAAGCTTGCATACATATGTTTCTACGTTTTCAAATCATCATCATATCTAATAGAAATATGTATACAATATTTCTGAAATATAGTGAAACCTAGAAACTGAGACATGTAATAGATCTACGTGAGTGATTGCAAAACTCCATGAGTAGTGCTCGGGTGATTGTATGACTCCAAAGATAGTCGCTGGCTAATTGCAGGAGAAGATGGATAGTGACTGGCTAATTGCATGAGTGCACACATAAAGGTTCAGTGCATGGATAAGTGTATAAATAGCACCTGAAGGCATAGATGACTCACTAAGAAGTGCCTAGGTGAATACATGAGTGCAACAGTTAGGGCCTGGGTGATTCTATGACTGCAAGGGTAGTGCGTGGGTTATTACATGAGTGAATAGGTGCAGCCTGCATGATTGCATGACTGCAGAAGCAGTACATAAGTAGTGCCTGGGTGATTGCATGACTGCAGGGGTAATATCTGCGGGATTACTGGAGTACATAGGAAGTGAAAGAGTGATTTTATAAGTCCATGAGTACTGCCTGGGTGATTACAGAAGTACTAAGGTACTGCCTGAGTGATTGCAGGAGTGCAAAGGTAGTGCCTGGCTGATTTTATAAGTACATGAGTATTGCCTGAGTGATTACATAAGTACAAGAGTAGTGCCTCCGTGATTGAAAGAGTGCAAGGTTAGTGCCTGGGTGATTGAAGCACTGTATAGCTAATGCATTGGTGATTGTATGAGTACAGAGATAACGTCTGGGGGATTAAAGGAGTACATAGGTAACGCCTGGGTGACTGCATGACTACAAGAGTAATATCTGGTGATTTACATGACTACATACAAAGTGACCGGGTGATTTTATAAGTGCATGGGTACTTCTTGGGTGATTTCAGGACTACTGAGTTTACGCCTGAGTGAATAAATGAGTACAAAGGTAGTGCCTGGGTGATTTCATAACACCATCACTACTGGCTGAGTGATTACATAAGTACAAGGCTAGTGTCTCTGTGATTTAAAGAGTACAAAGTAAAGTGCCTGAGTGTTTATATAAGTGCATGAGTAGTGGCTACATGATTGAAAGAGTGCATGGGTAATACCTTAGTGATTGCATGAGTGCATAGGTAGTGCCTGGATGTTTGCATGAGTGCAGGACTAATGCCTGAGTGATTACAGCAGTGTATATATAGTCACTGGATCATTGGAAGACTGCATGGGTAGTACTTGGGTGTTTTTATAACTGCATGAGTGTTGGGCCTAGCCAAATATAAAGCAGAAGACTATTACATGACTCAACTATAAGTCTCTCCATATTGTTAAAAGTATGCATACATATATCCCTACATTTTCAAATCATCATCATATCTAAAATAAATATGTATACAATATTTCTGGAATATAGTGGAACTTACAACTAAAACATGTAATAGATCTAGCTGAGTGATTGCATAACTTCATGGGTAGTGCTTGGGTGATTGTATGCGTGCAAGGGTAGTAACTGGATAATTGTAGGAGAATATGGATAGTGACTGGCTAATTGCATGAGTGCACACATAAACATTGAGTGCATGGATAAGTGTATGAATAGCACCTAAAGGTACAGATGACTCATTGAGTACTGCCTAGGTGAATAGATGGGTGCAACCGTAGGACCTGGATGATTCTACAACTGCAAGGGTAGTGCCTGGGTTATTACATGAGTGCATAGGTACAGCCTGCATGAGTGCATGACTGCAGGAGTAGTACATAAGTAGTGCCTGTGTGATTGCATGACTGCAGGGGTAATATCTGCGGGATTACTGGAGTACATAGGAAGTGAGTGGGTGATTTTATAAGTCCATGAGTACTGTCTGGGTGATTACAGAAGTACTAACGTACTGCCTGAGTGATTACAGGACTGCAAAGGTAGTGCCAGGGTGATTTTATAAGTACATGAGTATTGCCTGAGTGATTATATAAGTACAAGAGTAGTGCCTCCGTGATTCAAAGAGTTCAAGGATAGTACCTGGGTGATTGAAGCACTGTATAGCTAATGCATTGGTGATTGCATGAGTACAGAGGTAACGTCTGGGGGATTAAAGGAGTACATAGGTAACGCCTGGGTGACTGCATGACTACAAGAGTAATATCTGGTTATTTATATGACTACATACAAAGTGACTGGGTGATTTTATAAGTGCATCAGTACTGCCTGGGTGATTAGAGTAATACTGTGATAGTGCCTCAGTGATTGCAAACGTGTAAAGGTAGTGCCTGGGTGATTTTATAAGTGCATAGGCACTGGCTAAGTGATTGGAGGAGTGCATAGATCCTGACAGGGTGATTGGAGGAGTGCAAGGGTAGTGCCTGCGTGATTAAACCATTGTATAGCTAACGCATTGGTGATTGCATGATTGCAGGAGTTATGTCTGGGGGATTAGAGGAGTACATAGGTAATGCCTGGTGATTCCATGATTGTAGGAGTAATATCTGGGAGATTACAGGAGTACATATAAAGTACCTGGGTGATTTCATAAGTGCATGTGTACTGCCTGGGTGATTGGAGTAGTACTGCAGTAGTACCTGAGTGATTGGAGGAGTGCAACATCCTGAGTAGTAGCAGAATACTGAAACTGCAGCACAAAAGTCAGGTCTATGACATGGTGTACACTTTTGTGCTGCAGCTTCAAAATTCTATAACTACTCAGGGTGTTGGGCGTGCTCAAAACAAAGCATAAAAGCTAAACATGATTCTGTTATAAATCTCACCATATTCCTGAAACTATACATGCATATATGTCTACCTTTTGAAATCATCATCATATATAACAGAAATAAACAAGTAGACTGAACTTTACATTTCAAAGACACACCTACATTTCTGCAGTGTATTTCAAGTGTACCTTTCCTCAGACTCATAGAAAGTAGCCTAATCAGTAATCCCTTCGGCTAACATGTCTTAAAACTCACTTTTGTGCTGCAGCTTCACCATTCTACGAATATTGGGCCTAGTCAAACATAAAACAGCAACATATCACATGTCTCTACCATAACTCTAACCATATTCCTAAAAGCATGCATGCTTCTGTCTTTACCTATTGCCAAAAACATTGCACATATTACAATACATGTGCAAGTAGAAACATAACCACACTCACAAGACCATAAAGGCCTTAAAACTTGACAGACTACACTTAACATTTCAAACACACCTAGATTTATGTGGCAAATTTCAAGTGAACTTTTACACAGACTCTTATAAAGTACCATAATCAATAATTCCTCTCCCAACATATCTTAAACATCACTTTTCTACTACTACTGCTTCACTATTCTAGTACTAATCAGGTATAGAGCATAGCTAACAACAAAGCAACACTTCACTTATCTTTCATGAAAGTCTCCCCATATTTCAAAAACCATGTATGCATATGTCTGTACCTTTTCCTAGCAGCATCATATATAAAAGTAATACACAGATAAATGTATACCTGTGTTTTATATATCTATCATCTTCAGACGCATAACACATACCATAATATATGTGCAAGTAGACACATATCTCAATCACAACACCATCCACAGCTCAAAACTTCACAGACTACACTTCAATTTTCAAACAGACACTAAAAATTATGCAGTATATATAAAATATAACTTTCCACACATCATACAAATTACTCTAATAAATAACACCTCTACAAACATCTCAAACCTCACTTTCGGGCTGCTCCTTTACCATTGTACAACTACTTATAATGTTACACCTACCCAAATACAAAGCAGGAACCCTTCACATGTCTTTACAAAAAGTCTCACCATATTCCTAAAAGCATGCATGAATACGTCTGTACCATAACACTATCCAAACCTTAAAAATTCACAGAACAAATTTCCAATTTCAAGCAAACACCAAAAATTATGTGGCATATTTCAACTGTACCTCTCTAGAAACTTAAAAAAGAAGCCTAATCAATAATACCTTATCTCAACATCTTTTAAACCACACTATTATGCAGCATCTTCACCATTCCATTACTACTCACAGTCTTGAGCCTACCACATAAAAAGCAACAACACCTCTTATTATACATCATGCACCTTCAAATGTATAAGACATATGAAAATACATATACAAGTAGAGACACACTTGAGACAGAAGTCCATGCGCACCTTAAAACTTGACAGACTCCGCCTCCAATTTTAAAGCAACACCTAAAATTATGCGGTATACTACAAATGTACATATCCACACACTAAAACAAACTACCATAATCACTAATCCATCTTCCAATATACCCATATTACTATACAAAATCTATTTCAAACAACATTTAACTACAATAAAACAAACTACAATACACATCTCTACATTTAATAATATATTTCAAACATCACAGTTCATCAATAATTTTTAAAGATTAAAAATAAACCTAATACATAATACACCTCCCACATTTATAACTCACCTTCCAAATTGATTTGTAGAATTTAAAATATCACAAACTCATAAAAGATTTTCTTATGCACACACTATCAATGTAATGCACCACTCTCAGCAAGGTAAAACCAGTAATGGCAAACTTTCCCTCTCTTTCTCCACACAAATACATGTAAGTAACAAATCACATTGCTTCCTACATTATTTCAAATTATAAAACACATTTCTATTGGTTAGACATATTAACCCTTATCAACTGACTTCTAAAAGTGCCTAAACTTGTTCTAGAATTTTTTGGAGTTGCGATTCCACCGTGCACCAACACGATGGAGCCGCGAATCCATACGGGAGTTCAAAAATATATTACAAATAAAAATACCACTATTTTTTAACAAAACACCACTCCTAAACATAGTACTGACTTGGGAAATTATACTTTAATAACAAATCACCTATATATAAATTAAAACTTCACATTTTAAGTCCACAGTTAAGCTTCAACCCTTCCCCCATTCTACTTAATGCCAGTTTCCATAGTAACAGTTCATGGAACATTCAACTGAACAAACAGGTCACAAGTTCACCATATTTTCAAGTTCAGCACACAAGGTTACAAATGCAAACAGCAGGTGTGGTTGACTTTTGCAAAATATGAGCTTATCCTATCTACTGTACCTTTCAAACATTTTTTACTAACCAATAACGAACATGCTTTTTCAAGAAAGTAACATGCATCCTATTTTTGAGTGTACAATGTTCTTAAACAGCCAATCAATTCTCTACTTTTTGAAAAACAGCATTGTGTCCATCATTTTAGATACCTCTCATTCTACCAACTGACTACCTCAGCTACAGACATTTTTTCATTACTTCCAGACATCCCTTCAAGATGCATACAGTGTGGATTGTTGGACACAGCTATGTTTTCTGGTGCCAAAGGGATGCTGAACGCAGAGGTATTGACAAGGACCTTGCTTTGCAAAATGTGGATATTAAATGGATTGCACAGAGAGGATTAAATTGGCACCAATTGATGCCTTTGGTTAAAACCATTTTGCATCTCCAATCCCCTGACCTCATGATTGTGCACTGTGGTGGCAATGACCTAGGCACATTGAATGGGGTAGGTCTGGACTGCTAATGAAGGACACCTTTGCACAATTGATGTTGCTTTTACCTCAAACTGTCTTTGTATACTCTAATATGTGCCAAAGACAGAAATGGAAGTGGTCAAATCAATTCTGTCCACAGATTGAGAAAGCTAGAAAAAATGTCAATAAAGCTGTTTCTGCTTACCTCAGAGACCATAGGATGGGCTCCATCTATAACAACAATCTACGTTTTGATATGGATGACATCTACAGAAGTGATAGAGTATACTTCACAGATCAAGGAAACAGAGTCTTTCTCAACAACCTAAAGCTGTGCATCCGCACTTACATGTAGCTACAACAAACTCATAATTAAAACAAGGGCTCTTTTTAGAGCCACCCTATAACATAATTGTGAATATAATTTTTTTTTACACAAACATATTTTTTAAAATTTTTTGTGGATTTGCGCACCCGACCCGAATCTCCAAAAGCATGAATTCAATGTACTACAACACAATACACTTTTCAAGTTTAACTATTAATTTTTAATTTTATATATTTTTAACAACTCTATCAATTGTAATCTTGTCATTAACTTCAATCACAGCAACTCTTTAAAACAACTTCACAAATACAACACTACCTTCTAAATTATATACTACTTAATTATTTATTTAAGGTAAATTCGCGAATCCAACGCGACGTTACATGGGGGGCCGCGCTGAGAGCCGCGTTGGGGTCGCGACTCCAAACTCGAAAGAAAAAAAACCGCCCCACTTCCATTATTCGCTATTCGCCCCGGGGACCCCATCCCCCGGGACCTGCCACCATTTAATTTTAAAAAATAATTAGGAGGGGAACCGCGTGGCCCCCCTCCTCAGGCCAATAATGGCCCAGGGACCCCATCCCCCGGGGCCTGCCACCATTTGTAAAAAATAAAATAAAAAGGAAGGGGACCGTGTGGCCCCCCTCCTCAGGCCAATAATGGCCCCGGGGACCACATCCCCGGTGCCTGCTACCATTTTTGTTTTTAAAGGAGGGGACCGCGTGCCCCCCTCCTCAGGCCAATAATGGCCCCGGGATCCCATGCCACGGGGCCTGCCACCATTTAAAAAAATAAATAAAAGGAGGGGGACCGCGTGGCCCCCCTCCTCAGGCTGATAATGGCCACGGGGACCCCATCCTCCGGGGCCTGGCCATACGTTGGGGACCGTGGGGGGATCCCCAATGCCCCCACGGTCCCTGCCGGCTCCCCGCCTCCTGCGGGAGCCGGCATTGCTTTTGGGCAAGGGGAGCTGCTAACGTGCAGCTCCCCTTGTCCAAAAGCAATTCTGCTTTGCTTCGTTGAAGTGAGAGCAGCTTTCCTGCTCTTGCTTCAATGAAGCAAAGCAGTGTTTGCTATGGCAGGGTGGGAGCCGTGCTCCCGCCCTGCCATAGCAAACAGCAATGTCCCGGGGTGGGCACCCCGGGACATTGCAGGAGCCGGCCCTGGGGGGTGGGGTCCCCAGGTCCATTGAGGCTCCAGGAGGGGGGCCCCACGGCCCCCCTCCCTTTGTGAAAATAGCCCCGGGGAGGTGGTGGTCCCCAGGGCCGGGGGTCCGCAACAGACCCCGTATTTACATATTTAATGCCCCGGGGAGGTGGTGGTCCCTGGGCAGTGTGGGGCGGTTGAGCCACCCCACACTAATTATTTCACAAAGCCCCGGGGAGGTGGTGGTCCCCGGGGCTGCAGGGGCCCCTGCGGGCCCCCGCTATATAATTACACATTGCCCCTGGGACCTGGCCCACCCGGGTGCTTAAGAAAAATGAAGGGCGGGAGACCGTGCTTCGTTTTAAAAAAAAAAATTCGGCGGGATTCGCGCACCCAGCGCGTCTTCCGCCGAAAAAAAATGCTTTTTTTAATCCTGGGGGTCTCTGTGGGACCCCCTGACCAGCCTTAGGGGGTCAGGGTGTTTCTACCCTGACCCCTTTCCTACATATACAAAATTTTTCTACCTTTTGGATATGACTCGGTTCTACTGAGTCACAAAATGGCTGCCAACACTCTGGTTTTGGGACCCCCCTTTTTCTCGGCCCCCACTTGACGAATCACCCCGAAGCTTTCAAGACAGGATCTGACCTGAGTGAATCATTAGTTTGAAACATTTCGCGAAGATTCGTCAAACGGCGCCAAAGATATTGGCAAAAGGAAAAACGGTTTTTGAATAGAAACAAGGTCCTAACTATAACTACCTACTGGCGACCGCCAGTATGTAATATATATATATTAATATATGTATATATTGAAAAAAGCAAAGGTTGAGGTAACGTTATCGTTAGGTGAATTTGTCAATGGTCAATGACAACATTAACATTTTAAACTAAACAAACCACAGAAATTCCCCAGTTATAGTTAGCAGAACTGATTATATCTTGCTCCTCCGCCATGCACTGCTTATGACAACACTTATGGCATGTTCTATGACATCATTTATAACATCACTGATGACTTCTCGAATGACATCATTGATGACATCACTGATGGCTTGACTGATGACATCATCCAAGTTTCCGCATATTGCTCTATAAATTACTATGGCATTAGAGGTCTGACAGCAAGTACAAAATAGCTCAGGAGAACATTAGGCATCATTAGTGCCATCACAGTTACAACTCCCTTAACTGTAGAAAGCAAGCATTATGCGCAATACTGATCCTATACCATACACTTTACATGTAGCATAGTTGGCATTAGCAATCAACCACATATATATGGGAAACCCTCATTGAATATGGTGTCAGTCTGTATATTACAGTTCACAGAAAGCCAGGTTCCAAAAATTGTGAATGTCAGTTCCAAAACAAATGCTGTACTAAGGACAGCTTTTATCTGTATCAAACCCCTGAGACTCACCGTACTTACATTGAGAAATGACGTTGATATCAGTAGAAAGCTAGGTACCGTAAACAGTGTTCACTCTATGGAGAGAGTTTACTCTATACCACACTGTTTGCAAACAGTGAAACTCTCATGCGAAATACACCACAGAGTATTTAAGAAGAATCTACTAAGAACAATGTACACTCTATGCAACAGTGTTAAAAAAAGACACTATTTATTAAAAATAACCAAAATCTGAAGTTGCTAAAGATCATACTACCTGCATCCTTAATACTGTGGTGAAAACTATATAGCTAGCCCATCTTCTGAAGCAAGACAAGCAGATGTACATAGGTTAGTACCTGGTGCACATAGGCTTTTATTTTAAGTAGAAATTGTCATGCTGACACGATTCTCTAGAGTAAGTCAAGGCTGCTTACAAAAGTTAGTATCTACTATGTGGAATCTTTCTCATGGTGTAAACGTTTTCTGAAGAGCCAAAAAACGTGTGGAAAATAATGAACACGATAAACTGAGACAAAGGACCCATGTATCAATAGGAGACCGGGACAGGTAACTAGCTAATTAACAACAACAACAAAAGTTTGACCCTCCTACATTTACACCGACCAATCAATGCTTGTATACCACAAACTCAAAAGGTTCAGTTTTTTCATACATTTTTATTACAAACCATATGTTCCTTTTTTCCACCAGTACATTTTCTTGTTCATATTGTGTGAACACATAAAAAATATTTTTGCATTTCTATATTTTTAACAAAATAATATATCATTAATTATTTTATAAAGACATACAAATCCATAAAAAACAGGCTTCCAATCTGACTAGCACACACTCTACACATAACAGTCATACTAACAGCCTCATATTCCACACTCTTACAACCATTAAAAACACATCTCAGTGATTGACAATTAACCAAAATACCAAACTAATCAAAAATATTTTGTCAATATTATTGCCTCAATACATCACATGAAAATCAGGTCACAATTGTTTTCAAGGCTCATTAGTGACTGTGGAGCCTATATATTTTGTGTGCAATTACACAGTTAATACATTTGTTTTTTAGTGTTGAGTGCCTAAAGATATCTAAGCGCATTTCAGCAGACACGCCTTCATCAGGAAATCCACATAAAGTCCGGTCGCAAAACATATTACCAAAAGACCTGCAGGGAACATAATATAAGAGCCTTCTGAGCGTACAACAAAATAATATAAACATATATTTTCACATATTAAAGTGATCCTCCAACAGCCTTGAAAAATCTCCTTTTTGTTCATGTAGATGCATGGCCCAACACCTCAGAGCACACAAAAAGATTGTGCAATCAAACCCATCACCTGCTAGGCTACCTAAAAAGTGACCCGAAATTTTATAACCTGTGTATGTGCATTAAGGATACCATCTACTGGGAAACTTGAGACAAAGACCCCAACTATAACAGCCATCCGCCGCCATAACATGCGTCTATTGCACACCTCTATAGTATTTTCTTAACATCTACCCACTTCTTATGGGGTGTTGTACAGACATCCAATAATCTCCTCTGTACTTTCAAGGATCCCCACTTCTAAATAATCACAGGAATTTGGGAGAAGAGAGGGTAGGGGGCAAATTGCCACAACGCCTCCATAAGATAAAAACACAGTGTCATATATGGAATATAATCTGCACAGGGAGTGAAAGAAACAGGGACTACATAGATGGTCAAATATCCTGAAATGAAATATGATATGGTCTGAGTGGTCACTTTGCTTTGAAAGTAGTGCACGGATCTCTTTTACTAAAGCCTAAGGTGAAAGGATAAAAAAAATGAGAAAATAGAAAAATGGCCCAGGGCTCAGTCTTGCATAGAATCAGTTTAACAAACATGTTAAGTGCTAAACACTGCAACGTGCTCTGCAGTGTCAGAAACATTGCAAAATGGGTACAGCAACTCCTAACACTCTGCTCAAAAAAGAGGAACTCCCTGCTGAGATGACTAATGCCTCACTAGTCTGTTGAGTCATGCTACAGTCTTACTTATGCACAATGCCGTCAGACACTTTATATGGAGCTAACTTCAAGAGATGATGAAATGCTGCAGTTGAAAAAATGATGAAAGAAAACTCCGCTAAAGGATCCTTCACTCCCCCGCTAGTTGATGCCTGGCATGTCCACTCTGACTTGCACAAATGGGGCTTTGGGTGGGCAGCCGACCACAGGGAGGTGTGCCTCCCCTAGGGTTTCTGGACCAGTGGTGCAGCTGGGGCTCAATTGGGCTCTTTTGGGCTATCACCAATTTGGGCAGGTAGCCCAAGTACCCTAACCGGCCATTTTGCTCACCGTGTCACCATTTTAGTAAATTGACAAGGTAGCCAGTATTAATTTCGTGCAAGGAAGGTTTTTTCTCCTGCCCTCCTTTCGTAGTATTAGGGGTTTTGTCAGTTCAATTCATTTTTTCACGGTCGCTTCGCTTGAGCACAGGTGCACTGGGGGGATATTTGTACATGATTGTCGCTTGGAGCAGGTGCAAGGTGGTTGGCAGCTACTTTTGACATTATTTCAGGTTAAGATAATGGTTGTGAATGGAGGTGAAGCAGGAAAAGGGGGGGTGGCAGGGAAGTTACACTAGGAGGAAGCAACAAATGAGAAGTTAAGATGTGAGATACTTAGATAGTTAGGTGTTAATAAAAGTAGGTTAAAGGTTACAGGAGTTAAAGGTCAAGAGTTAAATACAGAGTAGGAGTTAAACAGTTGTAAGGAAAGGATGTAAGAGGTGGGAATGTTAGGGTTGCGGGAGTAAGTGAAAGTAGGTGAACAATTGTATAGTGAGATTTAGTTTCGTAAGGTAAAGGACTAGGTTTAATTTTTGTGATGTGCACCTGTCTTCAATAAAACAGCCTTTTTCACACAAAAAGAGTGTGTTTGTGGTCTGTGCTGGGCCCCTTCGGTCCAAACCCTGCGCATAAACGCTGGCATCGCAGCGTGTTAATTATAGCTCCAGCGGTAATGCATTATTACAAAAGAGAAAATACAATTCAAGCGCTCCAACCTCCCCTGAATTGGGACTCCAAGCTGCTAGATGAGCAATGTAGAAACCACGTATATACAGCCTCATGATGTCTCGATCGAGAACGCCAAGAGTCTTCATCGAGAAAGAAAGAACTCTCACAGACTTTGAAAACTCTATCCAGATAACTCAACTCATTGGGACTGTATCCAAGGAACAGTCACCCTTAATGTAAAGGTATCAGAGCGCCCAAATATAATTGCCTATTAAGAAAATACCCGCATAAATCACCTGGGTGGGGGGGGCAGAGTCTGACGCTAATCCAATGTGAAGCATGGGGGGAGCCTACCTACACAATAAACACCCACTTGGAAAATTAAAAGAAAAAATAAAGAAAACAAATTAAGAACTGTTCCCTAAATATGAGTCCATGTAAGACCCACAAATACTAAGCCCATGTTGAAACACTGGCATGCTTCAAGAATTGCGGTAAAAGCCTACCTACTTTTAGGTGATTGAAAGCGAAATCCGTGCCTTGCTTTGGGATGGCAGCCCTGCCAGAATAGCGTTAAAAAAACTGACAAGCGGCTGGTATGACGGTGGGATAGCTTTACCTGATATACAAAAGTATTATTGGGCGGCACAGCTTATCACCATCAACCAGTGGGCGCACCTTCTGGAGGGGGAACCGGCTTATCAACTAGATAAAATGAACATGCAAAAAGGAGGCTATCTCAGAGCTACCTACGGAAAGGAATGTAGCAAGTTCTTCCCAATACCTATGCCGACTACGCTTGCCCTCTGGCATACAGTCCCTGTGGGACGCTGCACAATTAGGCATACTTTCTACACAAAAAGGGTTTGATAAATGGGACCTGATAGGAATATTTAGTGTGGGAGACATGTGGAAGCAGGGAGGAGTGATCCTGTTCGCGAAGCTACAGACAGACTATCAGCTTGCAACCACTGAAGCTTACCACAATCTCCAAATTACACATGCACTGCAGAGGGCACTGCCAAAGGGCGAGGAGCTAACTGGCTCTTTGCCGCTCGAAGATAGGATTACTGGTGGACTACATGCCAATATCCCTCACATATCGGAGATTGATTAATAATTCGCCAGATACCCTTACTCGTCTTAGGTAACACCGGGAGCAAGATCTAGATGGATTAGAAGATGATGAATGGCCTGAAGCCTTGGCGTCCCCCTGTGAGATGGCTATACAGTTGAGGTTCCTCCTGATAAAGTTGAAGATCTTGAACCACTGGTACTATGCGTGCACTGCAATGATGCAGATGATCAGGGCAACGTCAGTACTCTGCCTCGGAAATTGTGGCCAGATGGGCAAGTTTTTTCATATGATGTGGGCTTGCCCGGAAATTAAGGGCTACTGGGAAGTAGTGGTGTCTTGCTTAAATGACATTTGTGGAAGCCACATAGATGCTTCTGCGAAGTGGTGTGTCTTGAATATATGGGCGGAGACTTATCTTACTAGAATGGATCAGATATGGTTGAACATGGGATTGATGGTAGCTAATCACAATATTGCAAAAATGTGGAGGGCTGAACTAGCACCTTGGCTAAGCGATTGGAAGCGTGATATGGACTGGTGCATGCTGCCAGAGAAGGTGGTGTCTGAAAGCAGAGATGGCCCTAATAAGTGGAATAAAATATGGGGAAAATAGAGTGGCTATCAGAGTCAGATATGTGCCTAAGCCGGGAGAGCTAGATATGATCTTCGAAACCAGGAATATCTTGTTTTAACTGCCGCAATGTGAGTTATTGTGGTGTGGGTGGGGAAACTGGAGGACATCTACAATGGTTGTAATAATGCATATGATGGAATATGGCATTGTGCTGCCACATGTAATGCTCCTTGTTGTAGTTACATTACCTGTTGTACTCGTAATAAAAAGATCTTTTAAAAAAAAGTAGTGTGGTAAAAAAGCAACATAGGTGTATATAGTTAGATACATAGGAGTGAGCAACAAGTCGCTTCTTTTTCAGAGGCCAAAGATATATGAAAAGGGGAACTAGAATGGCCGATTTTTATTTACTTAATAGAAAAAAAACTGAGCCTATGTCCTGCATGGATTGTGCAAAGGGCCCAAACTCTCCTTCTAGAAACTAGATAAAAAATAATAAACCCTTTCCTACTTGTAAATCAAAGCAGATGTACATAGTTAAGTGCATGGGAAAAGGCCAAAAGTCACTCCTTTTCTCAAAGGTCAAAGATGTATAAGAAGGGGAACTGGGTGGCCAAATTCTTTTTTTTCTGCTAATCAAATTAGCTATGACTGTGTCCTATATGAATAACATAAGGGACCCACACTCTCCTTTGAAAAACCCTGAATACACCGACTATTGTGAAACAACTCCATGTACTGAATAGTCAGATTAGCCATATTTTATGCCATTCTTCCATGGGATCTTAATGTTTTAACCAGTCCGGCGAGATTTGAGAGTAAAGATCCAGAAAACGTCTCTCAAGTTGCGCAGATCTAGTGTGTCTCTACCTTCAGGGACTAAAATCTTCTCCAGAATCAGCCAATGAATGCTATCTGGATGATGGTCCTTTTCCATGCAATGTCTCACCAGAGGGGCTCCTATTTTCTGTGTTCTTCTGTCCGATCTATGTTTTGTGAGACGGGTATTTAAACTCCGTCCCATCTACCCTACATAGCACAAACCTCAGGGGCAAACAAGTAAGTAGGTTACGTTATGGGTTTTGCAGTTCGCCAATGTCCTCAACTCGATGTTGTACCCATTGAAGCTGTATTTTGCTGTTTGGATTGCCGTATCGCAAGCCAAATATTGGTCACATTTAAAGTTACCCTTTACCGGGTTACTTCCATCAATTGCTTTTTAGACAAACTGACTACTGGTGTCATACGAGACCGTACTATCTTGTCCTTCAAATTGCGCTTATTGTGATGCGCAAACATAGGTTTAGATATCTTTATGTTGTCTGGATCACAATTCAAGATATTCCAATTGGCATTAATGATTTATTTCACTTTATCATTAAGAACTGAGGGGCATATTTGCAAGCAAGTGGCTGAGTAAAGGTTAGCTCCAATGCTGCTAACTCAGCACTCCGTCACTTTAGAAATGCAGGAATGTGCTGTATTTACAATAATACGGTGCACCCCTGTGATTCTCCCTGCCCTGGCTCTAAATTCAGCTGCCTAGTGCCAATGCAGGCACCCTTGCACCATAGTGCAAGGGTGCCTGCATTGAGGGAATCATTGTTCATGTGCAGGAAGGTGCCCCTTCCTGCACATAAACAATCCAGAATGGTGATTTGTAACTTCTGTGTCTGCTGCATTGTGCAGCACATATAGAAGTTGCAAATCGTCGTTTTTTAAATGATTGTTTATGTGCAGGATGGTGTCCCTTCCTGCACATAAACAATCATTCATAGCAATTTGCTGTTTCTATGTGTGCTGCACATTGCAGCACACATAGAAACAGCAAAAACTAGGAGAAATAATGCATTTCTCCTCATTTCGCCATGTTAAGAACGTGTTTTCCCTTGTCTTAATTTTGGCACTGCCTCCCATTTACGCCACCCTTGTAAATAGAGGGGAGCGTCAAAATCAATGGGTGTTGTGGCGGAACGCCCACTGCAACACCCATTGCCCACCCCTTTCAGTATAGCATGAAAGAGTGCCTTATTTACAAGGAGGCGTTAAGACACATTAAGCTGCCCTGTAAATAAGGCGAAGCCCCTATAGCCACAGGAACGTCGTTAAAAGTGACGTTCCTGTGGCGATTGGAGCTTGTAAATATGCCCCTGAGTTTCTTGTTATGCATACTAGTTTCGGTTCCAACTCTGGTTTCACACCAGTCAACAACTGGTCCCTATCAAAGAATCTAGCTCTTTTGTATGATTCTCTTATGGGTCTATTGGGATAGCTGTGCCATCTGAACTTCTCTTTTATGATCATTGCCCTGTTGTCAAAATCCGCCACGTTTTTACAATTATGGCGCAATTTAAAAAATTGGGCAGATGGTATACATTGCTTTTGGTTGCTGGGATGGTAGCTATTGAAGAAAAATAAATGCTATTGAAATGCAACAGGGTATTACGGGCAGTGGGTTTTACATATAAATCTGCTTCTAAAAAGCCCTCTCTCGTGCTGAATCCATATGTCCAAGAACTCGACTCTCTGCCTGCTGGTGTTGGACGTAAATCTCAGGTTTGGATCACATAGATTTATCCAGCCAATAAATGCCTCAAGTACATCTGGTTCACCCTCCCATATGAAAAAGATTTAATCTTCAAAACTAGACCAGTGTTTTACAGACTCAAAAAGGCGCACCTCATTATGAATGTACCTGTCTTCAAACTGACTGATAAAGAAGTTTGCTATGCTAGTTGCACAAGAAGCCCCCATGCTAATTCCTTTGTTTTGGAGGTAAAGATCACCACCAAACTCAAATACATTGTCACAAAGAACAATCAATCTCTAGGTGTTTCATTAAGGTACTGCTGTATAAAGACCTCCACTGCTCTGATCGCTGCTTCCTGAGGAATATTACTGCAAAGCGCCTCAAAGTCTAGCGTTACAATTATCTGATTATTCTCATTGTAGGCTAGACTCTCTATGGTGCAGATCATATGTCTAGTATCGTTGATGTAAGGTTTGATGTTAGGTATAACTGGCCGCAGAATGGAGTCAACATATTCGGACAAAGGCTCAGTCATTGAGCCTATCATAGTCACAATGGCTCTCAAAGGGGCATCCAAATAGTTCTTGTGTATCTTGGGTATTCCATAGATACTTGCCATGCAAGTATAGTTGGTGTTCAAACAGTCATATTCCTTGGTACATATAGTGCCCTCATTCAGTACCTTCATCGTTAGCATTTTGAATCTTCCTAGAGACTTTCATAGTCAGATCAATGGTGATTTTTGCGTGATGTTCTGTATTCATCAACATGCGTTCCATTTTCTGGACATAATCCTTACTATCAATCACTACCATGCCTCCTCCTTTGTTGCTACTTTTAATGCTAGTGTTTTTATTCAATATCAGAGCTTTTAGGGCTACCTGTTCATGTGTCTCTGAATTGGGTAGAGGCTTCAGAATGAACCTAGCAGCCTCCTGAGGTGTATTTAGTACCACTCTCTCAAAAATAGCTACCTCTGGACCCAGCTGTCCCAGGCTCGGGGTAAAAGTCAAAGGACGAGAAAGACCTGAACACCTGAAGTCCCTAGTATCTCGATCTTTCATGTCAGAAAATAATTTCTTAAGACGTACCTTCCTGAAGAAGGATATAATGTCTTGGTGTAACTCAAATCTGTTAGCATTTGCAATGTTTCTGACACTGCACATTGTAGAGGCTAGCACTAAACACATTTGTTAAACGGATTCTATGCAAGACTGAACCTGGGTAAGGGTGGGCGTAGTTCGCGAGTAATGCTTCGCGAAGCTACGCAAAGTGCAGTTCGCGCTACGCAAGCTTCGCGTAGCACTACGCGAACTGCGTAGCGCACTGTTCGCAATGATTGCACAGTGCCGGATGCTTGTCCGCACTGTGCAATCATTGAAAACGGCAACTTGCACAGTGCGAGCTGTCTTTACTGCCGCTCGAGTAGATTTTTACTCGAGCGGCAGCTTCTCAACGCGGACTGGTAGTTTCTCATCGCGAGCGGTCGCAAGCATACGCGACCACTCGCAATGAGAAACCTGACCTCCCCGCGTTGAGAATCTCGCCGGAGGTTTATTTTCCACGCTCGCGATCGGCAACTTGATGTTGCTGATCGCGAACGAGGAAAAAGTCTCGCCGGGATGTCATTTGCTTGCTCGCGGTCGCCAACTTGACGTTGAGGACCGCGAGCAAGCAAAAATGACCGCGGCACTACGCTACGCCACGCTACGCGTGTTCGCACTGTGCTACGTGCAACTCGCGTTGTGCGAAGTAGCGCAAACTTCGCAAACTACGCGAGCGTAGCGTAGCACTTCGCCCAGGGTTAAACCTGGGGCCATTTTTCAATTTTTTTTCTCCTTTTTTCTTCTTCTTCTTAGGCTTTATTAAAAGAGACCTGTTTATTACTTTCAAAGCAAAGTGGCCTCTCAGACAATAACGCACTTCATTTCTAGGTATTTGACCATGTATATAGGCCCCGTTTCTTTCACTCCCTGTGTGGATTATATTCCATATGTGACACTTTGCTTTCATTTTACAGAGGAGTTGTAGCATTTTGCCCTCTACCATCTCTTCTCCCAAATTCCTGAGATTATTCAGAAGTGGGGACCCTTAGAAGTACAGAGGAGAGTCTTGGATGTTTGAACAACACCCCCATAAGAAGTGGGGAGATGTTCAAAAAATACTATAGAGGTGTGCAATAGTCGCATGGGATGTTGGCGGATGGCTTTTGTAGTCGGGGGTCTTTGTCACAAGTGTCCCAGTAGATGGTCTCTTTTCATGCACAGACGGAGGTTATAAAATTTAGGGTCACTTTTTGGGTGGCCTAGCAGGTGATGATTTTATTGCACAATCTTTTTGGGTGCTCTGAGGTGTCGGGCCATGCACTTACATGAACAAAAATGAGTTTTTTCACTGCGGGTGGAGGATCAGAAATATATATTTATATCATTTTGTTGTACGCTCAGAAGGCTCTTATGTTATGTTCCCTGCAGGTCTTTTAGTGATAAGTTTTGCAACTGGACTTTATATGTCTTTCCTGATGAAGGCGTGTCCACCAAAACAAGGGTAGATATCTACAACCACTCAACAAATAAAAACAAATGTATTAACTGTGCATTATAAATAAATATAGGGTCCACAGTCACTAGAGAGTCTTGAAAATAACTGTGAGTTGATTTTCATGTGATATATTGAGGGAAGAATATTGAGAAAGCATTTTTGTTTAGTTTGGAATTTTGATTAATTGTCAATCTGTGAGAGATCATAGGCTGTTGTGTTTTTACTGGTTGTAAGTGTGTGGAATATGGGGCTGTTAGTGTGACTGTTATGTGCAGACTGTGTGAAGTGAGTGCTAGTGAGATTGGAGGCCTTCTTTTTATGGTTTATTATGTCTTTATCGTGGAATTGAAGAACTGATGATATATAATTTTGTTAAAAATACACAAATGCAAAAATATTTTTTTATGTGCTCACACAGTATGAACAAGCAAATGTGCTGGAAAAAAGAGCATATGAATTGTAATAAAAATGGTTGAAAAATGGACCCTTTTGAGCATGTAGTATGCAAGCATTGACAGGTAGGTGTAAATGTAGGCGGGTCAGATGGAGATAATGAACACAAGTCAGGCTGCCACCTGCTCACAGAGTTATACCTGAATACAAAGATTTATGACCTGTTCAATACCTCTGCATACCTATTGAGCATATGTGTTTTGTAAACACTTACACCCATCAGCTGGACCCAAGCTGTACAAAATTAGGTAGAGAAATAATATGGGGGCCGACTCACAGAACTAATTTGAGATAAAATCCTAAACTTACTACTTTTGGTATTCACAGAAGGCATTTAGTAGTAGTAAAGTTAGGACTCCTAACTTTACTACTACTAAACTGAGACAAAATCCTAACTTTACGACTTTCAGTATTCACAATAGGCATTTAGTAGTCGTAAAGTTAGGAGTCCTAACTTTACTACTACTAAATGCCTTCTGTGAATACCAAAAGTAGTAAGTTTAGGATTTTATCTCAGTTTAGTAGTAGTAAAGTTAGGAGTCCTAACTTTACTACTACTAAATGCCTTCTGTGAATACCAAAAGTAGTAAGTTTAGGATTTTATCTCAGATTAGTTCTGTGAATCGGCCCCATAGTACTTAACTGGCACTATGTAAACTATAAAACAAACTAACACACTCATTGGATGATGTCATCAGTGATGTCATCAATGATGTCAGATGTCATCAGTGATGTCATTAATGATGTCATAGAATGTGTCATGAGTGATGTCATATGTGAGGTCATTAGCTGTGCATGGCGGGGGCGCACGTTCTAATTAGTGCTGCTAACTATAACTGGTAAATTTCTGTGTTTCTTTTTAGTTTAAAATGTTAATGTTGTCATTGACAAATTCACCTAACTATAACGTTATTTTAACCTTTCGTTTTTTCCAGTGAATTGCTAGGGTTTTTTTAACGTAAAGCAGTCTTTAGTTACGATACGGAAACTCAACCCCCCCACCATCGGCTGTGTGCAGTGCTGGGTTAGCCACAGTGTCTGGCCCTGGTGACCCCATTTCATAGGGGGTTTTTTTATGGGAAAAGGGGCTGCGTGGCCCCCCTCCCGGAGACACATTAGGCCCTGGGGACCCCATGCCCCAGGGCCGTTGTTTTTTTTTTAAAGAAGAGGAAGTGCGCATGGCCCCTCCAGACTGATTTCAAGGCCCCGGGGACCCTATCCCCTGGGACCTGCATGATTTTTTGGGGAGGTGCATGTAGCGCCCCTCACTGGGACAAATTCAGCCCCATGGATCCCCTCCCCTGGAGCCCGATGTGATTATCAAATGGAGGGGGGCAGGCAGACCCCCTCCCCGATCCAATTTCCACCACGGGACCCCATTCTCTGGGGTCCAGCGCAATGTTCATGGGGAAGGGTGCTCATGGCCCCCTCCATTGGCCAACTTTGGCCCTAGGGACATCATTCCCTGGGTCTGGCATCATTCTTGTGGGAAGGGCCCCAGAGCCCTCCTCCCTGGGCTGATTTCGGCACTCCGGGGACCCCCGCTAACTGGGGCGCAATGGAATTATCAAGGGGAGGACAGGCAGCCTCCATCCCTAGTCCAATTTCGGCCCTGGGACCCCAATCACCGGGGTCTGGCGCAACGTTCAAGGGGAGGGAGGCTCACGCCCCCATCACACCCCCATCCATGGGCCGACTTTGGCCCCAGGGCCCCATCCCTGTGGTCTGGTGCAATGTTCATGGGGAGGGGGGGGGCTCACGGCACCCCTCCCTGGGCCAATTTAGGCCCTGGGGACCCCATTCCCCAGGGCCCGGCACAATAAAAGGTGGGTGCCTTGATGCCCACAAAGGGCACCCACATTATTCTTGTGTGTGCCGCGGCCAAAGCCGTAATCTCGCCTACAGCGGGAGCTACTAATACTGCTTCCTGCAGGCAGGAGTAATATATTCATCTGTTTCCCTGCCCGCATCACTGCGGGCAGGGAAACAGATCAAAAGTTTGCTGTCAGCGGGCAGGAGCATTTTTGAAGCTCCCACCCTCTGGAAGTGGCCTTCTCGTTTGCTTCCGCTTGGCAGCAGTTTTGAAAATGCTCCTGCCAAGCGAGAGCAAAAACAGGTTTCCCTGCCTGCGCCGCTGCGGGCAGGGAAACTGCTAAGTCCTGAGGGTGGGCATCCGGGGCATAGCATCTGAGCAGGTCCTGGAGGATGGGGTCCCCGGGGACAATAATGGCTCAGGGTGGGGGCCGCATAGCCTCCTTTCCCATTTTGAAAATGTTTGGTCTCGGCGGTGGGCTCCCTGGGGCCTTTAGAGGCTCATGGAGGGGAGTTGCATGGCCCCCTTCCCATTTAAAAAAATTTCAGCCACCTTTTTTAATGGTTTTGGCCCCGGGGAGGGCTCCCCAGGGCCTCTGATGACTCAGAGAGGGGGGCCCCATGTCGCCCTTCTCCATACATAATATGTTTGTCCCTGGGGTTGGCTCCCTGGGGCCTCTAATGGCTCCAGGAAGTGGGCTGGGTGTCCTCCTCCCCATACATAATATGTTCTGCCCCGGGGGTGGGCTCCATGGGGCCTCTGATGGCTCAAGGAGGGTGGGGCACACGTTCCCCCTCCCATAAATATGTTTTGGGCACCAGGGATGGGCTTCCCGGGCCTCTGGAGGCTCAAGGAGAGGGGGCCATGCAGCCCCCTCCCCTTTATGAATATAGCCCTGAGGGTGAGCTCCTATGGGGCTTATAGTAAGTAAATATGGCCCTGCTGCCATTTTGTTTTTTTAAACAGAAAGAGTGTCTCTCAAGAACTCAGCATTGTTTGCCATTTTTCTCTTTTTGGGACCCATGGGGTCTCTGTGGGTCGCCCCCATGGGGTCTAAGGGGTCAGTGTATTCCTATCCTGCCCCTTATATTATTTTTTTTAACTTTAGGACAGGGGACTAAGTCCTTGAGTCCTGTAATGGTTGCCATCAACATTTTTCCCATGTTGCTGGCAGCCATTCAGAGTGCTCAAGGGAGTTCGACTCCCACAGGAGTGAGATGGCCCAAGGGAAATAAAGCTCCCTCGGCCAATCAGAATGCTCTATTTTGAAATTGATGCTCCCACAAGATTGTCTTGAGACTCTCGCGGACCCAACTGCCTAAATATACAATAATTTTTTATGCTATATTTCTCTAAAACTACAAAACAGATTTACACCATTTCACAAAAAGCACAATCTGCGGACCAAGATCTAGCTTCATGCCAAATTTGGTGTAATTCGTTCAACAGATTTTGCTGCAGCCTGGCCTAGAGAAGTCTCAGGAAAATGCATCGGGATTTTGCACTTTGGGACCCCCTTTTTTCTCAGTCCCTGTTAGACGGATCACCCTGAAACTTTCCGGGAAGGAGCTGAGGTGGATGAACTTTGTTTAGGGGAGGTTTAATGAAGATAAGTCAAACAAGGCCAAAGTTATTAGCAACCAAAAAACGCTCTTTCAATGGAAAAACAGACCGAACTATAACTACCTAGTGGCGACCAATGTGACCTACTGGCGGTCGCTGGTAGTTATAGTTAGGACCATGTTTCCATAGGAAAAGCATTTTGTGGCTGGCCTACAGCTTTGGTGTCTTTTGACGAAACTTCACAATTATTTTTTTTTTTAAAGAGTCAAGTTAAGTCCTGTTGTGCATGGAAAGTTTCGGGGCGATCCATCAAGCGGAGGCTGAAAAAAAGGGGGTAAAAAAAGTGTGTTTTTGCATGTTAATTCCCATACACTCTTTAGACATGCCTGCAGCCCGAACCGATGGACGGAATTACTCCAAATTTGGAAAAAAGCTAGCTTTTGGTCCACAGACTTTGAAGCCTTCACAAATAATGACAAGCTAGTACAGAGATCTACAGAGCTGATTGGCTGCCAACACTTCAACCAGGAATTTTTGGCAGCCATCTTGAGACTCAGCTTCAGCCGAGTCCCAAAAACGAATGAAGAAAAAATTAAAAGGGGGGCAGCATAGGAATTCTGTTACCACTAGCTCTGGTGTTGGGGTCCCACAGGGACCCCGCTGGAGCAAAAAAGCATTTATTATTTAATTAATATGATTTTGGTGAAATATTCATGAATATCACCGTGAATTAGAAAAAGCAAGCCCTTGCTTTTAATATTGCCCCTAGGAAGGCCAGGTCCCAGGGGCATGTGTATTTAAATAAATAAGGAAGGGTGCTCACAGGCCCACCTCCTAGGGCTTATTTATACTTTGGGGACCACCACCTCCCTGGGGCTCTTGTTTATATTAATGTGGGGGGCACACAGACCCCCCTCTGAGCCCCGGGGACCACCACCTCCGCAAGGCTTTAAAATGAAAAATACATAGGGGTGCTGGTGGGTCCCCCCCATGCCTGAGGGACCACCACCTCCCTGGGGCTATAAAAAAAAATATATATATATATATATATATATATCTATACATATATATCTATATCTATATATATATTCACTGAAAAAACCATAGGTTTCAGACACGTTATAGTTAGAAATTCGCATTTAAAAAACCTTTGAAATTCACTGAAAAAACCATAGGTTTTAGGGACAGTTATAGTTAGCTGGACATTTCACTCATACAAAACCATAGAAATTCCCCCGTTATAGTTAGTTCAGCTAACTATAACTCGCGCCCCCGCAATGCACTGCTGATGACGTCACATATTACATCACTCATGACATGGTCAGTGACATCACTGATGACATCACTGATGACATCTCAAATGACATCACTGATGACATCACTGATGACATCATCCAGTGACTGTGTGTTTCTGTAAAGTTTAAATATGTTTAATATATATAGGGAAAGGCGTATTGAAGAATGAGTGGGTGTATAAGTGTCTGAATGGATGATTTAGTACGTGAGTGACTGACTCTACAAGTGAGTGATTAAATGTATCTTACTGAATGCATGGGTTAGTGACTAAACTGTGTGAATGTCTGTATCCGTCTGTCTGTTGGTTTGTAAGCGGCTGCATGGCTTTCTGAATAGCTACATGAGTGTCTACATGGGTTATTGATTGATTGTCTGAGTATCTGTATGGGTGCCTGAGTGTTTGTGTGGGTGGGGTGTGTGTGACTCTGTGCATAGAAGTGTGAGTTGGTGATTCACTGGGTGCATGGTTTCAAGAGTGCATCTGTGATGGACTGTATGGGTGGGTGAGTGTGTGTATGGGTGTGTTAGTGATTGAATGTATATCTCAGTGGTACATGTGTGAGTAACTACATATGTGAAAGGCAGTATATATGTGTGTTGGAGTATATAAATGGCTATAAGTGAGAGTGTGTGATTGTGAGAGTGGCTGTATGGATGAGTGTGTACTTGTATCAGTGATTGTATAAGAGCGTAAGAATGTGCTAGTATTTGTATGAGTAAGTGAGCTGGTGTGTGTATAACTGTATAGGTGAGTAAATGGGTGTGTGATTAAGTTTTTGCATGACTGACTAGGTGTGTGAGTACCTCTATGGATGAGTGGCGGTGTGTGAGTGTTTATATAGGTGTATGAGTGCGTATGATAGTCCTGTACTGAGTGACTAAGTATGAGTGACTGAACGGGTGAGTGAGTGGATGTGTGTGTAGACCTAAGAATCAGTGAGTGGGTATGTAGTTTTTGGTGTTGGAGTGTCTATGGTTTTAAGAATGGCAGTCTGTAATTTAGAGTGGGTGTATCAAAAGTTATATTAGGGTGTGAGAAGATGCATGAAATTATCACATGGATGATGTCATCAGTGATGTCATTTGAGATGTCATCAGTGATGTCATCAGTGATGTCACTGACCATGTCATGAGTGATGTAATATGTGACGTCATCAGCAGTGCATTGCGTGGGCGCGAGTTATAGTTAGCTGAACTAACTATAACGGGGGAATTTCTATGGTTTTGTACGAGTGAAATGTCCAACTAACTATAACTGTCCCTAAAACCTATGGTTTTTTCAGTGAATTTCAAAGGTTTTTAAATGCTAATTTCTAACTATAACGTGTCTGAAACCTATGGTTTTTTCAGTGAATTTCAAAGGTTTTTTAAATGCTAATTTCTAACTATAACGTGCCTGAAACCTATGATTTTTAAGTGAATTTCAAAGGTTTTTTAAATGCTAGTTTCTAACTATGCCTACAGAGGTAGGACATGTGAAGAAAGAAGAAAAACGCACAGAAAGAAGCAAAAGATGTGCAGAAAGAACCAACAGAGGAGCAGAAAGAGGCCTTGTTGCAAAATCATCCTGAGCCCACAACTTTTTCAGACGGGTACTGGTGGTAACTGACTCTGACTAACCAGAGCCAGTGCTATGCTAAAAGACACTTAGAATACAGTGAAAACACCTACATACACTAGGGAACACTATGCGTTGGGGTACCCTGTGATTAGCATGACCTCCTCTGCAAGTCCCTAGTACATAATAGGGCAGGGGATTAAAACTACCTCTTAAAACGCGCTACAGGGCGCGTTTGCACAGTGGTGAAGGGAGGGGGGCCTGAGGTGACATGTGTGCAAACGCACCCCGTGGCGCGTTTTAAGTTGTGGGATTAAGTCCCCTTGAATTCTGAGGGTCCCTGGGGCCCAACTAGCCCCCAGGTACCTACAGTTAGGACCACAGAGCTGAGTTGCAGAGAGGCGTTCCGAGGCCACGCACCTTTTTTCACCTCTCTGCAACGCAACTCTGTTGTGCTTACTGAAGGTACCTGGTGGGCTAGTTGGCCCCCAGGGTCCCTCAGGATTCAAAGGAATTAATTCCCCAACTTAAAACGCACCACAGGGCGTGTTTGCGCACATGTCACCTGAGGCCCCGCCCCTCCCTTCACCACTGTGCAAACGCGCCCCGTGGTGCGTTTTAAGTTGGGGGATTATGTCACCTAGAATCCTGAGGGTCCCTGGGGCCCAACTAGCCCACTAGGTACTTCAAGTAAGCACCACAGGCCTGCGTTGCAACGCCTGTAACAAATTGTGCAGTTGTGTTTAGGTAGTGAAGAGGGTCGTGCTGGGGGTAGAGTTTTAGGCTTTAGGGTAGTGCAGTGGTATTTGTGTAGTGTAGGGGGTCATGCTGGGGGTAGATTTAGGGTTTAGGGTAGTGCAGTGGTGTTTGGGTAGTGTAGGGAGTCGTGCTGGGGGAGTGTTTTAGGGTTTAGGGTAGTGCAGTGGTGTTTGGGTAGTGTAGGGGTCGTGCTGGGGGTAGTGTTTTAGGGTTTAGGGTAGTGCAGTGGTGTTTGGGTAGTGTAGGGGGTCGTGCTGGGGTAGTGATTTAGGGTAGTCTAGTGGTGTTTGGGTAGTATAGGGGTACTGCTGGGGGTAGTGTTTTAGGGTTTAGGTTAGTGCAGTGGTGTTTGGGTAGTGTAGGGGTACTGCTGGGGGTAGTGTTTTAGGGTTTAGGGTAGTGCAGTGGTGTTTGTGTAGTGTAGGGGGTAGTGTTTTAGGGTTTAGGGTAGTGCAGTGGTGTTTGTGTAGTGTAGGAGGTCGTGTTTTAGGGTTTAGGGTAGTGCAGTGGTCTTTGGGTAGTGTAGGGAGTCATGCGGGGGTAGTGTTTTAGGGTTTAGGGTAGTGTAGGGGGTCATGCGGGGGTAGTGTTTTAGGGATTAGGGTAGTGCATTGGTGTTTGGGTAGTGTAGGGGGTCATGCGGGGGTAGTGTTTTAGGGTTTAGGGCAGTGCAGTGGTGTTTGGGTAGGGAAGGGGGTCGTGCTGTGCGGAGTGTTTTAGGGTTTAGGGCAGTGCTGTGGTATTCGGGTAGTGTAGGGGGTCGTGCTGGGGGAGTGTTTTAGGGTTTAGGGCAGTGCAGTGGTGTTCGGGTAGTGTAGGGGGACGTGCTGGGGGAGTGTTTGAGGGTTTAGGGCAGTGCAGTCGTGTTCGGGTAGTGTAGGGGGTTGTGCTGGGGGTAGTATTTTAGGGTTTAGGGTAGTGCAGTGGTGTTCGGGTAGTGTAGGGGTCGTGCTGGGGGTAGTGTTCTAGGGTTTAGGGCAGTGCAGTGGTGTTTGGGCAGTGTAGGGGGTAATGCTGGGGGTGGTGTTTTAGGGTTTAGGGCAGTGCAGTGGTGTTCGGGCAGTGTAGGGTGTCGTGCTGGGGGTGGTGTTTCAGGGTTTAGGGCAGTGCAGTGGTGTTCGGGCAGTGTAGGGGTGGTATTTCAGGGTTTAGGGCAGTGCAGTGGTGTTCGGGCAGTGTAGGGGGTCGTGCAGGGGGTGGTGTTTCAGGGTTTAGGGCAGTGGTGTTCGGGCAGTGTAGGGGGTCGTGCTGGGGGTGGTGTTTCAGGGTTTGGGGCAGTGCAGTGGTGTTTGAGCAGTAAAGGGGTCGTGCTGGGGGTGGTGTTTCAGGGTTTAGGGCAGTGCAGTGGTGTTCGGGCAGTGTAGGGGCGGTGCAGGGGTGGTGTTTCAGGGTTTAGGGCAGTGCAGCGGTGTTCGGGCAGTGTAGGGGGTGCTGCAGGGGGTGGTGTTTCAGGGTTTAGGGCAGTGCAGTGGTGTTCGGGCAATGTAGGGGGTCATGCAGGGGTGGTGTTTCAGGGTTTAGGGCAGTGCAGTGGTGTTCGGGCAGTGTAGGGGGTCGTGCTGGTGTTTCAGGGTTTAGGGCAGTACAGTGGTGTTCGGGCAGTGTAGGGGGTCGTGCTGGGGCTGGTGTTTCAGGGTTTAGGGCAGTGCAGTGGTGTTCGGGCAGTGTAGGGGTTGTGCTGGGGCTGGTGTTTCAGGGTTTAGGGCAGTGCAGTGGTGTTTGGGCAGTGTAGGTGGTCGTGCTGGGGCTGGTGTTTCAGGGTTTAGGGCAGTGCAGTGGTGTTCGGGCAGTGTAGGGGGTCATGCTGGGGCTGGTGTTTCAGGGTTTAGGGCAGTGCAGTGGTGTTCGGGCAGTGTAGGGGGTCTTGCTGGGGCTGGTGTTTCAGAGTCTAGGGCAGTGCAGTGGTGTTCGGGCAGTGTAGGAGTCTTGCTGGGGCTGGTGTTTCAGGGTTTAGGGCAGTGCAGTGGTGTTCGGGCAGTGTAGGGGGTCGTGCTGGGGGTAATGTTTTAGGGTTTAAGGTAGTGCAGTGGTGTTTGTGTCGTGTAGGGGGTCGTGCTGGGGGTAGTGTTTTAGGTTTTAGGGTAGTGCAGTGGTGCTTGTGTAGTGTAGGGGTCGTGCTGGGGTAGTGTTTTAGGGTTTAGGGTAGTGCAGTGGTGTTTGTGTAGTGTAGGGGGTCATGTTTTAGGGTAGTGCAGTGGTGTTTGGGTAGTGTAGGGGTCGTGCTGGGGGTAGTGTTTTAGGATTTAGGTAAGTGCAGTGGTGTTGGGGTAGTGTTTTAGGTTTAGGGTAGTGCAGTGGTGTTTGTGTAGTGTAGGGGGTCATGCTGGGGGTAGTGTTTTAGGGTTTAGGATAGTGCAGTGGTGCTTGTGTAGTGTAGGGGGTCGTGCTGGGGTAGTGTTTTAGGGTTTAGGGTAGTGCAGTGGTGTTTTTGTAGTGTAGGGGGTCATGTTTTAAGATGCAACGCTCCAATACCTGACCAGTCTGCACTACATAAAACTGCAAAAAAACTAAAAATAAAAAGTGTTTTGCACACTTTTGTCATTGGGCTATATGTGGGCTACATCTGGGTAATATTTGTGCTACATTTGGGCTCTTTTTCACTGGTGGCCATCTTGGAAGACTTCTTTGTTATGAAGTTTCCTAATTTCCTCATTTACTGCAGTCTCCTCAGTAGGAAATGCTTTCAGTTTTTACTTTGATTCCATCAAGAAGGCATTCAGATGTGTCACACATTTGCCATAAATTCAGAATGTTATTACTCTAGTTGTTCATTAGATCACTGTGGTAAAGCTACTGCTCACCAAGGAGTTAACTGGAAGTCTACTGCTGGTATTGAAAGGGATTGTTTCAGTCTGCATGTCAGAATTTTCTAATGAAATAGAAGAGGATTTGAGATCTCACTTAAAACATGCACTAAATTTTCTTTGCAGCACTAACCATAATTTCTATGGCAAAATGAACCCCTTCATTTTGTTCCTTTTAAATTAAATGTTTTAAGTGTTACCAGTTTATTCCAATCAAGATGGCTTCAGGTGTGCCATACTTTTGTCATAAGTAAGGCTGTTAGCACTCTAGTTGTTCTTTAGAACACTCTGGGAAGCTGCAGTAGAACACAAAGGCATCAACTGACAGGCTGCTCCTGTTGAAATATAACAGGAAGATATTTGAGATCTCACTTAAAACATGTCCTAATTTTTCTTTCTACAGCACTAACCATAATTTATATGGCAAAATGAACCCCCTCATTTTGTTCCTTTTTAAATTAAATGTTTTAAGTGTTACCAGTTTATTCCAATCAAGATGGCTTCAGGTGTGCCATACTTTTGTCATAAGTAAGACTGTTAGCGCTCTAGTTGTTCTTTAGAACACTCTGGGAAGCTGCAGTAGAACACAAAGGCATCAACTGACAGGCTGCTCCTGTTGAAATATAACAGGAAGATATTTGAGATCACACTTGAAACATGTCCTAATTTTTCTTTCTACAGCACTAACCATAATTTCTATGACAAAATGAAACCCATCATTTTGTTCCTTTTTAAATTAAATGTTTTAAGTGTTACCAGTTTATTCCAATCAAGATGGCTTCAGGTGTGCTATACTTTTGTCTTAAGTAAGGCTGTTAGCACTCTAGTTGTTCTTTAGAACACTCTGGGAAGCTGCAGTAGAACACAAAGGAATCAACTGACAGTCTCTGCCCTTGTTGGATGTACATGTTTTACTGAGAATGTCAGACTTCATTCTCACATGACTGAGAAAGATAATGTGAATTTACAGAAAATATGCTCTCATTTTAGCTTCTGGGGCACCTTCCAAAACTGTATGGGACAAGCATGTGAAAATAGTTTTCTCTCAAACATGATTCATGATATCCCAGCAGAAGGTTTTTCACAGGGTAAAATCACCTTAGAACACACCACAATTCCTGAAATTAGTATGGTACCATCAACAAATGAATTCTAATGTAACTAAAGTCTGTTATCACCCTTTATAGTTCTCCTTTTGGTAACCCTCAAAATCTTCGATTCACTACAATGCATTTCAATGGTACTATCATTTATATTGGTCCCAAGATGGCTGCCAGCAATTCCAGGATGAAGTGCTGACAGCCAATCAGATCTCACGATGACATGTGTGGTTAGGCTCCGCCCAGATATATATGTGTTTTTACTTTTGATTTTCTCAGCAACTACTGAACGGATTTACACCATTTAACAAAAAGGGTTCTTTTTGAACCAAGAACTACCTCTTTGCCAAATTTGGTGTAATTCCGTTCAGCAGTTCGGGCTGTAGCCTTGCATAAAGTTTCCTATGGGAAATTGATTTTTGACTCTTATTTTTTAATTTCTCCGCAACTACTGAACGGATTTACACCATTTAACAAAAGGGTTCTTTCTGAACCAAGAACTACCTCTTTGCCAAATTTGGTGTAATTCCGTTCAGCAGTTCGGGCTGTAGCCGTGTCTAAAGTTTCATATGGGAAAATGAATGGGGAAAACACGTTTTGGGACCCCCTTTTCTCGGCCCCGCTTGACGAATCACCTTGAGACTTTCAGGGTAGGAGCGGACCGGAGCGGGCCATAAAGTTTGAAAATTTCGCAAGATTCGTCAACCAACGCAAGAGTTATTTCAAATAGAATGTCGTGGATTTCCTATGGAAAATAGGTCCTAACTATAACTATCTACTGGCGACCGCCAGTAGATAATATATATATATATATATATATATATATATATATATATATATATATATATATATATATATATATATATATCTACTGGCGGTCGCCAGTAGATAGTTATAGTTAAAACCTATTATCCATAGGAAATCCGCGACATTCTATTTGAAATAACGTTGGCGCCGGTTGACGAATCTTCGCAAAAGTTTCCAACTTGTTGGGGCGCTCCGGTCCGCTCCTATCCTGAAAGTCTCGGGGTGATACGTCAAGCGTGGGCCGAGAAAAAAGGGGGGTCCCAAAATGCGTTTTCCCCATTCATTTTTCCATAGGAACCTTTAGTCGCAGCTACAGCCCGAACTGCTGAACGGAATTACACCAAATTTGGCAAAGAGGTAGCCCTTGGTTCAGTGTCATGCCTTTTGCTTAAATGGTGTAAATCCATTCAGTAGTTCCTGAGAAAATCAAAAGTAAAGTCACATATATATCTGGGCGGAGCCTAACCACACATGTCATCGTGAGATCTGATTGGCTGTCAGCACTTCATCCTGGAATTGCTGGCAGCCATCTTGGGACCAATATAAATGATAGTACCTCATTGAAATGCATTGTAGTGAATAGAAGATTTTGAGGGTCACCAAAAGGAGAACTATAAAGGGTGATAACAGGCTTTAGTTACATTAGAATTTATTTGTTGATGGTACCATACTAATTTTAGGAATTGTGGTGTATTCTAAGGTGATTTTACCATGTGAAAAACCTTCTGCTGGGATATCATGAATCATGTTTGAGAGAACACTATTTTCTCATGCTTGTCCCATGGAGGTTTGGAAGGTGCTCCAGAAGCTAAAATGAGAGCATATTTTCTGTAAATTCACATTATCTTTCTCAGTCATGTGAGAATGAAGTCTGACATTCTCAGTAAAACATGTACATCCAACAAGGGCAGAGACTGTCAGTTGATTCCTTTGTGTTCTACTGCAGCTTCCCAGAGTGTTCTAAAGAACAACTAGAGTGCTAACAGCCTTACTTATGACAAAAGTATGGCACACCTGAAGCCATCTTGATTGGAATAAACTGGTAACACTTAAACAATTTAATTTAAAAAGGAACAAAATGATGGGGTTCATTTTGTCATAGAAATTATGGTTAGTGCTGTAGAAAGAAAAATTAGGACGTTTCAAGTGTGATCTCAAATATCTTCCTGTTATATTTCAACAGGAGCAGCCTGCCAGTTGATGCCTTTGTGTTCTACTGCAGCTTCCCAGAGTGTTCTAAAGAACAACTAGAGCACTAACAGCCTTACTTATGACAAAAGTATGGCACACCTGAAGCCATCTTGATTGGAATAAACTGGTAACACTTAAAACATTTAATTTAAAAAGGAACAAAATGATGGGGTTCATTTTGTCATAGAAATTATGGTTAGTGCTGTAGAAAGAAAAATTAGGACATATTTCAAGTGTGATCTCAAATATCTTCCTGTTATATTTCAACAGGAGCAGCCTGCCAGTTGATGCCTTTGTGTTCTACTGCAGCTTCCCAGAGTGTTCTAAAGAACAACTAGAGCGCTAACAGCCTTACTTATGACAAAAGTATGGCACACCTGAAGCCATCTTGATTGGAATAAACCAGTAACACTTAAAACATTTAATTTAAAAAGGAACAAAATGAGGGGTTCTTTTTGAAATAGAAATTATGGTTAGTGCTGCAGAAAGAAAAATTAGGGCATGTTTTAAGTGAGATCTCAAATCCTCTTCTATTTCATTAGAAAATTCTGACATGCAGACTGAAACAATCACTTTCAATACCAGCAGCAGACTACCAGTTAACTCCCTGGTGAGCAGTAGCTTTACTCCAGTGATCTAATGAGCAACTAGAGTGCTAACATTCTGAATTTATGGCAGATGTGAGACATCTGAATGCCTTCTTGATGGAATCAAAGTAAAAAACTGAAAGCATTTCCTACTGAGGAGACTGCAGTAAATGAAGAAATTAGGAAACTTCATAACAAAGAAGTCTTCCAAGATGGCCACCAGTGAAAAAAGAGCCCAAATGTAGCACAAATATTACCCAGATGTAGCCCACATATAGCCCAATGACAATAGTGTGCAAAACACTTTTTATTTTTAGTTTTTTTGCAGTTTTATGTAGTGCAGACTGGTCAGGTATTGGAGCATTGCATCTTAAAACATGACCCCCCTACACTACAAAAACACCACTGCACTACCTTAAACCCTAAAACACTACCCCCAGCACGACCCCCTACACTACACAAGCACCACTGCACTATCCTAAACCCTAAAACACTACCCCCAGCACGACCCCCTACACTACCCAAACACCACTGCACTAACCTAAATCCTAAAACACTACCACCAGCACGACCCCCTACACTACCCAAACACCACTGCACTACCCTAAAACTTGACCCCTACACTACACAAACACCACTGCACTACCCTAAACCCTAAAACACTACCCCCAGCACGACCTCCTAGACTACACAAGCACCACTGCACTACCCTAAACCCTAAAACACTACCCCCAGCACGACCCCCTACACTACACAAACACCACTGCACTACCCTAAACCCTAAAACACTACCCCCAGCACGACCCCCTACACTACCCAAACACCACTGCACTAACCTAAATCCTAAAACACTACCCCCAGCACGACCCCCTACACTACCCAAACACCACTGCACTACCCTAAAACATGACCCCCTACACTACACAAACACCACTGCACTACCCTAAACCCTAAAACACTACCCCCAGCACGACCCCCTACACTACACAAGCACCACTGCACTACCCTAAACCCTAAAACACTACCCCCAGCACGACCCCCTACACTGCCCGAACACCACTGCACTGCCCTAAACCCAGAAACACCAGCCCCTGCATGACCCCCTACACTGCCCGAACACCACTGCACTGCCCTAAACCCTGAAACACCACCCCTAGCACGACCCCCTACACTACCCAAACACCACTGCACTGCCCTAAACCCTGAAACACCACCCCCTTCACGACCCCCTACACTGCCCGAACACCACTGCACTGCCCTAAACCCTGAAACACCACCCCCAGCATGACCCCCTACACTGCCCGAACACCACTGCACTGCCCTAAACCCTGAAACACTACCCCCAGCAAGACCCCCTACACTGCCCGAACACCACTGCACTGCCCTAAACCCTGAAACATCACCCCCAGCAAGACCCCCTACACTGCCCGAACACCACTGACCTAAACCCTGAAACACCACCCCCAGCACGACCCCCTACACTGCCCGAACACCACTGCACTGCCCTAAACCCTGAAACACTACCCCCAGCATGACCCCCTACACTGCCCGAACACCACTGCTCTGCCCAAAACCCTGAAACACCAGCCCCAGCACGACCCCCTACACTGCCCGAACACCACTGCACTGCCCTAAACCTTGAAACACCAGTCCCTGCACGACCCCCTACACTGCCCGAACACCACTGCACTACCCTAAACCCTGAAACATCACCCCCAGCACGACCCCCTACACTGCCCGAGCACCACTGCACTGCCCTAAACCCTGAAACACCAGCCCCAGCATGACCCCCTACACTGCCCGATACACCACTGCACTGCCCTAAACCCTGAAACACCAGCCCCAGCACGACCGCCTACACTGCCCGAACACCACTGCACTGCCCTAAACCCTGAAACACCAGCCCCAGCACGACCCCCTACACTGCCCGAACACCACTGCACTGCCCTAAACCGTGAAACACCAGCCTCAGCACGACCCCCTACACTGCCTGAACACCACTGCACTGCCCTGAACCCTGAAACACCAGCCCCAGCACAACACCCTACACTGCCCGAACACCACTGCACTGCCCTAAACCCTGAAACACCACCCCGTGCATGACCCCCTACACTGCCCGAACACCACTGCACTGCCCTAAACCCTGAAACACCACCCCCAGCGCGACCCCCTACACTGCCCGAACACCACTGCGCTAAACCCTGAAACACCACCCCCTGCACAACCCCCTACACTGCTCGAACACTACTGCACTGCCCTAAACCCAGAAACACCATCCCCAGCACGACCCCCTATACTGCACGAACACCACTGCACTGCCCTAAACCCTGAAACACTACCCCCAGCAAGACCCCCTACACTGCCCGAACACCACTGCACTGCCCTAAACCCTGAAACATCACCCCGAGCAAGACCCCCTACACTGCCCGAACACCACTGCCCTAAACCCTGAAACACCACCCCCAGCAAGACCCCCTACACTGCCCGAACACCACTGCACTGCCCTAAACCCTGAAACACCACCCCCTGCACGACCCCCTACACTGCCCGAACACCACTGTACTGCCCTAAACCCTGAAACCCCACCCCCAGCATGACCCCCTACACTGCCAGAACACCACTGCACTGCCCTAAACCCTGAAACACCACCCCCTGCATGACCCCCTACACTGCCCGAACACTACTGCACTGCCCTAAACCCTGAAACACCACCCCCAGCACGACCCCCTACACTGCACGAACACCACTGCACTGCCCTAAACCCTGAAACACTACCCCCAGCAAGACCCCCTACACTGCCCGAACACCACTGCACTGCCCTAAACCCTGAAACATCACCCCCAGCAAGACCCCCTACACTGCCCGAACACCACTGCCCTAAACCCTGAAACACCACCCCCAGCAAGACCCCCTACACTGCCCGAACACCACTGCACTGCCCTAAACCCTGAAACACCACCCCCAGCAAGACCCCCTACACTGCCCGAACACCACTGCACTGCCCTAAACCCTGAAACACCACCCCCAGCACGACCCCCTACACTGCCCGAACACCACTGCTCTGCCCAAAACCCTGAAACACCAGCCCCAGCACGACCCCCTACACTGCCCGAACACCACTGCACTGCCCTAAACCCTGAAACACCAGCCCCAGCACGACCCCCTACACTGCCCGAACACCACTGCACTGCCCTAAACCCTGAAACACCACCCTCAGCACGACCCCCTACACTGCCCGAACACCACTGCACTGCCCTAAACCCTGAAACACCAGCCCCAGCACGACCCCGTACACTGCCCGCACACCACTGCACTGCCCTAAACCCTGAAACACCAGCCCCAGCACAACCCCGTACACTGCCCGAACACCACTGCACTGCCCTAAACCCTGAAACACCAGCCCCAGCACAACCCCGTACACTGCCCGAACACCACTGCACTGCCCTAAACCCTGAAACACCAGCCCCAGCACGACCACCTACACTGCCCGAAAACTACTGCACTGCCCTAAACCCTGAAACACCACCCCCAGCAAGACTACCTACACTGGCCGAACACCACTGCACTGCCCTAAACCCTGAAACACCACCCCCTGCACGACCCCCTACACTGCCCAAACACTACTGCACTGCCCTAAACCCTGAAACACCACCCCTCAGCACGACACCCTACACTGCCCGAACACCACTGCACTGCCCTAAACCCTGAAACACCACCCCAGCACGACCCCCTACACTGCCCGAACACCACTGCACTAAACCCTGAAACACCACCCCCTGCACGACCCCCTACACTGCCGGAACACCACTGCACTGCCCTAAACCCTGAAACACCACCCCCAGCACGACCCCCTACACTGCCCTAACACCACTGCACTGCCCTAAACCCTGAAACATCACCCCCAGCACAACCCCCTACACTGCCTGAGCACCATTGCTCTGCCCTAAACCCTGAAACACTAGCCCCAGCACGACCCCCTACACTGCCCGAACACCACTGCACTGCCCTAAACCCTGAAACATCACCCCCAGCACGACCCCCTACACTGCCCGAACACCACTGCACTGCCCTAAACCCTGAAACACCAGCCCCAGCAAGACCACCTACACTGCCCGAACACCACTGCATTGCCCTAGACTCTGAAACACCAGCCCCAGCAAGACCCCATACACTGCCCGAACACCACTGCACTGCCCTAAACCCTGAAACACCAGCCCCAGCATGACCCCCTACACTGCCCGAACACCACTGCACTGCCCTAAACACAGAAACACCAGCCCCAGCACGACCCCCTACACTGCCCGAACACCACTGCACTGCCCTAAACCCTGAAACACCAGCCCCAGCACGACCCCCTACACTGCCCGAACACCACTGCACTGCCCTAAACCCTGAAACACCAGCCCCAGCACCACCCCCTACAATGCCCGAACACCACTGTACTGCCCTAAACCCTGAAACACCACCCCCTGCACCGCCCCCTACACTGCCCGAACACCACTGCACTGCCCTAAACCCTGAAACACCACCCCCTGCACGACCCCCTACACTGCCCGAACACCACTGCACTGCCCTAAACCCTGAAACACCACCCCTGCACCACCCCCTACACTGCCCGAACACCACTGCACTGCCCTAAACCCTGAAACACCACCCCCTGCACCGCCCCCTACACTGCCCGAACACCACTGCACTGCCCTAAACCCTGAAACACCACCCCCAGCATGACCCCCTTTACTGCTCGAACACCACTGCACTGCCCCAAACCCTGAAACACCACCCCCAGCATGACCCCCTACACTGCCCGAACACCACTGCCCTAAACCCTGAAACACCACCCCTGCACGACCCCCTACACTGCCCGAACACCACTGCACTGCCCTAAACCCTGAAACACCACCCCCTGCACGACCCCCTACACTGCCCGAACATCACTGCACTGCCCTAAACCCTGAAACACCACCCCCAGCACGACCCCCTACACTGCCCGAACACCACTGCACTGCCCTAAACCCTAGAACACTACCCCCAGCATGACCCCCTACACTACACGAACACCACTGCACTACCCTAAACCCTAAAATACTCCCCCAGCACGACCCCCTACACTACCCGAACACGACTGCACTGCCCTAAACCCTAAAACACTCCCCCAGCACGACCCCCTACACTACCCGAACACCACTGCACTGCCCTAAACCCTAAAACACTCCCCCAGCACGACCCCCTACACTACCTAAACACCACTGCACTGCCCTAAACCCTAAAACACTACCCCCGCGTGACCCCCTACACTACCCAAATACCAATGCACTACCCTAATCCCTAAAACACTACCCCCGCACAACCCCTACACTACCCAAAGACCACTGCACTACCCTAAACTCTAAAACAATACCCCCGCACGACTCCCTACACTACCCAAAGACCACTGCACTACCCTAAACCCTAAAACACTACCCACAGTACCTCCTACACTACACAAACACCACTGCACTACCCTAAACCCTAAAACACTACCCCCAGCACGAACCCCTACACTACCCAAACACCACTGCACTACCCTAAACCATAAAACACTACCCCCAGCAGTACCCCCTACGCTACCCAAACACCACTGCACTACCCTAAACCCTAAAACACTACCCCCAGCAGTACCCCCTACACTACCCAAACACCATTGCACTACCCTAAACCCTAAAACACTACCCCCAGCAGTATCCCCTACACTACCCAAACACCACTACACTACCCTAAACCCTAAAACCCTAAAACACTAACCCCAGCACGACCCCCTACACTACCCAAACACCACTGTACTACCCTAAACCCTAAAACACTCCCCCAGCACGACTCCCTACACTACCCAAACACCACTGCACTACCCTAAACCCTAAATCTACCCCCAGCATGACCCCCTACACTACACAAACACCACTGCACTACCCTAAACCCTAAAACACTACCCCCAGCACGACCCTCTTCACTACCTAAACACAACTGCACAATTTGTTACAGGCATTGCAACGTAGGCCTGTGGTGCTTACTGGAAGTACCTGGTGGGCTGGTTGGGCCCCAGGGACTCTCAGGATTCAAGGTGACCTAATCCCCCAACTTAAAACGCGCCACGGGGCGCGTTTGCACAGTGGTGAAGGGAGGGGCGGGGCCTCAGGTGACATGTGCGCAAACACGCCCTGTGGTGCGTTTTAAGTTGGGGAGTTAATTCCCTTTGAATCCTGGGGGCCAACTAGCCCACCAGGTACCTTCAGTAAGCACAACAGAGGTGCGTTGCAGAGAGGTGAAAAAAGGTGCGTGGCCTCGGAACGCCTCTCTGCAACTCAGCTCTGTGGTCCTAACTGTAGGTACCTGGGGGGCTAGTTGGGCCCCAGGGACCCTCAGGATTCAAGGGGACTTAATCCCGCAACTTAAAACGCGCCACGGGGCGCGTTTGCACACATGTCACCTCAGGCCCCCCTCCCTTCACCACTGTGCAAACGCGCACTGGCTCTGGTTAGTCAGAGTCAGTTACCACCAGTACCCGTCTGAAAAAGTTGTGGGCACAGGATGATTTTGCAACAAGGCCTCTTTCTGCTCCTCTGTTGGTTCTTTCTGCACATCTTTTGCTTCTTTCTGTGCGTTTTTTCTTCTTTCTTCACATGTCCTACCTCTGTTGGCATAGTTAGAAACTAGCATTTAAAAAACCTTTGAAATTCACTTAAAAAATCATAGTTTTCAGGCACGTTATAGTTAGAAATTAGCATTTAAAAAACCTTTGAAATTCACTGAAAAAACCATAGGTTTCAGGCACGTTATAGTTAGAAATTAGCATTTAAAAAACCTTTGAAATTCACTGAAAAAACCATAGGTTTCAGGCACGTTATAGTTAGAAATTAGCATTTAAAAAACCTTTGAAATTCACTGAAAAAACCATAGGTTTCAGACACGTTATAGTTAGAAATTAGCATTTAAAAAACCTTTGAAATTCACTGAAAAAACCATAGGTTTTAGGGACAGTTATAGTTAGTTGGACATTGCACTCGTACAAAACCCGTGAAATTCCCCTGTTATAGTTAGTTCAGCTAACTATAACTCGCGCCCCGCAATGCACTGCTGATGACGTCACATATTACATCACTCATGACATGGTCAGTGACATCACTGATGACATCACTGATGACATCTCAAATGACATCACTGATGACATCATCCATGTGATAATTTCATGCATCTTCTCACACCCTAATATAACTTTTGATACACCCACTCTAAATTACAGACTGCCATTCTCAAAACCATAGACACTCCAACACCAAAAACTACATACCCACTCACTGATTCTTAGGTCTACACACACATCCACTCACTCACCTGTACAGTCACTCATACTTACAGTCACTCAGTACAGGACTATCATATGCACTCATACACCTATATAAACACTCACACACCGCCACTCATCCATAGAGGTACTCACACACCTAGTCAGTCATGCAAAAAATTAATCACACACCCATTTACTCACCTATACAGTTATACACACACCAGCTCACTTACTCATACAAATACTAGCACATTTTTATGCTCTTATACAATAACTGATACAAGCACACACGCATCCATACAGCCACTCTCACAATAACACACTCTCACTTATAGCCATTTAAATACTCTAACACACATATATACTGCCTTTTACATATGTAGTTACTCGCACATGTACCACTGAGATATACATTCACTCACTAACACACCCATACACACACTCACCCACCCAAGCAGTCCATCACAGATGCACTCTTGAAATCATGCACCCAGTGAATCACCCACTCACACATCTATGTATAGAGTCACACACACCCTACCCACACAAACACTCAGGCAGCCATACAGATACTCAGAGAACCAATCAATAACCCATATAGACACTCATGTAGCTATTCGCAAATCCATGCATCCACTTACACACCAACAAACAGACGGATACAGACATTCACACAGTTTAGTCACTAACCCATGCATTCAGTAAGATACGTTTAATCACTCACTTGTAGAGTCAGTCACTCACGTACTAAATCATCCATTCAGACACTTATACACCCACTCATTCTTCAATACGCCTTTCCCTATATATATTAAACATATTTAAACTTTACAGAAACACACAGTCACTGGATGATGTCATCAGTGATGTCATCAGTGATGTCATTTGAGATGTCATCAGTGATGTCATCAGTGATGTCACTGACCATGTCATGAGTGATGTAATATGTGACGTCATCAGCAGTGCATTGCGGGGCGCGAGTTATAGTTAGCTGAACTAACTATAACAGGGGAATTTCACGGGTTTTGTACGAGTGCAATGTCCAACTAACTATAACTGTCCCTAAAACCTATGGTTTTTTCAGTGAATATATATATATATATATAACTAGGGAGGGCTGCGCACACCTCCCTGGGCCCCGGGGACCACCATGTCCCCAGGACCAAATAAACTTTAAAGAGGAGGCCCATGCGGACCCCCAGCCCCAGGGACCACCACCTCCCTGGGGCCAAGTGCAAAATGTAAAACCCCTCCTGGGTCACATGCGGCCCTGGGGACTACCACATCCCTGGGGCCGGCCTATGCACAAGAAAGGAGGTGGGTTGCACACCTCCCCTCCTGAAGCCATATATGGCTCGGGGGACCAGCACCCCCTTTGCTGGCTCCTGCTATGCCCCAGGGTGCCCACCCCTGTGACATAGCTGTTTGCTTTTGCTTGGCCAGAACTGTGACAGCGCCCACCAAGCAAAAGCAAACACTCCGGTTTCAGCAAGCGGGAGCTGTCAAAATGCTCCTGCATGCTGGAAGTGGAGTTTTCATCTCTTTCCCTTCCCGCAGACATGCGGGCAGGGAAAGAAATGAAACTGTTGCTCTCACACCTAGAGAGCTGCATTTCCAGTACCTCCTAGTGTGCCAGAACAATGCCGGCTCTCGCAGGAGGCTGGGAGCCAGCAGGGACCGCGGGGCCTTCATGCTCCCCCCACGGTCCCATAACACACTGGGTGCCCTCGGTGGGACCAAGGCTCCCTGCGGGCATGGCCGGGCCCCGAGGCATGGGGTTTGCACGGGCCGAAATCGCCCGGGGAAGTGGGTCGCGTGGGCGTCCACCCCCATTGATTAATGCAGGGCCCCAGAGGATGCGGTGCCTAGGGCAAAAATCGGCCTGGGGAGGGGGCTGCATGGCCCCCCTCCCCAATTATGTTTTGGCCGGGGTTGGGGTCCCCGGGGCTTTTATAGTTTTTTAAGTGAATTTCAAAGGTTTTTTTAAATTCTATTTCCTAACTTTAACATCTCTGTAACCTTTGGTTTTTTAAGTGTTTGTAGAGTGGTGGAGAAAGGGGATGGGGCCTCCGACCAGCTCTCAGCAATCCCGCTGTGTGGTACTTACTGGAAGTAGCAGGAGGGATTCTTGGCCTGCAACGACCCTCAGCATTAAAGGGGACTTTACCCCCCAACCAGTAGTGTGCCACAAGGCGCATTTGCAGAGTGGTGGAAAAAAGGGGTGGGGCCTCTGACCAGCTTTCAGCAATCCTGCAATGTGGGACATACAGGAGGTAACAGGAGGGATTCTTGGCTCCCAAGGACCCTAAGCATCCAAGGGGACTTCATCCCCACCAAGTAGTGTGCTAGGAGGTGCGTTTGGAGAGTGGTGGACAAAGGGGTGAGGGTGGGGCCTCCGACCAGCTCCCAGCAATCCCGCTGTGTGGGACTTACTTGAGGAAATACAAGGGGTTCTTGGCCCCTAAGGACCCTCAGCATCCAAGGGGACTTCATCCCCCAACCAGTAGTGCTACACATGGTGTATTTGCAGAGTGGTGGACAAAGGGGGTGGGGCCTCTGATGAGCTTTCAGGAATCCCATTAGCAAATGGGAGTGCTGCTGTGCGCTCCCCTCCCCGGGCCTATTTCGGCTTCAGGGACCCCATCCCCCAGGGCTCGGCCTTTTAATTAATTTCTTTTTTCTTGGGTAGGAGAGCCGCACAGCCCCCCCTCCCTGGGCCGATTTTGACCCCAGAGACCCCTTCCACCGGGGCGTGGCCTTTGAATTTATTTTTAATTGGGGAGGGGGCCGCATGGCTCTACTCCCCGGGCTAATTTTGGCCCCAGGGACCCCATCTCCCAGGGCCTTGCCATTTAGAAATGGGGGAGGGGGCTGCGCTGCCCCCCCTCCCTAGGCCGATTTCGGCCATGGAGACCCCATCCCCCGGGACCAATATCTACGGTTTGCATTGGGACCATGGGGAAGCTTCAAGGCCCCCATGGTCCCTGCAGACTCCCCGCTTGCTGCGGGAGCTGGTACTGCTTTTAGACACAGGGGGCCGCTAAACATGCAGCTCCCTGTATCTGAAAGCAATTCGTCTATATCCCTGCTAGCTTGATAGCGGGCGGGGAAACAGACAAATGCTCTTCTTCCAGCAAGTGAGAGAATTTTTACTGCTCTCGCTTGCTAGAAGCGGAGTGTTTGCTGTGGCTTGGCGGAGCAGTTAAAGTTCCTGCAAAGCCACAGCAAACAGCTATGTCCAGGGGTGGGCACCCTGGGACATGGCAGGAAACTAGGTTGTAACTATAACTACCTACTGGCGATATACATATATATGTATGTATAGATAGATAGATAGATAGATAGATAGATAGATAGATAGATAGATAGATAGATAGATAGATAGATAGATAGATAGATAGATAGATAGATAGATAGATAGATAGATAGATAGATAGATAGATAGATAGAGCGAGCAGAGTTAGATGCACTGGTATGAAAATGTGAATTTATTTTTCTTTTCTCTGAAATATGAATTTCATTATCATATCAACTGCTCCAAATCCCAGTGTTGAGCTTTCTTAATGTCAGAGCTACTAGGAGTATGCATTGTGGAGGACCAAATTATGGAGTAAGGTTATGTCAATTATGCTGCACAAAATGCAAATTCTGCAGCACATTCTCAGGCAGTATTATTTCCATCCATTTGAGCTAAAAACAACATTTTTGTGGAATATGAAAACTATGCAAATGTTGTGGCAAATGCAGTATATCCATAATTATGCAGTAATAGCTGCAGGCAAGGAATCACATACATTTGCTGGCCATTACCATAGCCAGTGTCAAATTGTCGCATATTGTCATTTTGAGGTTCTAGTGACATTAACAAAACACTCAGCCTTCAGCCTCATAGTTTATTATGTCATCAGAGCCTCTTGATGACTATATTGGACTATATTACACAATATTGCATTATCTGTTTTATCTATTTAAATATAGATTATGTGAATGTTTACGTACATTTGCACTACTTTTTCTCACCAGGATTTTTTCTGAAAGTAAATCAAACGAAATTAAAAGAATTATAGAGACTGTACACGTTTCCTCACATTGGATGGTGCCACTATCTTACAATTCAAATATTCACCAGACAATTTTATTTAAATCATTACATTTTGTTACTATTTACCAAACACATTAACTTGCATACAATTTCTAATATTAAAAGAATATTCTAAATACTTAATTTCTGAATTTCTTTATATCTTCTGTGAACTTTTATTACAAAATCATCCTTGTAGAGGTTTCACATGCCTTAACTTGCCTGGAGCATGCTTTTACTACACTATTCAGCAAAAAAGTAAACTTAGATTGGAGTTACGCTTTATTAATATATGGGCTGCCTCGCAACTTAGAACCTATGAAATGAGGGACAAATTCTATAAACGTCTATATTGGTTAGTTAATAGGGACATGGACTGAAGACTAGTTCCTTCCATTTCAAACCACTGTAAAGACCTATTGAAAGACTCCTTACAAATTGGGGGCTAGTTTGCCATCTTCTGTGAGTGGCTATACAAAGTGCAAGACTCCCCTAAAGCTGATATACTGAATATGATTATAAACAACTTCATCTTATCTACCTTCTCCCATGAGGATCAGCAACGCTTGACCACACTTTGGTTGCAGATGAGATCTAAAAGGTAATCAGAGCTATGCCGACTGGGGAAACAATAGGTCCAAACAGTTTCCCAGGGGGTACTCTAAAAAATATGCTTCTATCTTGACCTTACATTTACGAGCACTAAATGAGGAAACCCTCCAGACTCCCACTCTGCATTATGATCTATGAGGTACAACTATCTCAGTAATATTGAAACCCAATGAATCCGAAACCTCATGCTCCTCATATCAGTCCACTTTGCTCATAAACATTGAGGCCAAAATATTGGTTAAGGTCCTTGCCAACCGACAGGTAGAAGTAATTGCTTTTCTCTTTCATTGAGACCAAAATGGCTTTGTGCTGAAGTGTGGCACACACCACTACCTCTGCCACCGGAATACAGCCCTCACCAGATCTCTCAACCTTGGTGTGCCCAGCGCTTTAGTCCTAGTGAACATTGACAAGGCCTTTGACTCACTTCACTGGCATTGTATGTTTCGGGTACTGAATCGTACGAATTTCGTCCCCCTGTTCCAGAAATATGTCAACATTTTTTCACCACTCTGTTGGCTCAGGTCAGGGTAAGTGGCATAGTTTCCTTCCCAAGTGAGCAAGGCACTAGGAGGCAATGCCTTAGGTCTGGTGTTAGCCAAGACCTTTTGATTTTGCTAAAATTCTATGTATAACATACTTAAAGGGGCTTTCAGCCACCTCTCTTCATCCATTGGTCTGTTGTTGTGTCATTCACATTTTGCTTCCGCCTACTACAGCATACAGCATAGGGCAATGGGTCAGCCTGCTGAAGCCATTGGTTAACCTCATTTTGAGTGACTGCATTAAGCTCTTTCTCAAGGAGCACATCCAAATACAAGATAGTTCCCATCAGTACCAGTGTTTTTGTTTTTACTTTACAATTACTTTAGTATTATATTTGTGTTTAGAGCCTGATGAGATAGCAAAATGCTTTTGATGTGAGTGCAGGGTACATTCCTGCTTTATCAGTTCTCATCTCCTATTGTAGTGGCCTTTGTTTATATGACTGCTTCAATTTCACATCAGCTCACACAAACTCTGAATATAAGCTAATCAGTGTGCTCTATCTATCTGTGCAATGCTGTCTGTCTCTTTCTTTTTCTATCTCTTTATTTCCTTCTTTCCTGCCTCTTTCCTGTCTTCATTTTTTCTTTCTTTCTTTCTTTCCTGCCTTCTTTCCTTCTTTCCTGTCTTCTTTTTCCTTTCATTCTTTCTTTCATTCCTACTTCCTTGCTTTCTTTCCTGCCTTCTTTCTCTCTCGCCTTCTTTCTTTCTTTCTTTCCTTCTGCCTCCGTTTCTTTCATTTTTTCTTTCTTGCTTTTTGTTAGAAATGGGTCTCTAGTTGGCAGTGGTTTCCACCCAGTCCAAGTAAGGACCCTTACTCTAGTCAGGGTAAGGGAGTCACACAGCTAAGATAACCCCTGCTCACCCCCTTGGTAGCTTGGCACGAGCAGTCAGGCTTATCTCAGAGGCAATGTGCAAAGCATTTGTACTCACACACACACAGTAACACAGTAAAAACACTACAAACGGAGTCTGCACCAGTTTACAAAAATAGTCCATATTTATCTGAATAAAACAAGACTAAAACGACAAAGATCCAACATACACAAGTCAAGATATCTCTTTTAAAAGATTAAGCAAGTTTAGTCCATACAAATCAATGGATGTATTTCTTTTAGCACAAAGTACCTTGGATGCATCAAAAATCAAAGACGGTGCCAGGCACAGGGGAGGTGAGGCGCCGGAAAAGCAAAGAGATGCGTTGGTTCCGTACTCCACAGGGGAGGTGATGTGTCAGTTCCTTACTGCAAGGGGGGGTGAATTATTGGTTCCTTACTGTAAGGGGAGGTGCGTCGATTCCACAGTCACCGACCAGGTGCTGCGTCAGAGTTGGAGCGGGTGTCACGGACGTCGGTGACACGGTGCTCGAGACTCATGCTGCCGCAACTATTCTGATGCACTGCAACAGTAATCTGGGGTCAGCAATGAAAGCCGTGGTCGATGCGCCGATCGGGAACCACACTGTGGTGCAGGCAGTGGCGAAGCATCGGTCTTGTGCAGCGATGCATCCAGAAAACAGGCACTGATAGTCCTTGCAATAGTGAAAAACGAAATTAACAATATTTCACTATTAGGACATGTAAAACACACCAGTACATGCCCTACCTTTTAAATACACTGCACCCTGCCCAGTGGGCTGCCTTGGGCCTACCTTAGAGGTGACTTACATTTAGTAAAAGGGAAGGTTTAGGCCTTGCAAGTGGGTGCATTTGCCAGGTCGAAATGGCAGCTCAAAACTGCACTCACAGACACTGCAGTGGCAGGTCTGAGACATGTTTGCAGGGCTACTCATTGTGGGTGGCACAATCAGTGCTGCAGGCCCACTAGTAGCATTTGATTTACAGGCCCTGGGCACACCTAGCACACTTTACTGGGGACTTACTAGTGAATAAAATATGCCAATCATGGATAAACCAATCACCAATACATTTTAGACAGAGAGTATATGCATTTTAGCACTGGTTAGCAGTGGTAGAGTGCCCAGAGTCCTAAAGCCAACAAAAATGGATCAGTAAAAAATAGGAGGAGGAAGGCAAAATGTTTGGGGATTACCCTGCAAAAAAGGGCCAGGTCCAACACTTTCATTCTTGCCTTTTTTCTCTTTTGTCTTTTATATTTCCTTCCATCTTTTCCTTCTTTCTTTCTCTCTTGCCTACTTTCTCTCTTGTTTTCTTACTCTCTTGCCCTCTATATTGCCTTTCTTTCTTTCTTTTTTTTCTTTCTTGATTTCTTAATTTCTTTCTCTCTTTTTAGCCTTCTTTCTCAATTGTAAGAGGCCGGCAGCCAATGTCAGATGAATTGGTCTTTCTAGGTTTGTGCTAGTCAAGACCTTTTGATTTTAATAAAATTATGTGTACTACATACTTATAGGGGTTTTCAGACAGACAGGTGTCCATTAGTCCGTGATTGTGTCATTCACATATTTCTTCCACCCACTTCAGCACGCATCAAGCGGCAATGTATTAGCCCACTTCAGCTTTTGCCTCACTTCACTATGACTTATGGCATACTGCCCTTGCACAAGGACCACATCCACACAGCAAGTAGGTTCCGGCAATACCAAGGAGTTCTATATCATGTCTGCTTTTTTTTAAGATTTAAAAAAAAAATTGCCTTTAGCCAATGTATTTTTTTGGATTGTTAAAAATCTGGCAGCTTCCTGAACTGTAAGGTTTAACAAAAACCATGACAAAACAAAAAAATACCAGACCTACTGGCTTTGACAATGCTTGTTGCTCTTGTTATCGAATTACTCGCAGAATCGATTAGACAGGATGCATGACTTAAGGGGTTTAGTTAGGATGATCACCACGAAGTCAGAGGAGCCCTGTATGCAGACGATATGCTAGTATATGTCCAAAAGCAGGAAACCCTCGTACCTACGCTGATGAAAATGTTACAGTTATATGCGAAGGCCTCTGGCCTTGCCACAAATTGTGACAAAACTATCTATGCACTGGTCACAGGTGTACACCTCTGATTCTCAAGCAATATATACCAAACTCAAGTGGACAGCCAACCATTTTAAGTACAGTGTTGCGTGTATCAAAAAAGACCAGCAAAGAAGCTGGATACTGAACCCTAACCCACTTTTCAAAGGAGTAAGTCTAGATATGGAGGCCTGTGCAATTTTCCATTGCAGGCAGAGGAGCACTCTTTAAGATGGTCTCCCTCCTGCAGCTTGTCTATGTGATGCAAAATGACCTCCTCGGGAGCCCCACACATTTTATTAACAACCTATATTCATCTATATGGAATGTTCTATTGGTGGGTGCACCATGATGGATTTCCTTTACCAAATGCGTTCTGTCATTCGATGACAGGCCTAGCAGGCCTAGCAGGTATTACCAGGTACTCCAAATAGCCCCAGTGAATGACTGGATGTTCTGGGATTGTGATGACCCCAGCAGCAGGCTAGAGGTGGCTCAGCTGGATCGAATGGGACCGCTTGATCTTTTATATTGTTCAGCTAGGCGTGGGGATTTGCCTCCAACCACTGGGACCACTCTGCTGTGCTGGTACTGGGCACTGAGATGGATCCGATGGGCAGGAGTCCCCACATGTGAGACCTCGGTCTGGAATGGGGGCCTGGCTGGGACAGGTAGCAGGTTTGCAGGGCTTCCCAGACTGGACCCTATTTATCTAAATTGAGGCATGGATGGGACAGTAATCATATTAAAACATGTGAACAGCTCACTACTGCATAAAACACAATTCTGCCGATATCTACAGTTGTGTCATGCACACAACGCACTTAAAGAAACTTGTTCCACTCGCCCAATTCAATCCTCTTGAGACTAAGGTCGCCATTGGCAAACTAGAGCGAAAAAGGATCTACGGGATTTATAAAACAGTGCTATCCAGAACAGCAGCCCAGTCATATAATAACTTTGTGCTAGTTGGGGAAAGGTCCTGGGGGTTCTGGAAGAAGCCGACTGAGCAGGGCCAAAAATGGCTCCATGCAGCCTCGCACTGTCAATGTGGTTTAGGCTGATAGAGCTGAAATATTTCCACAGAATTTACTAATGCCCCCACAGACTATGGGAGATGAAAAGAAGTGCAAGCCCCAACTGTCTCTGTTGCACAATAGTGATAGGCGCATTCTTTCACACAATTTGGTTGATGCAACCTTACCGGACCAGTATACATGGCACATTGGCCCAAGTGGTTGGCAGACCCATTGTCCATGAGCCTAAGATGGCACTGCTAGGGCCAATGCATGAGGGGTGCAAGAGGCAGTACCTTGGTCACCATGGGTTTAACTGTGGCAAAGAGGGACATTGAGAAGTATTGAAGATCCAACACCGCCCCGTCCCTCAATGAATGGGCCAGAGGGACGAGTACTGCACCACTTCTGAAAGGTTCATCTATAATGCCTGTGGCTGCCCCCAGAAGCACATGAAAATATGGGGCCAACGGCTGCATCATAAACCAAGTATTCTCTCTACTTAATGAGAAGTACAAAATGTACTGCTATGTTAAATTTCACTTGCAATGTGTGGATAAATTGAATGCATCGAAGTGCGGAATACCACGCTTTCTCTTTTGTGGTGATTAAAATGGTTAAGTAACAGTGGTTTCAACATAAAAACCAAGCATTTATTAAATTCAATGCTAAATTATAACAAATAAATCAATACATTGTGTATTTGTTACATATTTTTCAACATGTCATAGTTAAACAATAGAGCAGAGACAATTGCTTCCAGTTAGAAATACCTACAAGGGCCGCTCTATTAACCTACACCAGAGACTTGAAAATGGACAGTGGCTATAATCTGCTTGTTCTTTCCTAGGCAGATTTCATCTTCAGGTAAGCGGTCATAAGAAGAACTGTTTGAATCTCTTACTGTAGATCAGCATAAACAAGTATAAGAGTAAAAAAAACAACTTCAATTCTGAATTCTCACCACGTGCTTTGTTGGTCTACAACTGACACCATAAGGGTGCGCGTGCTACCCGTTTCGAGCACAAGCACCATAGTCGGAATTTTCCCAGGTAGCGCCCTCGGAGGAAAGAAAATGGGGGGGCTTATTTACAAGGCCCTTGCACCACTTTTGCGTCATTTTTAACATGGGAAAAGTGGCGCAAGGGGCTTGTAAATCTGCCCCGGGGTTGTTTGTGTGAGGCGGCATGGAGTGAGTGGGTGATGGGAGGACAAGGGTGGTGGCGGATGGATTGTTAAAAACAGTGCCTGTGCATGTCAGTGTTTAAAAGCACTTTAAACTTAACCCTTGGTGCCAAGTGGTAGGGATGCTGCTCTTTGCATGACCTTAACGCAAACAGCTGTGTGCGCCCCTGTGAAGACTAGTGCCCTGGGCCCAGCTCGCCCACGCCAAAGCCGTTCCTGAACAGCACAAACTAGTTTGTGTGGTAGACTAGGCTTTGTCAATCAATCAGGGTTGATAAAGTGCAACTACTCACCCGTGAGGGTCTCAAGACGCTGGGGGGGAGAGGGGGCGGCTCCATTGAGTGCTGGGGTCATCTGAACAGCCAGTTCTTGAGGTCCTTTCTGAACTGGGGCAAAGTGGGAGATTGCCGAAGGTGGAGGGGGAGCGAGTTCCAGGCTTTGGCTGCGAGGTAGGAGAAGGACTTTCCTCCTGGTCTGGTCATATTGATACGTGGGACGGTGGCCAGAGGGAGCTGGGCTGATCGGAGGTGTCTTATGGGTGCATGGAGGAGCGGCGCTTGTTCAGGTATGCGGGTCCGGTGTTGTGAAGTGCCTTGTGTGCATGGGTGAGCAGTTTGAAGGTTATTCTTTTTTCGACTGGAAGCCAGTGGAGATCGCAGAGGAGTTGGGTGATGTGACTGCGATGGGGGATGGCAAGGATCAGTCTTGCTGCGGCGTTCTGGACAGTCTGGAGTTTGAGAAGGAGTTTCTTGTTGTTTCTGGCGTAGAGAGGGTTGCCGTAGTCCAGTCTGCTGCTGGTGAATGTGTGTGTGACAGTTTTTCTGGATTCGGTTGGGATCCATCTAAAAGTCTTTCGAAGCATGCAGAGGGTGTTGAAGCAGGTCGAGGATACAGCGTTGATCTGGCGGTTCATTGTGACTGATGAGTCTAGTAAGATGCCGAGGTTTTGTGCGTGGTCTGAAGGGGGTGGGGGGATTTTCGAGGGCGGAGAGCCACCAGGAGTCGTTTCATGTGAAGGGGTGGAGCCAAGGATGAGGACTTCTGTCTTTTCTGAGTTGAGTTTCAGGCAGCTGTTCTTCATCCAAGTGGCGACGGCTTTCATTCCTTCTTGGAAGTTGTGTTTAGTGATGTTGGGTTTGTTGGTGAGGGAGAGGATCAGATGGGTGTCGTCGGTGTAAGAGACGATGTTGAGCCCGTGGTTCCTGACGATGGTTGCGAGGGGGGCCATGTAGACGTTGAAGAGAGTTGGTTCCGATAGGTAGGGAGGGAGTCTGACCCACTGAGCTCTGCCGGTGAGGAAAGAGCATATCCATTCGAGGGCCTTGCCGCGGATGCCGGCGTCATGGAGGTTGGAGGCTAGGGTGCAGTGGGAGACGGTGTTGAATGCTGACGAGAGGTCCAGGAGGATGAGGGCTGCCGGTTTGCCCTGGTCGAGGAGGGAGCGGATGTCGTCAGTGGCGTGAGTAGGGCGGTCTCGGTGCTGTGGTTGCTTCGGAATCCAGATTGGGAGATGTCTAGGACGTTGTTAGCTTCAATGAAGTTTGCTAGCTGGGTGTTGACAGCCTTTTCTATGACCTTGGCTGCGTATGGAAGCAGGGAAATGGGCCTGAAGTTCTTGAGGTCCATCGGGTCCACGTAGGGTTTCTTCAGGAGGGGGTTGACTTCGGCGTGTTTCCTGTCCTAGGGGAAGGTGGAGGTCTCGAAGCAGCAGTTGATCGTCTGACATATTTTGGGTGCGATGGCAGAGGCGGCTCTGTGGAAGATGTGGTGAGGACAGGGGTCTGAGTGTGCTCCGGATTGGATGATTTTCATGGTCTTCAAGGTGTTTTCTGCCATGAGCGAGATCCATTTGAGCAGGGTCTGTTGGGTGGCGTCGCATGAGGGGCGAGCTGAAACGGTGAGGTGGTCTTGGTTGTCGAAGTTGTCATAGATCATCTTAATCTTGTGGTGGAAGAAGGTGCTGAGTCTGTTGCAGAGGTCTTGGGAGGGTGGAACTTCTGCTATTTCGCTGCAGGGTTTGGCGAATTCCTTGATGATGGAGAAGAGCTCTTTGGTGTTGTGTGCATTGGTGAGGATTCTGTCTTGGAGGAGTTTCTTTCTTGTGGATTTGATGAGTTGGTGGTGTGGGGTGGTGGCTGCTTTGTAGGCGGCGCATGTTTCTGGGGTTTTATTGTTCCTCCATGTCTTATCCAGTCGTCTGCAGGAGCGTCTGGATTCTTGGAGAGCAGGGGTAAATCAGCTTGCTTTCTTGATGTGTCTTCTGGTGGCTTTCTTGAGGGGGAGCAAGTGTGTCGGCGCAGTTCGTGATACAGCGGTGGTGGTTGCGTGCTGCGGTGTTTGCGCCTGACGTAGTCGTTGGTGGGGTGCTGACGAGGGTGGAGGTGAGCTGGTCTTCGGTGAATTTGATCCAGCTGCTGCAGAGGCGGTGGTGGGCGTGCTTGTGTGCGGTGGGTTTTTTGATGGAGAAGTGGATGCCGTGGTGATCTGTTCAGAGGAGGTCTGTGGTGTGGCTGTAGGAGACGCTGTTTCCTCCAGTGAAGATGGGGTCAAGTGTGTGTCCCTCTGTGTGGGTGGGGGCGGTGACTAGTTGTTTCAGTCCTATGTCGGCAAGGTTCTCTAGGAGGGAGACAGTGTTTGAGTCGTCGTGGTTATCCAGGTGGAAGTTTAGGTCTCCGAGTAGGATGCAGTCTGTGGATGTGAGGGCGTGGGGTGCGATGAGGTCGGTGATGGCATTGGTAAAAGAGCATGGTGGCCGGGCGGCCAGTAGATGAGGGTTCCACTGAGAGTCGTTTTGGGGTTGGTCTGCATCTGGAAGTGGAGGTGCTCCATGAGGGTCGTTGTGTCGTCCGGGAAGGTGGTCATGCGGAGGGTGCTTTTGTGAATGACGGCGATGCCTCCTCCTGGACAGATGGGGCGGTTCTTGAGCAAGATCTTGTATCCATCAGAGATGGCGGTGGCGATTTCGGTTGCTGAGTTGGCAGTGGTTCTGGTTTCCATGAGGAAGGCGACTTCGGGTGAGTAGGTGTTGAGGAGGTCCCAGATTTCTATGGCATGCTTGTGTAGGGAACGTACGTTGAGGAGGAAGCAGTTGAGTGGTTTGTGAGCGGTGATGTCCGGTAGGCTGCTGGGGTGAAGGTGCGGCGGCAGTGTAGACAAGAGAGAGGGAGAAGGGGCAGGGGGTGGCAGGAGGAGGAAGGACACATTAAAAAAAATGCCACTTACCTCATCTGCCGGTCCCATCTTTCCTCCGCTACGCCGATGACGACAAGTCCCGGAAACAGGAAGCACCCAGGCCCCCCATAGCCAATCACAACGCTGCAATGCAGCATTGTGATTTGCTCCCCTAAACCAATCACAAGGCCGCAATGCAGCTTTGAGATTGGTCTGAGCTCCAAAGATCGGCGCTCAGATGGAGGCTGGGGGCCTGGGCATGTTCCCCACCAGGTTGTGTAATGCAGCCTGGTGGGGAAAATGCCAAGTGTGCATGACTGTTTGGCCGGCCGGAGACAGCCTGCCAAACAGTCATGGGTACTTGGTGTATGAAAACCACTCCTACCCCTGTGCCACAAGCCCCGCCCTGCCCTAACCAAGCCCAGAGCTTGCGAAAAATAAAATGATAATAACTATGTTATTATTATTTTATTTTTCCTGCTCAAAGAGCAGAGGGGCGACGCTCCTATGCCTTAGCGGAGGAGCCGCCCCTGGAGAGGGCTGCGGGTGTTGGTCGGTGTCGAGACTGTCAGTCGTTGTTGTGTCCGGGGTTGCGATCATGGAGGGTGCTGGAGTTGTAGTGGAAGCGGTTCAGAGGACCAGGGTCCCTGGTGCTGGTCGCGGTCGAGGTGCGGATGGACGGGCGCAGATGGGCTTGCCTTTGGAGCGGCCGCATAGCGGTTGCCATTAAGCAGGTATTGAGGGGTGGGTCAGCTGGGAGGCAGGAGCAGGAAGGACACACTGGAGGCGGGAGGAGCAGCGGGAGTAGCAGCGACGGGAAAAAAGAAGGAAAGAGTGAGAAGTGAGAAGTGAAAAGTGAAAACAAAGGAAAGAGTGAGAAGTGAAAAGAGGAAATGGGGCACAAAAGGAAAGAGGCAAGAGAGGCAGAGGCAGAGCAGCAGAAGAGCAGAGTGCTCTCCCACTGGACCACCAGGGATGAGGCACAGGCAGGAGCCTGTAGGTGGAGGAGGGCCTCGAACACTCTGCAACAGAGCTCACGGGTCTCAAGGGGCAGCACTTAGTGGTGAAGCTGCACGGGGGAGAGCAGTCACACTGACCAGGTCAGTGGTCTTGGTCTTCTTGAGGCGCAGCGGCTGCCATTAAGTAGGGATCGGGGGAAGGTTGGGTCAGCTGGGAGGCGGGAAGGAAACACTGGAGGGGGGAGGGGTCGCAGGGGCAGAAGCCGCTGGGAAAACGAAGGAAAGAGTGAGAAGTGAAAAGTGAAAAGTGAAAATGAAGAAAAACGAAGGAAAGAGTGAGAAGTGAAAAGGAGAAACGTAACAGAAGGGCAGAACGAAGGAAAGAGGAAAAGGGCCACAAAAGGAAAGATGCAAGTGAGGCAGAGCAGCAGAAGAGAAGAGTGCTCTCCCACTTGACCACCAGGGATGAGGCGCAGGCAGGAGCCTACGGGTGGAGGAGGGCCTCAAACACACTTCAACAGAGCTCAGGGGGCAGCACTTAGTGGTGGAGCTCCGCGGGGGAGAGCAGTCACACTGACCTGGTCAGAGGTCTTGCTCTTCTCGACAGTGTGAAAATGCCTTCCACCCCCTTTCATCAGTGTCAATTAGTCCAATATATGAAGAAAGGTTTAACTGACACCACTCTTAAGTGATGCCTCAAGTTATTTGTAAGTTACACCTGTTTGGTCTTTTCAAAATGCTTTGTCAAAAGACGTGTGTAAATTTTGTATGAATGGAGAAACAGGTGTAATTGTTTTATACACGTGCACCCCTTCGCCTCCAAAACCTTTGAGTGCAGATTTTTACACACTGCATAAAATACAGGTGTTTATTAGCAAATTACACGCATCTTTCGATTTCACATTCGAAATCTTTTTTGTTTTCACTGCAAAATATTTCTCAAAATGTGTCTCTCCTTTAAACATAACCACTATCTTCTGTGAAAACCGGTAACTGAGGCACTTTACAGAACAGTGTTTCAGCACTTACACCTGCATTTTAACTTACATGTTCTGAAAAGTGCGGGCAACACATTTACAAATGTTTGTAAATTCCTACTAAGGAGACAATTGACAAAGACAAGGACCAAGCTACACCCAACTGAAGAGGGCCAATCAGGCTGAAACTGGTCTTGGGTTGCTGGTGTTCCGGTTCAGAGAGGGCCTCACTTGGCAGTTTGGGCTGGACTGTTCCTGTTGGAGCAGGACCAAGACTGATTTGCATATGGGTGGTTCTACTCTGTGGTGGCATGATGGGCAAAAGAAGTGTGTGTTAGAATGCTACCCTAAGTGATTTGTAGCACTTAAACGTATTGAAGCATTCCTCCCATCACCTTTTGTGTGTTGGATGTATCGCCCTAAGAGGTCAAGGATATGCCCAGATGAGGGCCCCTTGCTCACTGTGCCACTGGAACCAAGTTACACCTAACTGAAGAGGCCCAATCAGGTTTAAACTGGTCTGGGTTGCTTTTGTTCTGGTTGAGAGAGGACATTGCTTAGCAGTTTAGGCTGGATTGTTACTATTAGAGCAGGATCAAGACTGATTTGCATATGGCTAGGTCTAACATGAGGTGACATGGTGGGTAAAAGAAGTCTCCGGCGGGTGGTCTGCCACAATTAAAGATCCCATGATTTGGCAGGGATGGTGTTTGCCAAAGGTGCTCTCATTGACAGTACCTCACCTCTAAACGAGGCAGGGGAACAGCACATTTGATGGGGTTGGAGACCCGCCGATTTGCAGCATGGTTCTCTGTCTGCCAAACAATACTTGAGGTCCTTAATTTAGAATTTCCATGGATGAACCACACTTTCCCATGGCAAGACAGCTTTATGAATAGAGTCCCAAGGGTCTCTTGCATGATTGTTTGCATATTTGTATGGGAATGTCCTTGACTTCTCATCTAACATACCCTGGGAATTGCCACAATCAAACTCAGGGGCTGTTTTAGAGGATGATGATAATGGACTCCTGCTAAAAGGAATGGTTAGTCCGCCCTTCACTGTGCCATCTATACATCCATCCATCCATCTGTCTATCTATCTATCTATCTATCTATCTATCTATCTATCTATCTATCTATCTATCTAGCTATATAGCTCAAGGATTTGTAAAGCGCAACAGCTACTTAATGAGTGTCCCGTTGCTGCATGCAGCCTACATAGAGAAAATGGCCTCCCAACAGGTGCCCGGCTGGGCGCCATCCGGGACTCAGCACCAATCACAACGCTGCCATTGCAGCGTTGTGTTTGGCTTGGCTACAGGAGGGGAGGGAGGAGGCAGCATGCCTGTTCCTTCTCCGGACCGGCCCAGGAGCAGAGGCGGTGCGGGACCGGCACCGGGATCAGGTAAGTTTTAGTTTTATTTTACACCCCGCCCCCGAGAATTGCGAGCCGCGACTGTGATTGGAGGAATGTGATAACACCTGGGATAGCTCTTTCTGTATTATTAGGCCTTGTGGATGAACGGTTTAGTCGATAGACTGCTATCTGAACATGGGCAGGCCTTGACATGGATCCGATTCTGCAAAAGCCCTTTCGTCCTCTCAAAGGTACTGACGTATTAGAAACTCGATTTTGTTAAAGGACAATTTACATCTTGTCCACAAATTCATGCTGTAAGCCGACTGCAAATAAAGCAGCCCAAAATATAGGATTAGGGCTCAAGAGCTTATAAAATACCACGCAGGGCTTCGCAGCACAAATGGCAGCCCCAATCAACTTTACCACCCCAAAGGATTTTTTGGTGCCGAATATCCTGGTAATCTATGCAAGAGGGGTGTAATGACTATGGGAACGCCCTCTACGCAGGAGCCCCTGCCAAGCTCATCAAGCGACTGCAACGCATACAAAACGCCTCCGCCCACCTGATCCTCGATGTACCACGCCACAGCCACATCACCCCCCACCTGAGGAACCTGCACTGGCTCCCCGTCGACAGGAGAATCTCCTTCAAACTCCTCAACCACGCACACAAGGCACTCCACAAGACTGGCCCAGCCTACCTCAACAGACGACTCCTCTTCTACGTCCCCAACCGCCAACTCCGCTCCGCCGACCTCTCCCTCGCCACCGTCCCTCGCATTCGAAGAACTACCACCGGCGGCAGATCCTTCTCCCACCTCGCCGCCAAGACCTGGAACACCCTTCCACTAAGCCTACGACAGACTCAAGACCTGCTGACCTTCAGGAGGCTACTCAAGACCTGGTTGTTCGACCAGTAGCAGCACCCCCCCCCCCCTTTTTTCTCCCCAGCGCCTTGAGACCCTTGCGGGTAAGTAGCGCGCTTTACAAATTCTGTGATTGATTGATTGATTAATGCGACAAGAATAGGGCAAAGTAGGGTTCCAAACAGAAGCAGATCTAACCATGAGCGAACTTGCTTTCGGGTACTTCCTAGGGCCAAATGAACCCAGGCGCAAACCACGGGCATGCGGAATAATGCATGATATTTCCATTCCTAATGTTTCTGCAAAGTGGCACATTTTGCACGGTGTACGCCTGAACGCTTTTCTGTCTGAAGTGTGTTCTGGATGGTTTACAAGTTTCACGCAAAACCGCTTGCTCGCATTTGCCCCATACCTTCGGCTCGTTTAGCAGGAAGTACGTTGATGACATCATCAGCACGTCACTTTTTATGCACATAGTACTACACTTTTTTTTGTTTCGGGAAACACGGGTAGAATTTCACTGCCCTATTGTTTTTTTTTTAAGGAAAGTTGGACCTGTATTTCTCCGGGTTTTATTTACGAGGTTGAGGCGCACCAGGCCCCGTGGATGTCAGCTGCTGCCTCTTGTGTCCCCCCTCCCGTCTTGAATGATGCACTAGCTGGCCACAAGCGTTTGCTGTGAGTTGGGGCCTCTAATGCCTGTGGCTCCCGTGTTTTTATGCTGTGTGAGGTATCCGCTGGGGCCTCCTCCTTCCAAATTACAGGCTCTTTACGATCTTTGGCATCGTCTAGCATCAAATGTGGGTCACTCTCTTTCTCTGGTTTGAGCTTCTGTTCGGGTGGTGGCTTGTTTTCTTAAAGATTGAATATACATTGCACTCTTCCGCCGATTTCTGTTCTTATTTCTCATCTTTCAGCTGTTTTTCCATCAGAGTTTTTAGTTTTTTTGCAAGGCATCAGGTGTAATGTTTTTTTTTCCGAGCCTCGCCTTCATACTTCCCTGTGGCCGCTGTGTGTGTGTGGCGGGGGGAAAGGGGGGGAGTTGTGGGTGGTTCCGAGTGAGGCTGGTTACAAAACCATTAGCTTGGTGCGCTCGGGGAGATGCTTCGGCTCGTGGTAATCTGTGGTGTAGAGATTACAATGCTCTGACCTTCGGAGACCAATTTATCAACTTTCCTAAACGTAATTCCCTGGTCTTTTTGGGGTTTCCATACTGAGTAGCCAGAGTGTCCCTGATAAGTTCTTATTGGTTGAGCTCGCGTTATGAGACTATTTAAATGCGCTCTTTTCTTGTTTATGCCGGATATGAAAACTGCCATTGTGTTTAGCTAAGTTATTTGAACATTCATTTTTTGGGACTGGTAGTTAAAGGCTTCGACGGAAGATTGGAATGTTCTTAGTAGAGAGGACAAAATATTGTTCGTCTTGTTTGCTTTCCTGTAGCCTGAAAAAAACGTTCCAGCTTTTTCCCCCCCAAACGGCATTTCAGAAAAGCGTCATTTTGTCCAGTGGTACACAGGAGTCTCGGGTGGCATGGGTCCCCTTATAGAGCTAGCTCTGCTCTGCAGAGATTCTTGCCCTGATGACATTGAATAATTCTTAAACAAACTGTTTTAAATACGATTTTCCTTTAATTTATTTTGAATGTAGGTGGTGTGAGAGGCTATTATCGAAATTTTTCAGAGAAATGCGGTCTTTTTCATGCAACATCCATATAAAAAGCTTATTTTACATCAAAACAGGACCTCACATGTGAGAAATGTGAGGTCGTCACAGAGATTATTGGCAGAACTATTAGTGAGCATTATTGATGTTAAAACTAGAATTAAACAATTGCTTTATTAACCTTCTTGCTTTCTCAAATATGCTTGGAAATGCGCCATTTGCCCGCTCTTTTTTTCAAAATTTTCTCGGGGAGAACCCCCCAGACCCCCCTTGTGGCTGTCGGGCTCGCTCGCTGCGCTCGCTCGCCACAAGCCACTCACCACAAACTTTTACGCCCACCACTTTCAAGACTCACCAGCCTCCACTGCTTCTAAGGTATAGTAGGGGAATGTGTTCCGTCAGGAGAGTGGTCTGATGGACTAGTCATGAAGGCTGAACCTGGTTCCCCAGTTCCAAATTCGGTAGCTCTGGCCATAGTGCCACGTCCTATCCCCCCCGAATACCCTTCTGCCCCACTGAGTGAAACTCGCACTGTCTTCAGCTACAATCCAATTCTGCCCCGTTATAAACTCCTGGATGTGACTCAATTCAAATTATGCACTGCCTGAAAAAAAGTAACAACATTCTGGAAAAAGCAAACACTCATAGGGAATGCAGGATTATGTAAAGCGTGCAAAATATAAGCTGAAACGACATGTTACCTTAACGCTTTTACTCTCATTGTTCAGAAATCAATGAGTATTTTTTGTCTCAAACGTTGAGGACATGAATACAGGGCTCCTCCTCTACACAAATGTTAAGCATGGCTCAGAAGAGAAAGGGACTCTTTAGGAGAATCTGATCTGACTCACGGAAACCCACAAGGGCTCCTTCACATTCATGTCAGCCAGCTAGCTGCTCAAACATACTATAGTACATATGTATTCAAGTGTCCTGCAAAGGATACCTTTTGAATTGTCCTGCTTGGCCAACTCTTCTACCCACAAAAAATTTGAGAGAGATCTTGACAGTAAAAGGCAAAATTATATTTTCATTCGGGAAGTGAACAAAAAGCAGTAACCCACTGAGCTATGCACATAAAATATTGCTCTTTGATATGCATGGTACACGTTCTTTGCAGCAGGCGTATTAACCCTCTGCGCTACCTTAGATGAGTCAAAACAGCCATTAGACAAAACTCCCCACCCATCTCTCTCCAGCAGGTACATTGATCACCAGAGTTATCTTAGCACTTTTATTGTTGCCCAAAACCTGCTGAATATACAAGGAACTTTGCAATGTTTTTAAAACTCCTGCAGTGCTACAAAACCGGCCCCCTACCCTTCCAGTCGCCCTGGGAAACGCCTGATTCCTGGGATGGCCAGTCCGGCCTAGTTACTGTAAAGCCTTTTTCAATGCAAAACTGCAGATATGTATGCTTATTTGATATAAACGTCACGGAGCACTGTTAGTGTAAGACACAGATTCTTCCTGAATATCCTTTGTATTTGGTTCCTGCCTGAATGATACACATGAGCAATTTGGTACGCAAAAGAAGGCCTCTGGGTAGACCTCTGAGGTAATCACATTAATGTTATTCCTAAGGACCCTCACACAGGACCACTTGCCTTTTTGACATTCCTGTAGATTTCCTGCCTGTGCTTTACTATGTATGATCTTTTTGGCAGATGTTTTAAAGTTTGCATCTTTAACATAAACTTTCTAACAAGCAATATAATAACGTTTTTTTAACTTCTAGACAATTTTGTAAATTTTTTAGGGCCATGCCGTACAGAATAGAAGTAAAGGCAGAATGCAATCATCTGTTCTGCGGTCCTCTGACTTTGAGTCACTTTCAAAGCCGGAGAGATGTTGCTCTTTGTAACCCTCATCTACTAGTACACAGAAGCCATATTACTATCGCAATTTCTACCAGTCATCATCAAACCACTTTATTTCGGTTACTAAAAACCATAAAAGTACACCACATAGTACAATATATTAAAACACTTAAAAAAAACACAGATCCAATTCATCAAAATAAAAACAATCTAATAAAAAAGGGAGATTCACATAAAATCAAACTTCAACCAATTACATATAAATCAGGGCTACCATACACAAGCAAATCAAAAGATCGACACAGGAAAAACACAATAATTACCATGTAATAAAAACTAAGTAATAACTCTGTAGGGTATCGGGTGGAACCGCGCTTTTTCAATCTCACAGCAGCAACTAGAAAACTGGCAATATAAAAAGTTTCCTGCGGATTGTTCAGCAGCTGGAGATAAAACAAGGCGGGTTTCGCCTGAATAAAACCCTTTCCCTTCAAAATTGGGATTAAAAACCTCCTACGAATAACACTATAAAATTCACAAAACATCATAAAATGCAATGTGTCCTGGGTTGAGAAATCATCACACGTACAAGGACCCAGGACACATGGCCTACCCCAGCCTTGCAGGTTGCCTAGAGAGAAATGAATTAAATTAAAACGGAACCTAGTTAAAAGTGCACGATGGGCGGGCCTCGTAACCCATCTCATATGCAAAGGGGCCAATCGTTGACCAAACTAACCTGCAGTTTAGCTATTGATTCCAATTCTGGTTGGTGCATGACATTTTAGAAGCAAAAACTGAGAAGTATCAGCAATGGTTACTTTATCTTTATGCATTAAATAATATGTAGTTTCTAAATGTTTTGTGTATTGCACAGAAACGAACAACATTTTTTTAGAGGTCCCTATAAAATATGGGTTTAATCAGCATTAATGAATTATTGACAGCTGCAAACTACCGTTCCAGCTTTACCATTGCCCATTGTTTAATTAGAACTTTGGAACATTAAATACATCTCTGCCATCTGTATGGTGCACGTACTTTGCAGCAGGCATATTAACCCCGTGCGCTACATTAGATGAGCCAAAACTCAAAACTGCCAACAAACAAAACTCCAATCTCTCTCCAGCAGGAAGATAAACAACCAGAGATATCAATCCTAAGAGTTTTATTGTTGCAGAAAAACGACTGGGTTTACAAGGAACTCTGCAGTGATTTATGTGTTTTTAAAGTGAGACATCATGCTGCACAGTTCAGCTGGTTTTGTTCCAGGGGCCGATTTTGCAGCACTGCTGCAAAACCGGGCCCCAGTTACAAAACCAGCCTCCCACCCCTCCGTCCCATGTCCGGTCCGGCCAGTCCAACCTTAGTGCAAGGGCCTATTTGTTCTCACAGTCTGACCCTGGATGGGGTCCGAAAGGGGCTCGGGGGTTACAGAACTGGACACATTGTGCTACTTATATGCAATATTATTTTTGTAAAAAGTCAACAGTATGTTTTAAAAAGACCACATCCCTGAACACAGAAGGGGCAGTGGTACACATTTAATAAAATAACATAAGAAATACAGCTGATAAGATATTCAACGTTTTCCAGTTATTTAAAAAAAAAATGCACCAGGTATTCTTTCATTTTCCCAACTTACTTGATGTTTATTTAAGAGCGTGGAGTTCAGAGGCAGTCCAGGCTCCTCTTGCAGGCCCCAGTGCAGAGAAAAGAGCAGATCTGTAAAGGAGGGGCTGGAGACCTCTGGGTAGGCACGCAGAACAATTTCCAGGAGAGGCTGGTGGGGCTGGGTCAGCTGTGGGAACATCGACCAGCGGAGGGCCTCTTCTACAGTAGCCGCCTTCCTCCTATTTTCCTGTTCTGGCTGGGTGGAGAGCAGATTTGCAGCAAGCCAAGAATTCCTCACTGAAGCCCTTTTCTTCTTTTCCAGGTGGTGTCTGTGAGTCTGCGTGAGCCCGAAAATAAAGGGCAGAGGAGGTCAAGGGCGGGGCCACCAATGCATCCTGATGTGACCATTGTATTGGTCACAGTGGGGGCAGGCAGCTAGCGTCCTCACTGAATGAGGCGTGAATCACTGCAGCAGCAGGGCCAACAGAGGCAGCCATTTTTGCGTGCTAACCTAAGACTGGTGGCCCTTTCCGTGTTGCTTTGTAGGCCCCTAGATACAGAGGGGAAGGGGGAGGAGGTCATGGGCACTGCAGAGGCCTTCCTCGATGTGCTCCACACAGGGGACACGGCTGAATGATAAAGTTATAATTTTTAAGTAGGACCATTCCTCCTGTCCTGGGACGCTTTTTAAAAATAAAGAAGTAGGGGAACGGACTGTAATCATTTTTAAAAGTAGGGGCACGCCGTGCCCTTTCAATACCACCCACTTCTACCACTGCATTAGACACACTCACACAGTAGGTACTAAAACATACTCCCACTGTGGAAGGATTTTTCGGGGACCGATATTTGCTGGCAACAGTTCCCTCTTAGGCCACATGAGAAAGGAGCCCCAGTGGAAACAATACCCCCATACTTTCCTCTCATCTGTTGAAGACTTACCTCCGCTGGCGTGGTGGAACTTCCTATGACACACTTGCGGCAATGATGTCCGCTATTCAACTTTGAAATTAAAAGAAAAATGTGAAAAGAGAGAGAAAGACACTAATAAACTGTCTGTGATGAGATCATGACAAACAAGCATTGGCAAAGCTAATGGGTCTTGCCTTTGTGAACTGTTGGCTTTGTCAATGCATGCAGCATCTGCAAAAAGCAAATTGTCTTAGGCTGTGAAAAGGCAGAAAGATGTGCATTCATTCCATAGGCGTACATACTTGATGACTTGCATGAACACACATGCGTTTGTCTATGGAATGACACTGGTACCATCTTCTTTTGTTTTTTATTTACCAATCCAAGATGGTGGTTGCTATTTGGACTGGTAAATATAAAAAAAGAAATTTGCACAAAAGAGCATTTTGATATGCAGAACGATTCAACAGCAAGTCACAGATTCTGGGCCCTCCAAAATCCTTAAAATTAAAGGAGCACGAGGGGTGGTGGATGAAAAAATAAGCAGGAGAGGTGAGCAGATGGGGAGGAAGTAACAAGGAGCGGGCAAGGGTGTGGGAACAACAAATGGATGTTGGGGGAAGAAAAAATATGTTTTTCTTAAAAAAGCAAAGGAGGGATGGGGAAAGCAATTGGCTAGCTTGAGAGCATGAGGGAGCAACACTAAGCAGTGGCGTAGCTAGACATACTGCCAGCCGGGACGGCCCCTAAGTTTTCCACCCAGGTTCAGGTAACAGCGAGTGGTGGCATCCAACGGCCGACTTGTTCCGGGGTGGGGGCGGCCGACTTGTTCTCGGGCTAGGGGGTCGGCAGTCACGACTCCCGCCACCCCCAAAAACAGTGCCGCCCGGGGCGGACCGTAGCTACGCCATTAACACTAAGTGCACACTGGGTTGTTTGAGGTAGGAAGCAGCACACAAGGGAGAAAGCAAGAAAACACATGCACTCATAGATTACTAATAGTAAAAAAAAGTAAATCTCTAAATATGAACAGGGGAAGGATACAAGTCAGCCAATCAAAAGGATGGTACAGAGGCTATGCTTCAGGAGAAGGACAAGTTCAAAAACAGAAAGGCAAACCATTGAATATGAAGCAAACAAATGAGGATGACATTAAACTCAACCAGTGGTAAGCAATGGCGGGCCCTAAGCCGCATTACGTTTTTGGTATGGTCCACAGCTAAAAGCTGTCTGGTAGGAAGAGACCTAAAAATGATGCAGAGGTAGACAAGCAAAATAAATTAAAGTTTTAAAAAAAGTAAAAATTGCTTTGAGAAAAGCCCAAATTAAACTCACTCTCATAAGACCTGGTTAAAGAATTAGGTGTAACAAAACACAAAAGGAAAACTAAGTAAAGCTAGATCAGAATAAAAAACATGAATCAGAGTGAAATGTGAAACTAGAACTAAACCTAACAAACCAGGCAGAAAAATGCAGAAAAAGGAGCAGAGAAAGGAGCAAAGCATAAAGTAATTGTCACAAAATCTGAATAAACACAGATGGTGCAGAGAAACAAATAACTAAAATTAAGTGCAACAAAGACCATAATAATGAAATTGCACAGAGAAAGTGTCATTACAACCAAGATCAGAAACAGGCAAAAGGTGTAGAATAAAAAAGTAAAATGAAATATGTTTTGCAATCTGTTTGCCACCTGAACGCCTTGAATCATGTGACCCCCCTACCCCGTGATGTTTCCTTCCAGTATTGTAATGTATTCCTTATCCACCGCACATTGGTGTTGACTATTTCATCTATGATGACCTCTGTATTGTATATATGAACCTGATGCTTGTTTGCAATAAAAAGAAATATAAAAAAGAAAAAAAAGAAATATGTTTTGCAAAACTATAAAAAAGAAGAAGCCAATCAGGTATCTGTAGAGGTAAATGTGCCCACTGTGAAATGTTATCACTCGGTTTCTATAGAGCACGTGTGTCCAACGTTGGTCCACAAGGATCAGATCCATGCCAGATTTGCGTATGTCCAAGTTACATAAATGTAAACATAACCTTAAATGTAACTAATTCATACAATCAGTGGTTATCCTGGAAATCTGGCATTGATTTGGCCCTTCTTATTGAACAACCATTAGTATCTGGCTAAAGATCTCGAAGAGTGAGTTTATTTCAGTCTGATTTCCATCATTCTATTTTTCATGATTTAGTAGAGTGTGCTACCCATATTGTGATATCCATATCCTCTGAAGAGACCTGGGAATGATGAAAGACTGAGTAGGCCTGCCCTGTGTATTGGATGCATTAGCCCACTGAGCCATCAACCACCTCCCCGCCCAGTGCAGAAATTACATATTTAACAGCTGGTTTGTGCAAATGGCCGTTCACAAGTGATGCAAATATGCCCTGCACTATGACGTTTAGTGAACTGGCCCTGCCTTGTGATATCGCGCATCACTGGCCGCCCTTGTGGGGCAGCACATGCTGCACCTGTACAAGGCAGGTGTACCATAGTGACATTGCAGGTGCTCCACTTAAATCACACTAACCTCGAGGCACAGGATAGGCTACGGATGAGGGACAGCAGCACATTGTTTTTTTTCTCTTCTCTTCAGACACATTCAGCAGTGGCGGCAGGCACGGATCGGGAGCGGGAGGGGGAGGTTGTAGAAAAAAATCTTACCTGTTTGTTGCGTCCCTCCTCTTCTCTTCTCTCTTCTGTCATCTCTTCATGCCGGAACAGGGAAGCAGGAAGCACCTAGCTCCCAATCTCCCCATATCCAATCACAATGCTGCAGTGCAGCGTTGTGATTGGTCTGAGTGCCGTGGTTCGGCGCTCAGCCAGGGACTTAGTGCCTGGGCATATTCTACATTCAGGCTGTAATGCAGCCTGCTTGGAGAACATGCAAAGTGCGCATCAATGTTTGGCCAGCCCAAGTCAGCCGGCCAAGCATTTTTGCGCACTTGGAGTGGGCAAACCACTCCTCGCCTGCTCTGCTCTGAGAGCAGAGCAGCCTTGCCCCGCCCGCAGAGCTGCCACAGCAGGGAAACATAAAATGAAAATAACAACCAGTTATTATTATTTTATGTTTCCTTTATTTACACTGTTAAAAAGCAGTGGGGTGACGCTCCTCCGCCTTAGCGGAGGAGCCTCCACTGACATTCAGCTGCTGCAGCTCACATTGTTGTGGTAGATAACAGATTTTAGCATGCCTCTTGTTTTTTCAAAAAGTGTTTAATGGCAGCCCATTAGCAGTGAGATGATGCATTTGTGTATGAATGGCTACTCTACCCTCGCACACACTCGGCTGTTGAACCCTGATTGTCAACAAGAAAAAAAGGCACAAGGTGAGAAACTACATTTTATTTTTACATTCACAAGTCTGCCAAGTGGCATTATGACATGATATCATCAGGCATTGCTGGATTTTTAACCAAACGTATGTTGCATTTTGGGGCTTGTAGTTTTGTCTTTAACACTGTAATTGGGGGTGCAAAAGCCTAGCATGCAACGTGATATTGGCTAAAATACCAGAATGGGCTGACAATGTTATACAGGACATAGAGCCAGTGTCAGCTGTATTTTAAAATCTTACCGAATTGTCTAGTTCTTTTGAACAAACTGCTTGTTTCACACATGAATACAAAAGTAAACTATGCTTACACATTTTGCTAAGACTATGGGGCCGATTCCGATTCGGGCCGGAAAACGTACCGACCGACTCGGATCCGGATTTTTATCCGACCGACACGTACCGGTGCAGCCCGACACGCAAAGTACGATGAAATGCGTGCAAAATCCGACCGACTCGTACGGAACACAATACGAACGACCGAACCGCGTGGAAAAAAGCTATCCGGCCGGAAAACCGCGCGAATCGAACCGACCGACACGCACCAGGAAGGAACCCGAACGAAACGTACCCGCGAACTCCGAGCCGCGCAGTACGATGCATCGCGTGGAAAACACGACCGAGTCGCACGGAGCTCAAGCCGTACGACCGACACGCATACAAAACAGCGAGCCGAAGCAACCCAATACACCGCGACCGACGCGTACACAGCACATAAAACAGCACAAACACAGCGTGAACGACTCGGTGAAGCCCGCACGAGACAACTGCAGGGTCCGACTCGGTCAGAAGAACGTCTCCTACATGCACAAAAAGTACAAAGGGAAAAACAAAACAAAAAGGCCAAACAAGCAATTACAAAGCCAATAAATACTGGGGGGAACAGGGAACAAAGACACACCCACAACTCCACCCATATAAAGGACACAAATCCCTACCATGATCCTTTGCAAATTCAAATTACCTGCCAGCACAGAACACCAACAGACAGCAACCACACACACACTCACAGCTCATCCATCACACAAGCCACACACCATCAGCACCTCAACAAATAGCACCCTCACATACACCCAGCAAAACACACACTCACACACCCTCACTTGCACACCAACACACACATCACTCACCACCACCACCCATCACCATGCCCCCCAAGAAGAATCCAAAGTTCCTAGACAGTGAATTGGAAGTCCTGGTAGATGAGATCCTCAGGGTAGAGCCACAGCTGTTTGGTACACTGGTCCAACAGACACCCATGTCGCAGAAAACCAAGATGTGGGAGAGGATCGTCGACAGGGTGAACGCACAATCACCATGTTTGCGCACAAAGGAAGACATCCAGAACAGGTGGTATGATGTGCGCAGGAGGGTCAGGGACCTACTGAAGAAGGATTACATCTTGAGCCAACACACCGGCAGTGGCCCTCCTGCCAAACCACTATACCTCAGGCCCTGGGAGGAGAAGGTGCGGGCCATCCTACCACCAGTGAGCGTATATGGACTAGAAAACATCCCAGAGCCTGGTGAGTACACAACCAATATACCCAATATTGTGTGACAATACACACACATCACTGTCAAGGGGATAGGCAAACCATGCACCCTTAGCAAATCCACAGCAACAAAACCAGAATCATCCCAAGATGTGTATGTCAGTCAGATAAATACAATACATGCCATCTCATAGTGATATGTAACTGTGTCATGACATGTACAAACCCTACAACAAATAAAGCTAGGCAGTGGCACAAATCTAACCAACAAACACTGTCAGATATGTAGCCACCACTACAACACCACCACACAGGGAATCCCACAGAAAGGCAGGAATCCTGTGTATGCTGGTCAAGTCAGTGTAGCCAATAGCATCATGGGAGTTGTAGTCACAGATATTGCCCACCATCACAATACGCCCATCAACACCACTCTGAACCATGCTCACATCACAGGGAGTGGAAAACAACTAACAAGATGGCTGACACTGGCTACTGCTGTGGGGATCACAAGGCCCTGCTGGGAACTGGGCACCAACAAACAGCAGGACACCACTGACTGACATCCTGAAAGACAACTTGCACTCCCTGCAATGGAAGCACGTTCCATGGTGGGAAAACTGGCTGGGTGGGAAGGAGGACTGACAGCTATGACCATAGTTACCAGCAGCTCTTCCCACACACCCCTAACACAAACTACACACAACTCACCTGGGAAAATGCATTGCCTCACACTAAAATTAATTATCCCACAAAGAACCACCACCCTGGGTCATGCTGTGGGAAGCACAGTGACACACATGGGACTTGTAGCCAAACAAACGCCAGGACAACACTGTCAGCCATCCTGTCAGCACAGGCACACTACCCCACAGGGAAGCAGAGTCAGAAGGAAGGAAGTATGGGCAAGCTGGGAAGGGGGGTGGAGGCAATAGCATGATGGGAGTGGTAGTCACAGCTCAACATCCCCCACCCACATGGCCCAGCTACCTCACACTGAAGCATGCACACCTCACAGAGAGTGGAAAGTCCCATCAAAGATGTCTGACACTGGTGCTCTGTTGTGGGGAGCACAAGGCCATGCTGGGAACTGGCCACCAACCAACAGCAGGACACCACTGTCAGCCATCCTGCCATTGCTGTCACACCCACACACAGTGAAGTACACTCAAAAGGAAGGAAGTATTGGCATGCTGGGAAGGGGGGTGGAGGCAATAGCATGATGGGAGTGGTAGTCACAGCTCAACATCCCCCACCCACATGGCCCAGCAAGCTCACACTGAAGCATGCACACCTCACAGAGAGTGGAAAGCCCCATCAAAGATGTCTGACACTGGTGCTCTGTTGTGGGGAGCACAAGGCCATGCTGGGAACTGGCCACCAACCAACAGCAGGACACCACTGTCAGCCATCTTGCCATTGCTGTCACACACACACACAGTGAAGTACACTCAAAAGGAAGGAAGTATGGGCATGCTGGGAAGGGGGTGGAGGCAATAGCATGATGGGAGTGGTAGTCACAGCTCAACATCCCCCACCCACATGGCCCAGCAAGCTCACACTGAAGCATGCACAACTCACAGAGAGTGGAAAGCCCCATCAAAGATGTCTGACACTGGTGCTCTGTTGTGGGGAGCACAAGGCCATGCTGAGAACTGGCCACCAACCAACAGCAGGACACCACTGTCCGTCATCTTGCCATTGCTGTCACACCCACACACAGTGAAGTACACTCAAAAGGAAGGAAGTATGGGCATGCTGGGAAGGGGGGTGGAGGCAATAGCATGATGGGAGTGGTAGTCACAGCTCAACATCCCCCACCCACATGGCCCAGCAAGCTCACACTGAAGCATGCAAACCTCACAGAGAGTGGAAAGCCCCATCAAAGATGTCTGACAATGGTGCTCTGTTGTGGGGAGCACAAGGCCATGCTGGGAACTGGCCACCAACCAACAGCAGGACACCACTGTCAGCCATCTTGCCATTGCTGTCACACACACACACACACACAGTGAAGTACACTCAAAAGGAAGGAAGTATGGGCATGCTGGGAAGGGGGTGGAGGCAATAGCATGATGGGAGTGGTAGTCACAGCTCAACATCCCCCACCCACATGGCCCAGCAAGCTCACACTGAAGCATGCACACCTCACAGAGAGTGGAAAGCCCCATCAAAGATGTCTGACACTGGTGCTCTGTTGTGGGGAGCACAATGCCCTGATGGGAACTGGCCACCAACCAACAGCAGGACACCACTGACTGACATCCTGAGAGTCAACCTGCACCCACTGCAAGGGTGGCATGCTTCATGGTGGGATAACTGGGCTGGAGGGAGAAGGATGTCCGGATGTCAACCAAATACCACCAATGCTGGCTATGCACACACCTCAACATTCACATTGAAATGCCTCATGTTGTCAGGACAATGCGCTACACCAATATCAACAGCTGACTGTGACAACTTAGGACAATGCAATGTACAGGCCCGCATCCAGAGGTACAGTCACAACTTTCAGGTGTTTGAACCATTGATGCCTGTAGAAACATTACATACATTGTGTGTCTCTTCCAAATACAGGTGATGATGGGGACACAGCAGCAGACGCTGAGGAGTCCCTGTCCCAGGCTCCGGGGGACACTGAGCTCACTGGTGTGGAACAGCCTCTGCCCACCTCGGATGACGAAGACCTACCTGGCACCTCCGCAGTGAGTCATCATGCAGCCCCAGCAGGACCACCAGCTGCACCCCCTGCACCCACCCCTCCAACAACTGCCAACACACAGACCACCCCTGCCGACACGGACAGACCAAGGACCACCACCACCACCAGCACACGGACCCCGGCCCAACGTGGAGCTACAGACACCAACACCAGCAACAACCCCCAAGGGGGCCCAGGGTCACCTGATCGTGCCACCGCAGGTCCTTCACGTGTCGCATGGGGTGGTGGGAGGGGTGGTAGACATAGGTCGCTGCTTGCAGAGGGGTCTGGACTGCATGATGACCCACAACTGGTACGCATAGCTGATGCGTACCAGGCTAGCACCGGAGAGTTCAGCCAGGTAGTGGGGATCCTCAGGGACATTCAACAGCAGCAGGCTGCCCATCATGCCCGCTTGGACTTACACATGTCCCGCATGGAGTCCAAGTGGGACACATTGCAAGAACAGACGGCGGTGCATAGGGACATATTACAATGCCTCCGCCAGATGTGCACCAACATGTCAACACCTCCCTGTGTGCCCACAACATCTGGTGCTGCAACAACTGCAACTGCCACAGGGAGGGAGGATGACTCTGGCGGAGAGTCCCCTGCACCGCAGCAGCCTGCACTTGAGGGTCCCCCCCAAAGAAGGGGGGTTGTCCGAGGAAGGACAACTGAGAGGCTGATGGCCATGCACAACCCCCAGGAAGCCAACACCTGTTCTGGAAAATCACCTTTGTGCGCAAACTCTTCACCCTGTCGAATGCAACACAACTCTCCCACATGACATGGGGAGCTCAAGTTGGACCAATGTATCAGATGACTGTGGACTTTATTCAGGACACTACTGCTATCAGGACTTCCAAATCATCTAGGAACTTTGGATTACAATCACAATGTACAGCACCCACCATCCTGTGCACTATACTCACACATGTATGTCAATAAACTCACTAATACACCATACTTGCCTCTGTTGTGATTCCAACGTTGTTTCTGAAGTGGCGATGATGATCTGTGAAATGACACTGTGCATGCTAACTGCTACAGCAAGTACAACACCGGCATGTGAGTCATGGCGACGTGACACATATGAGGGAGACACACCACCAGGGCTACACAACACATACACACCAGGGCCATCTGACTCATCGCCTACACTGATGTTGCCAGGAAATACGTTGCATTGCACAGACCCAACACCTATTCACAGTCTGCGTTAACTAGCCCACTGGTGCAGTAAGCAAATGTCAGTCAGATGTGTGACCACAGACAACGCACATCACAAAGTGCAGCACAGGTTTATTACACATTTGCAACATGTTGTAACCACTACAGATGCAAGGTAATCCCACCTGGCAGTGGGCACACAGTCAACAAGTGTAGAAGAAAGGAAGTCCATGGGTGTGGCGCACATCACCTGTAGAGAAACGACAGCTACCACCCTGGAAGTTGATTCACGGTGTCGGGGGATCACAGTTGAACAAACAACTCTGAAAGTACCCTGTGAAGGACAGAAATGACACACAGTCAAAAGCACTGAAGAACAGGACAGAACTGCAATACTCATGCCCAATACATGTCACAAGATACCCACCCAGAACCAAGTTAGCATGTCAACACTGTTGTGGAGTACAGACTACCTGTAAGGACACATCGCTGCACGCATACAGTCAAGTAGCACATGGACACACTCAAACAGCACCAGAGCACCACCAACACATATCATGCAAACTCACATCATTGACATAACATCCCTGGATACTCACATTCAGCTGAAGAAGTTGGTGATGAGCTGTGTGCGGACATCACCCTCATCATCATCATGATCACTGGCATCGTGGTCCAGCCCAGGATCCTCCACAGGTGGCGGATGTTGGTCATCGTCATCCAGGATGAGAGGCAACTCCTTCCGCACTGCCAGGTTGTGTAGCATGCAGCAGACAATGAAAATCTTGCACACCTTTGCTGGGGCATATGGGAGGGCCCCTCCTGTCTTATCTAGGCAGCGGTAGCGGCTCTTCAGGAGACCAAATGTCCGCTCAATCACTCTCCTGGTCCGACCATGTGCCTCATTGTAGCGCATCTGGGCTGGTGTCACAGGGTTCCTGAGGGGCGTCAGCAACCACGGCATGTTGGGGTATCCGGAGTCACCTACATACAGACAATTGCACATTAGCTGAGTTGGAAAAGAGGGTGGAACACTACATTGCAGAACACACACAATGGTACAAAGTCAGTACACACCAACAAGCCAGGCACGCTGGTTCCGCATCTGTGACATCATCCTCGGGATGCGACTACTCCTCATCACGTAGGTATCGTGTGCAGAACCGTGGAAACGGGCACAGACGTGTGAGATGCTCATATCTGCAAGACATACCACCAGTGCATTGACCGAATGGTAGTGTTTGCGGTTCCGGTATGCCTGCTCTTGGGCCTGAGGTGGTACCAAAGCCACATGTGTCCCATCAATGGAGCCAATGACATGCAGCATCCTCCCCAGGGCATAGAAGTCACTCTTCACGTCAGTGAGTTGTTGACGTTTAGGGAAATAGATGTACTGGTTCAGGTATCTCAACATTGCCTCCAAAACATCGCGTAGCACACGGCTGAACATGGTCTGTGACATCCCACCAGCAGACGCCACAGTGTGTTGAAAGGTACCGGTGGCAAAGAAGTGTAGGGCTGCCATCACCTTCACCTTGGGGGTCAGCGCTGTAGGGTATGTCCGGCCAGGTTGCAAATGTGGGGCCAACCGCACCGTCAATTCCTCAATCAGTGGCCTGGTGAAGCGGTACCGTCGGATGCAGTCCCGTTCAACCATTGTTGTAAGGTCAGGGAATGGCCGATGGACAGCTGGTGCCCTGCAATGCATAGGTGAAGAAAGAAAGATTGTCAGTCACCCCACATATGTGGCATAGACCAGACTCAATATCACATGATACATCATTACAAGACACAAGTACATGATGCGTGTGCCGTTCCGTAAGGACATGTATGGCACCTACATGGCTAACATCTAACATCACAGTTCAACATGTGTCCTCAACAAGTCCCAGGTTGTGCTATGGGATATCATTAGGCTGTGTCACAGTACCCATGTACTGCTGTCACGTTCCAAACACACACCACAGTGACATGTGAGGACAGATGTGCCCCAGGCATCACAGCTCATCGACAGGTAGATTCCCAGGGACCCTGTATTGCCACATGGACACTGGCATGACATGGTGCATCATGAATACACCACAGCTGAACAACCATGACCCCCACAGGTAGTGGTCCCTGTTGCCTCGGCAGGACAGACATGGACGTCTGTGACACACACACGCACAACATCAAAGTCCATGCACAAACAACATGGATGTGGAGACTGTCTCCCATTGTGCACATGGAATCAGAGACATTGTAAACACAACATGCACACAGACTGTGGAGGGCCATCACAATTGTGGCAATGGGTCACCCTGGGATGTACATACCATCCCACATGGGACTCAGGGGGTATGTGACATGACATACACATACACAGCCATGAAATGTGACCATGCCACATGCCCTGAAATGAACAGTTGCACACCACAGTGTTCATGTGCACAACACACCAAGGATTCTGTCCCCACGAACACGTGCACAGCCTGGGAGTGGCTGCCCCCAAGTGCCAGCCAAAAAACAACATGTTGACCCCCATACACGGAACAGGTAATGCAGCCTTACATGCCTTAGGACACAGTGTGGACACGCTGTGGTGTTGTAGGTGTGCCCCTCACTCCCTAGGAAGTATATGTGGCTGGCATATGTTCACCTGTGACAGGCATGGTGACATATGCCAGTGACTTGTACAGGGACGCGTTGTACAGCAATGGACCGATCGGTGCGCACGCATTGGCCATTGCATACAATGTGAGCAGGTACGCGTTGTACAGCAATGGACCGATCGGTGCGCACGCATTGGCCATTGCATACAATGTGAGCAGGTACGCGTTGTACAGCAATGGACCGATCGGTGCGCACACATTGGCCATTGCATACAATGTGAGCGGGTACGCGTTGTACAGCAATGGACCGATCGGTGCGCACCCATTGGCTATGGCCTGGCCTGGCAACGGACGCGTTTTCAAATCTTTAACGAGTCTGATGCTGTGAATTCAGTTGGTCACCCACAACAATGTTGCAAATTCATGGGTGTCATGAAGTTGAACATTTGAAGGATGCTGTGGGCGTGTGTAAGTGGTGCAATTCCATGGATTGGCCAGATTCAGAAGATGCAAACGACTTGGACCTATCACTTTGGACACATGGGACAGTATCTGCCTCTGCAGCACACATATAATGCTGGCTGTTCCCCTGAGAGCTCACTTGCCTGCACTACATGCTCCAGGACGACATCTGCCACCACCACTGCTGCTGTATCTACACCCTCTGGATCCTGCAATGGCACGTACTGTGGAGAGAGCCCCAGCCTTCAGCACTGAGGAGAACCAGGCCCTGCTGGACAGCCTCCTTCCACAGTACAGCAAGCTGTATGGGAAAGCAGGGGAGCAGGTGAGTGTGCTGTCCACTGCCTTACTAAATGTGCATGTTGTCTGACTAGCAAGACTTACAGTCTGCACGCCACTGGCTAGCAGGCTCACTGAGTAGTTGTCACCCCCCCATAGTGTGTAGTTACATGCACTGAACAGGTATAGTGCATTGACAGTGCATTTAAACAAGGTTTTACTTCCCAGGCAATGATACCATGTAGTAACTGCTGGCAAACTGTCCATAGCCATCGTTGCACTGCCTGTGTACATCATGTGCCCCTGTGATTGAGACATGTATATCCAACTGTGTAATGCACGGATATGTTGAATGTGTAGTAATGGCATTTTCACTTTGTCATCCTCACAGGTTGATGCCCACCAGAAGCAGCAGATATGGCTGACCATCGTCCGGGCAGTGAGATCCGTTGGGGTCTACAAGCGCCGGATCCGCAACTGCCAGAAGAGGTGGCAGGACCTTCGGGGCTGGACCCGGAGGATCGCACGGGTCCAGCTGAAGCTGTCGCCTCCTCGCAGGAGGGGCGGACACCGGACCCTGACCCCCACATGCTCAGGATCCTGGCGGTGGTCTTCCCTGATCTGGAAGGGCAGCTGAAGGCCAGAGAGCAGCAAGGAGGGGGTGAGTCCATGACTGCATTGTGAACTTTGTCTGCCATGCTATGTGCCCTCCTCTGGCCTGGTTAAACTTCCACAGTACATCAGTCATGTGGTCCAGGACCCATGTCCCTCAATTGTGCACTGCCCACTCCTCATCTGATACCCAGGTGTGGCCCTTACAGTCAGGGAATTGTGTCACTTGGGTACTGTGTCCTTGCATTTTGCTCAGCTCAAGGTGGGGGACAGCATTTGTTCCCCTAACTCTGTGGTGGGCATCAGTGGTGGGTCCATTGCTTACACAATGCCTGTGTTCTGACATGTAATCTGCGTGTTACTTTGATATGTGGTCCAATTGCTGAGCTGATCCACCACATGTGCCTGGGGTATCTGGCACACACCCATGCTGCGGGTGGGAACAATGTTTGGGCCCCAGGACTGTGTATATTACGTGTGTCACACATACTTAGCCACCTGCCTACTGTCCAGGGCTCATCCCTCATTCACGTGGGGCAGGACAGTCATGCCTACTCCAGGCCATACAATACACTCTGTACTCCCACTCACGTGTATCAGCTGACGCGTTGTGCTCAGTGATATGTCCCCTCAGGTGTCTGCCTCTGTGTCAGTGTGCTGTGACTTCGTTGTCAGGGGTGTTTCTCGGTTGGGGCTCAGCATGCCACCGGAGATGTGACATAGGAGACGATACTTGTGTGACACATAGGTGTTTGATCACCTGACCGTGCAGACTGGGGTATGCGAATGTGAAGTTCAGGCAGCTGTTTCCCATTCACAGCAGATTGTGAGGTGCTCAGGTTCAGAGGGTTGTGTTACAGGTCTCCCATATGTCCAATTGGTATGACGTGGACAGATAAGGGTTCAGATGATGTGGGGTGTGGGGGATGTACATGTGCACTTGTTCAGCTCCAGGACTTGCATTCCCCATGACCTACTATAGTGACACAGTGCAGACTGTTGTTGTCTGGCTGCCCTGCCCATGTGACTGGAGACAGTGATGTATGACTTAGCAGGCATGCCTGTGCCATGGCATGAAACTTCCTATGAGTGATCCTGCAGGGGAGTGACATGTGCTACATGCACACCATTGTGGCAATGACTATCAGGACATGGGTGCATCATGGTGTCTGTCGCTGGTATGCATCACATGCATTTCAAAATTGACTCTGGGCATCCCTTTATCCGGACACCTGTACTGACTCAGTGGCAAGAGTTGTGATGTGTGCATGTTCACATGCTTCACCGTGTTCTCTGCACTGTCCAACTACTGTGTAGGTGGTGCATGTGTCCACACTGGGGTATTGACATCCGACAGATACCAGACAGATGGGTGCAAGGCCAGGAGAGATGTGAGTGCCATGGTTGACCATCAGACTGACAATTGGCTTCCCCTACTCTGTTTGGGCACTTTTAGCAATGTTAAACTAAGGATGCCAGGGCTTGCTCTGTAATGTGCTGTACTTACTGTGGTGTGTGCGTTCGGTGCAGGTGACTGATGTCTGTCTGTTTCCCTATTGTTTGCAGATACATCCACGGCCACAGGAGGGGACAGCTCCACGGACCAGGAGGAGCCGCAGAGCCAGACTGGGTCAGCAGCCGAGGAGTGGTCGGAGGGACCCAGTGGCACGGAGGGCGAGGGAGCCACACCGAGGAGTCCTCAGCACCATCCACCTCAGCTGAGGACTACAGCAGCTCGGAGGATGACTCCCTTGTGGAGGCGGGTGTCAGCAGCCACCACACCACAGCTAGTGTTGCTGTCCCCGCCACCACCACCACCGCCCTCCCATCGGCTCCCATTCCCGAAGTCCGTGGAGGCTCCCATGTTCGGGAGCGTGTCTCCTTCGTGCCAGGCACCGCACCCCCTGCGTCCCCTGCTGCCCTGAGTGAGGAGTCTGTGTACCTCCTTCGCCAGCTCCATGTAGGGCAGACAGCGATGCTGAGTGTCCTCCATGGACACACCACTCTGTTGACTCAGCTGGTGTCGTTCATGGAGGGCATCTCATCGGGCATGTCTGCCCTACAGAGGGGCAATAGGTCCATGGACTCCTCCCTGACGGCAGCAGTGTCCCTCCTCCAACAGTCCCTCACCCCTCCTACCTCTGCCCCATCCACACTCCCCAGCACCTTACCTGTCCCAAGCACACACACACCGGCACAGGCACACACCAGCACAGACACAGGCAGCACACAGACACACACGCCAAAATCCACACGCACACGCACGCACAGTCAGGGGACTGAAACCACACTCACAGGGGATGGGGCCCAGGCACACACACACGCATCCACGAGCACTGCGCAGTCCTCAGTTACCTCTCCCTCCAAGGCCCCTTCCCTTGCCTCACCTGCAACCCCAAAGACACAGCGGGTCTTCCTCAGTGACCTCGGCCTCTTCCCCTCCGATCCAGCTGATCCAGCATTCAGGGGGAAGAGGAAGCCCACCCACACGGAGGGGAGTGCCCCTCGTCCCCGGACACCCTCCCCCAGGCGCAGACCGACTGACGCCCCCATCCGCAAGTCCCCCAGGACCCGGAAGAGTAAGACCCCGCCGCCGCCCTGCAGCTCAAGCACCAAGTCTCCTTCCTCCATCCCTCAGGCCCCCACTCCACAGGTGCCCCCACCACACCCTGCCCCAGGTTCCCCCACCCACAGATACACCATCCCCAAAAAGATCCGGCCTTCTCCCCCTGCCACTTGCTCTTCCGGCACCACACCCCCGCTGCGCATGTCTGTGCCACTGGTGTGGAGACGTTGTCCTCCCCTCTGTCCTGCCCACCTTACCTGAACCCCATTCTCCTCCCCTGGAGGTAGGCACTGCAGTGGAGTCCACTACCACCCCGTCTGACTTGGGCACTGCAGTGGGGAACCTGTCCACTCCATCTGCACGGCCCACTGCAGTCGTGCCAGCACCCACACCATCTGAGTCATGCTCCCCAGTTGTGCCGGCACACACCATGTCAGACACCTCCACTGCAGTTGTCAGTGGCTCTCCAGCACCCACCACCCCTTCCCTGCCTCCTTCTGGTGAGCCCTGATCCTGTCCCTGCGGTGCCTGGCCTGCCCCCCCCATATGCCCCTCCGAGGGGATTGTCCCTGGTGTGTAGCAGTGCAGGCATGCGTAGGGTGACATCTGCCACTGTCACCCTGTTTTGACTTTCAGAATGGACTGGCCATTGGCCTTTGTTTCTTTTTTTCTGGACTTTAACTTTTGAACCCACATATGCTGAATAAAGCTACTTTCTGTTCTCTAGTGGTTTTGCTTCTGATGTACATGATGTTGATGATACTAACCGTGCCCTTGCTGCAGTGATGGTGATTTTTGGTCTCATGAAAATGAAGTGTTACTGTGCAGGAACCCATGTGGTCCACGGGTAATGTGTCCTATCCTGTAGTGTATCCACGTCATCCTTAGCAGCATATGAGGGTGTCATGTTTTCAATATTTGGCAATGGGATTTCCTACTTACATTTGCAATATCACATCTGTGGCTTACACCCCTGCACATCTGTTGTGCTTGCCATTGTTCAATTAGTCTACTTCCCTGACCGTGTGGCCATCTCCACTGGACATGCAAGTTTGGGCATCAATGGGGAAGGACTCATCTGTGTTGTCAGTGCAACTTGCTATACATGTGTGTTGGATCTGTGCTGATGATTTCGTTGACACTCCCATGACCAGGCTGATATGACGGGAGCCTTCATTTCGTACTAATTGTTGACTGTGTGACCAAGTGTTCTTCTGACATGATGGAGCCCTACTGAGGCGACATATGGCACAGCTTTCCTCACACAGGAGTGGAGTCCCCTCATGGCAGTGAGTAATCCTGTGACATTGCCTGAGCCCAAGGTGTGTGTTGTGTGAGCATGTCTGTGTGTGTTCACTTCCATTTTGCTGTGCATGCTGGGATCCCTAGTGATGTTCCTGTTTGTGATGCTTGCTGAGTTGACCTATGTTCCCCCAAAGTCTTCTCCCTGGGTTCTCTGTGATGTGGGTGCATGGCACATTACTGGTCATCAGGGTGTCACCCATAGGTGTGTTTGCTGTCAGGGCTGAGTTTGTGGGCTAACGCAGATGGGACACAGTCAGGATTCCCCTTGGCACTTGTTGTTTACACCTGTCATGTAATTTCCAGTTTGTGTTAGCTTTCAGTGATTGTGACACGTTGTGTGTGTGACTGCTGGCACTCCTCAGGGTCAGGGCTGCAATGTTGGTAGTTGTCTATGTGTGTTCTTTGTGGGTGACCTTGGCTTCTTCATTGGTGTGGGACTGTGGCTGGGATCCCATTGGTTGGTGTGGTATTACCGTCATGTCCATGTACAGCGAAGTGTGCAGTGTGTCAGACATTCAGGAGTCTTGTTGAGTGGCCATGTGTGATGTGTTTCTGCACCTTAGTTACCACCCCCCTCCCATGGGATTGTCATGGGTGCATGTGCAATGTCACCAGTGCATGTGATCTTCACTGCTGCACATTGTTGGAGGTCGAGGTGTGTGGTGTTGAGTGTGTGCCCGGCTAGACCCCTGCCTCCATGTTGGCCTTGGCTTACTGGCCGTGCTGATTGATTTGTGCTTGTGTAGGTGTGATGGTAGTTTGTTGATCAGGACACATGACTGTGGTTCACAGTGTGAACGACATCTAGCTTTGTCATCACAGTGGGATTGTCATGCAGCCCAGGGTCAACACATTGTGGGGACCCTGGGGGTAGTGCTGTGGTGTGTCTGTGTCTTGCTGTGTCAGTTGCTGTTCCTACATGCTTGTGTGACATGTGTGATTTGTGCTCCCTCTCATCTAACAATGCCTGATTGCCCACATAGGGGATTTGGATCCATGAGTTACTTTTGTGTGGCAATGTATGTGCATCTGTGTAATTGGTATTCAGGCCTCATCATGTGTTGTGTGGTTGCCTGGGGACACTGGCACACCCCCCCCCCCTCACCTGTTGTGTTTGATGTGCAGTGTGGGGCTGCCTGTTTGTGTTTGTGCATCTGCACCACTGCATTGGCATATCTTTAGTGTGCCATTGGCTGTATGTTGTTTGGTGGGTTTCACCTGCTGTCCCTGGGACTCCTAGGTCATCAGTCAGCACAATGATCATTGTTTGTGTGTCCCATTGCTGCCATGGTATGGTATTTGTTCACCTCACATCTACAGTCTCCACAGGATATCTACATTTGTGTGCCCATTGGTGCAAATATGTGGGTCTGCATTATGATGGTCACTTCTGTCATTGTGTCATTGATGAATGTTGACAGTGTCAGCCCCCATGGGTGATGTTTGTCTGCACATGGCCAAAGGTATGTCTTATTTGCACTGCACTGTTTGCCTCCCCCAATCTATGTTGCTATGGGACACACGCACTACTTTGCCACTGATGTGTTTGTTGTTCTGTGACCAGGAATCATCCATGCAGTTTGGCAGTTGCAGCTTTTTCAATGTCAACACTTACCTTTTGGTCACTGTGATGATGGGGGCTTAGACCCCATTGCCACAATGTTCAAGATGTGCTTCAGCTATGGACCCCACACTTACTTTTGGTCACTGTGATGATGGGGGCTTAGACCCCATTGCCACAATGTTCAAAATGTGCTTCAGTTATGGACCCCACACTTACCTTTTGGTCACTGTGATGATGGGGGTTGGACCCCATTGCCACAATGTTCAAAAGTGTGCTTCAGCTATGGACCCCACACTTACATTTTGGTCACTGTGATGATGGGGGCTTAGACCCCATTGCCACAATGTTCAAGATGTGCTTCAGCTATGGACCCCACACTTACCTTTTGGTCACTGTGATGATGGGGGTTGGACCCCATTGCCACAATGTTCAAAATGTGCTTCAGCTATGGACCCCACACTTACATTTTGGTCACTGTGATGATGGGGGCTTAGACCCCATTGCCACAATGTTCAAAATGTGCTTCAGCTATGGACTCCACCCTTACCTTTTGGTCACTGTGATGATGGGGGTTGGACCCCATTGCCACAGTGGTCATGGTCTGCTTGCATTGTGGAGGCCACACACATTTATGTGTGACACATGTGATAGGGGGTCACATTGTGTGTTCAAAGTCATGTTCAGTGTTGTAGGCATTTCACACAGTCTACACACGCTTGTCATGGTGTTGGGGGGATGTATTTTTCTTGCATTCCCTAGGTTGTAGTGTGCTGGTTGTGTCATGCATTGTCCATCCTATGAGTGGGGGTGGTGTTGGTGGTAGGCATCCAGCCCCCCATGGGTAGGGGTGGTGGTAGTGGTAGGCATCCAGCCCCCCATGGGTAGGGGTGGTAGTAGTGGTAGGCATCTAGCACCCCCTGGGTAGGGGTGGTAGTAGTGACAGGCATCTAGCACCCCATGGGTAGGGGTGGTAGTAGTGGTAGGCATCCAGCCCCCCATGGGTAGGGGTGGTAGTAGTGGTAGGCATCTAGCACCCCTGGGTAGGGGTGGTAGTAGTGGTAGGCATCCAGCCCCCATGGGTAGGGGTGGTGGTGGTGGTAGTGGTAGGCATCCAGCCCCCATGGGTAGGGGTGGTAGTAGTGGTAGGCATCTAGCACCCCCTGGGTAGGGGTGGTAGTAGTGGTAGGCATCTAGCACCCCTGGGTTGGGGTGGTAGTAGTGGTGGGCATCCAGCCCCCATGGGTAGGGGTGGTAGTAGTGGTAGGCATCCAGCCCCCATGGGTAGGGGTGGTGGTAGTGGTAGGCATCCAGCCCCCATGGGTAGGGGTGGTAGTAGTGGTAGGCATCTAGCACCCCTGGGTTGGGGTAGTAGTAGTGGTAGGCATCCAGCCCGCCATGGGTAGGGGTGGTGGTAGTGGTAGGCATCCAGCCCCCCATGGGTAGGGGTGGTGTTTGTGGTTGGCATCCAGGCCCCTATGTGTGTATGTGGCATTGGTGATAGCCATCCCGCCCCTATGGTGCTGCTGTTGCTGGTTTAAGTAATTTCTGCATCCCTATGTGTGTGTGTTATATGTCGGGTACGTGTGGTTTGTTTGTGTGGTGGGTGTCTGACTTACCTTCTGCGCCGTACGCGTCCGTACCAGTTCCGGTAATAGATGTAGAGTATTGGTAGGATCGGCGCGATGGGCTTCATGGTTGGTTCGTCTCGTTCGTCTTTCTCTTTGCTTCGCCTCGTCCTCGTCGCTGGCTTGTTCGTCTCGTAGCCGTGGATCGTCTTGTGGCGCGAATCGGACCTTATGTGCGCTTTTCCCGGATGCTTTGACGTGCCGTGCGTAGCGACGGGTTCGGCACGTACGGAAGGCGCATCGTACTTGTCCGGCCGGACGGGGCTGCGTTTGGGCCTCCGTGCGACTCAATTCTGCGTTTCCGGATCCGCATCGGTCGGAGAACAGGAGCTGTATTGGGTGAGTGCGACTGGGTCGGGATTTGGGCAGTTATGCGCATCGTACTTGCTCGTTCGGACGTAGGTGCGAATCGGTCCGGAAACACGCATTCAGCTGGTTTTTTTCCCGGGCGAATGGTGTTAGGTGCGACTCCGAACGGGATCGGAATTGACCCCCAAGTCTTTCATTTACACCATACAATATCCTAAGCATTTGCAATGTGAAACATTTTCTATTTTGTGTAGTGGAACGTTTTATACCAATCTAGACAATACAACAAAGGTACAACATGGAAAGAAGCAGTGCAGTCTTCCCTCCTGTGAGAAGTTGGCCTGGTATATGCTGTTCACTAATTAAAGTGGACACCTTGCACCAGAACAATTCGACTCTTATGGTAGATAGGTTTAAGACAACCTTTATAGAAAGCTATCCTAGTGGTAGCTGTGGAGAGCAGCCTTCAGGCTAAGTCTTGAAGGAATGTAAAGCAGCTTGTTTTACCACACAATCTCTTGAATCACCAAATGAAAAGACACCACACAAGTATATATATCAAATATATATGTATTTATTAATAAACACTCTCTACTAATCTCTTTATGAGATTGGAGGATAGGAACATATGTACAAGTCAAATATTATCAGGATAAGTTTAGCACAATTGAATATTACAATCTTAGTTTGCTAGACCTAGGTCTAGGGCATCTAGAATCGAGGGACCCCAAGAACCACCCCAGGTAGTTGTAGGAGACCCACAGGGGACGGACGCGGTGACCTGGCACCGATGCGAATCCTGTACGAGTCTATGCACTTAGACGCGATTGAGATATCAATGTTCAAGGTCCCTTGCGTGTTCGAGGCGAACACACCGATCGGACTAAGTACGAGTCGAAGGATTCGGTCTACAGATAGGATTTGCAAGGGAGTCGGACGCGGTGTGTCTAACACAGACGCGAACCAGGTACGAGTCAGTGCGAGAATCGCACGGGGAAAGTAAGAGTTTTAGGATACTTCTGGTGAACCTACAAGCAAGTCACTTACAGGGTAAGTAGTTCGAGGGCCCACACCCACAGGAGCACCAGAGTGCTAGAGTTACCTCACCCAGGGAAGCCGGGTGCACAGGTGTCCTTTGGTGTCGGGTCGCGGCGTCGTTTTCAATGGCGACCAAAGAAGACTTGCTGCTTGTGATGGTTTGAAGAAGTGTCCGGTGGAATCCAAGCCTGGATTCGGTGGAAGGATGACCTGAAAGCAGAGGGGACAGTGTTCAAAGTCACTTGGCAGTGACTCAGGGCAAGGAAGATGAATGGCCACCGTCGTCGCAGGGTTCAGGTCGTTCATGCTTGCCTTGACTCTTCATCCACGAGGTCCCGGAGGCATCGACGACAACCAGGAGCTGGATTCGGCGTGTCCCACGATGTCTGCGGCTTACTGCGGTGTCGGCAACTCGATCGGGGCCAACAAGCCTTGGTAACAGCAAGTCTGGGGGAAAGTGTGAAGAGGCAATGGCGCAGACCAGCAAGGTCTGTGGAACTCACCCAGCGAGGATAAGTCAGGGCAGGCCTGGAGCAACCAGGGGAGCCCTTTGGTTTTTTTGGAAAGTCTTCTGGGGACCCACAAGCCGGCTGGCAAGGGGTCGCAAAGACGCCTCGGGAGGATTCTCTCACAGGGACCCACGGTCACTCGGGATGTGGTAGGCTGCTGATCTTAGGAGGGATTCCTGCTGGAGGCTGGGACCACACGTGGTCCAAAGCACAAGTTCATGGAACGTTGTGAGGGGTTGCACTCGACAATAGTGCACGGTACCCAGGGGTCACGGTTCCTTATTAGTCTTGGGGTCCACTGGCCTCAGCTTCACTGGGGACTCACGATGGCCTTTGAGAAGTCAGGAAATCCACTTCTTGGGCTGCAGGGACTTCGGACTCCGGCGGGAGCAGTGTAGTTTGCGACCGTCATTTGTAGTTTTTGGTGCCTGCCAAGCAGGGGAGTCACTCCTTGACTCCAAGGGAGATTCTTCAGTCTTCCAAAGGTAGTGGAACGTCAAAGGTCCGGGATTCTTCTTGTAGAGCGTCGTCCAGGGAAATCTGGGGTGCAATGCTCAGGTTCCCCCTCTTATACTAAAAGGAGGGGATGGACTAGCTCTATGACCCTACCTATGGGAGGGTCAGGGGAGTGGGTGGCTACACCCACTTTCTTTTGTCCAGTTTCACGCCAGAGCAGGGACAGGTAGCCCCTGAGCCGGTTTGAACTGGCATATGCACAGAGGAGCCTTCTGCTCCCCCAGTGCAGGACTTCAAAGCCCTCTAAGAGTGCACCCACCCAGCCCCAATACACTAAACCCTGTCTGGGAGGTGGTCACACCCCCTTGGGACAGGATATCTATTGTTGGGCTCCCTCCACTGCGAGTGTTGGTCATCAGCAGGAGGGCAGCCCAGTGTCTGTGACTGGTGGCATCCATTTTGTGATGCCAGGGCTCTGTCGGATTCTACCGCGTTTCCACAGTAGGTACATGTCTATCCCTCTAGAAGGGTGAAATGCTACCCCCGCCGCCAGGACTGGCGGGGGGGTAGTATTCCAAGGTGGTTGACACCAAACACGACATGTTTCGATGCAGCCATTCCAAAGTTAGCATTTTACCGCGAGGATATAATGCACTTAAAAGTATATGGTTTAACCGCATCCACAAACAGTACCAGAGAATGGACTCTGAGAGCTGCAGAGGGGCCCTGCTCAGGCAGAGGCACCCCCTCACATAGAAGCCAAGCACCCTGCCCTCAGGATTGATAGGGCCTGCCTTAGGGGTGACTGATAGGGTTATATGTGTGTGCAGGAGAGGTATAGGGAACCTATATCTCAGTGAGGGGTGCTAGCACTTCCTCACTCAGGCTGCAGTAGCAGGCCTGTGGTGTCAGATTTAGTCTGCTTCCCAGGGGTGGCATAATACATGCTGCAGCCCCTGGTAGGCCTGTGGAGTACCTATGCCCTTGGTACCTAGGGTACCATATACTAGGGACTCATAAGGTACCACAGTATCCAATCACTAGTGCACCTAGAGTGCACTCCAAATCGTTTAGAGAGAACAGAGAGGCTGGGGCCCTGATTAGCAGGGTCCCAGCCTGACTATAGCCAGAAACCAGTGTAAACATCAGGAAAAAAGTGGGGGCAACATAAGAGGCAGATCCTACTCTCCTACACCTACCCAAAAGAAAGAGGGGGTGAGAGGATTTAAATGACTTTTGTTTACCCTCTGTTGTCATAAACATAAGGAAACAGTCGAACCTCTTATGGAATTTCTATACATTATGGAATTACTATACATTCTTGCACTCACATAGGATGATGTACCAAACACTTATCTAGTGTGGTATGCTTCAACCTTTAAACAAACACAAAATGGCAACCAGGCTCAGACAAAAGGGACAAAGGATAGAAATCACTGTTTCCATCCTTGGGATCCTTTGGATCCCTGCTTCTATCCAGTGAAATACTTTATATAAGAACTACAACTTTGGCTGAGCCCGCCTGGTGGTATCATCCTACCAGGGTGTGGATAGGTGCCCATGATGAAGCATGCCACTCTTAGTGAGTGAGGCGTCTACTCCAATTCTCTTTAGTTACCTAAGGTTGACTTCAACAGTGGTTTCTATCCTTTGTCCCTTTTTCCGAGCCTAGTTGCCAGTTTGTGTTTGTTTATCTTGTGTGGGAGAACGCAACTAGGAAAGTTTCTCTTGTTCTCTTCGTGTGTAAATATGCTTCTACCTTCAGCACTAAGAAGCATCCGGGGTACAGCTGTTCACTGGTTGCACTGTCTCCGAGTTATGGCGCTCCTAGGTTGAGTGAGGTTATGTCACTAATGTTTACATTTGTCATTGTTGAACTGTGAGACCTATATTAAAATTGTGGGTGGGTGAGCTAAAACTTTTTTTTACTGATGTCTCCCTAGCACAAGAATAAAAACGTAGGTTGAGCAATGGACCTTTCTCCTCTTTTCCATCAACACGTTTTGGTGCTCAAATATTGATCCTATGGTGTCAGGCACCATAGGTGTTATTTTATATAAGTGCATTCAAAATATCCTTTGTTTTTTAATAAAATGGCGGGCAACACAAGTGGAAAAACACTTTCTTCATAGAAGAGGTAGACCTTGGGTGGAAACAGTGCATGCTTTCCTCCTTCATAGGACAAGTACAGCTAGGGCAGCAGCAGCACAAACTTTCCCCAATACAGGGCAGATACAGATCAAGCACCAGCAGTGCAAGTTTTGCTTCCTTAAAGAAGAGGTACTATGTGGCAGTAGCAAAGCAAGGTTTCCTCTGTCAGAGAAAGGAGCAAGAGTCATGTCACATTCACTGCAGAACAGATCCAGAAGAGCAGACTAGTTCAAGCTTCCATCGCTCACAGAAAATGTACAGTTAGAGCATGACTGACATTTAGGTTACAGACAGATCTCTGGAGCAGATGCTTAAGTCCCTGACAGGAATATATAGGCAGGGCCACTGGAATTATGCGATTGTGCAGCTGCCGCAATTTTAGCATAATTATAGATTTGCTGCATTTGCCACATAATCCATCATCTGGCACATTATCTGCAGATTTTAACAAAAGAAATTGCGTTTATAGTACAAACGGTTCAATAGTTACTAAAAGTGCAGTGACACGTGTTGACGCTCAGTGGAAGGCCCAATGTAAAGCTGGACTGGTCAACTTTCTGTTGCTTATTGCAATATTTGGATATTAAACAGGTACTAATTAGGTGCAACCAATGCTCAGACAGTGTTACCAAATTTAAAAATGACAAAATAATGAATTAATGCTGTTACAAAATGTGGCGCGTTTTGCCGCATGATTTCCCTTTTTTTGCCGCATAGTTTGGCCCTCTCCTGCTGCATGATTATAGTGGCACAGTATATAGGTGAATATGGGAGTGAATATGTGAGTTCAGATGTTATTCCATGCCAGCATCCTCAAAGTCCCTGTGCTGTCACTCGGAGACCTATTGTTTGTTAATTCTTTGGTTTTCTAAGTATTGAGAAATAGAAATTACACCTTCTAGAACACCGGAATGCTGAGCGCTCCATTAAAAACAGTGATGTTGCTGAATGCTAATACTGGCTGGATAAGTCTTCTACTCTAACAATCCAATGTTTGTATTTCTGTTTGTCCCTTTTCAGTTTAGAACTTTCTACCCTCAGTGGGTTGAATGTTCTAATAGCCTTAATGCCCTTCTCAGTGCTTAATTTGAGCAGGTGGTTTCCAGTTCTGGGCACCGGGACTTAATTGTCAACACCAGAGCTTGTGGCAGTCTGCCAAAAGGTGGCCCTCAGTGCTTAATTTGTACAACAAACAAGAGCGACCCATATGTCCTTGCGAACTGGGTAATGCTAATTAAGCACAGACAATGTTCACAAGGAACTCATTTTTAAATCAATTGATTGATTACAGCTGCAATTAATGTCGCCTGCTAGACTTAAGCAAAACAATCAAATGTAGAATAGAGCTTTAGCTTAATAAAGCATCAACATATTGAAACAGTTTGAAACTTTTTTTAGCCCACTAGACAAAAGAGATGTTTTTGGTACTCACTTCAGCCGAAGTGAGATATTTATTCTTGCATAATAATTATTTAATACAAAAGAAAGCATACAAAAGTTTGATCCTGTCTGTGTATTTACATTATATACATTTGCATTTCGAAAGTGAATTGTGACCCCAGTGAAGTAACCATAACCAAAACCCATGAAGTATGAAAGGTGCAGTTGAAAAAAATGTAATGGTGGTTATTGGTAAAAAGAGGAGCCAATGGAGTATTGGTACAAGCAAATTATTCAGAAACAACTATAAGATTAGTTGATGGCTTCCTCTTATTAATAGCCGACGACGTTTTGACCCTCTCGTGTTATGGGGTCTCTTCAGGACAGGTGATTCTGGGGACTGAATACAGGACATATTCAGTATAGTATAATCGGACAGTGAGAGCAGTAGGCCAATGGACAATTACTCTAGTAGGCTTACCAAGCTGTTAAATCCGGTTGCCTGAGTGATATTGCATCGAGTGTATTGCCGGGATTTTCCTATCAGAAAACAAGGATGGAATAATTTTACCATCTAACAAGGTTTAAAAAAAGTTTTAAAAAGTGCCAGTGAAAGGAGTGAAGCTGCACAAGGGAATAGTTTACCCTTGAGTGGACGAGATGCCACAGCTAGGCTTCCAGCGAAGAGCGCAGTAACAGAGTTACTGCAGATCCAAGGTTTATTTCAAGAGTGTTACCCAATGAGGGCAACACCTCAACACACAGGAGGCCCGATATCAATAATTTCGGGTCCGTCCGGCCGATTGAAGTGGCAGTTAAACAGAACTGACCTACAATTAATGTACAAGGAAGGTAGAGTAAGGAACGTGTGCTGTTGGTAGAACAATAAACCAGTCACAGAGATACACAACTCACCTTACTAATTAATTAAGTAGGTGTGGTATTGCTACCATCCCAATGGTATGAAGCAAGAACTGAATATATCCAGGCCAGCCAAGGAACTGAAATTAAGAGAAAAATAGTCTTGAAGGTCGTGATTAAAACCGCATTTATGGCTATTATGGCTATGGTAAACTAAAATAGGGTGTATGAATAGCAGCTAACAGTGGTCTCGATATACAAAATGCACAGTCGTATGCTTAATTGATCAAATTAAGGCTGGCTAATATTGGCCAAGTCGCATTAACTTGGGACAATTCGTCTTTCCAGTAATTGAATTGCCCGGATTTTAAAAGTAGAAGTCTGTTACAATATGATAGCTTCCACCCGAGAGCCCTGAAGGATGGACTTCCATACGGACAATTCCTGTGCCTCAGAAGGAATTGCACAGTAAAAGAAGACTTCTTTAAGGAAGCCAATATTCTGAGTGGCAGACTAAGAGACTGAGGCTACCCAAAAAGACTGATCAAGACATCCATGAAGAGGGCATGGTTCAGCCCACGAGAGGTACTACTAGCAAGCAAGCTCAAGAACCAGGATAAAAGAAGTGTATGTGTTACCACCTATTGCCCTTTTTTAAGCACCCAAGTAGTTAAAATCATTAAAAGACATTGGCCCACTGTGAAATCATTGAGTACATCTCAAGAACTACCGATGCTCTCGTACAAGAAGGGCAAAAACATCAAGGACCACCTGGCACATTCAGACACACGCATATTGAAACCTATTACAACTATCGAGGATGCTTGGTCTCTCCCCCGTGTCACTGGACACTTCAGCTGTGGAGGTTGCATAGCGTGCCAATATACAAAGAATACTAAAACTTTCAACCATGGCAACATAAAATTGACTCTGAATGACTTAACTAACTGTGCCACCACCAATGTGATATACTGTATTTGGTGCCCTTGTGACCTCATTTACATTGGTCAAACCACCCAATCAGTTAAGACCCATATTGGCCAGCACCGGAGCAGAATACGTTGCCAGGTAGAAACTGCACCCTTGGTAGAACATTACAAGGAGAAGTCACACACCGCAGAAGACATACGCCGGCAAGTGATTGAGAAAGCCAGAATACCACCCAGGGGCGGTAACATTTCCAGCACTCTACAATTTTTGGAATGTAAATGGATTGAAAAATGTGACTCCATCAGGAAAGGATTAAACAGCCTCGAAGAGTGGCGAAAATTCATTAGTCTCAACTGAAGTCTGTAATCTGTAATTCTTGTAGCCGGTCTATGTGCCTCTAAGCTTGGTTCTTTGCCATTACATTCCATTAATGCCAATCTAATATCTACATCCATACCATTCATGACACCCAGTACAGAGGCAAAAGACCTTATCTAGACCTTGTTGGTTAGAAATTACTGGATAGTCTGCTACAATCTGATACCTCTCTGGCATGTACCACACGGTTGTCACGAACCTGAACTTCCACATCTCCAGTCAGGCTCTAGTTAGTACACATAAAAATACATGTACCATTCCACCCTTAAATTGCTTATGTTAATTAATTGACTGATTAATATGTTACATCATGTTTGGGCGTAGCCAGTCATATACCCTTACACGTGTTATGTACAGCATTGACTCCTGAGTATTGATTTATGACACGCATTACCTCTGTATCCTTAACTCACAGAATCGATATTTGTCATCCTTGGTATAACATGGCAACAACTACTGATGTGTACACTACTAGAGAGTCATGCTGCTGTCTGTGATATACATTGTTAATGGACTATATCGAACATCACCAGAGAGATATGCTGTTATCTACTATATACACTGTTAATCTAATGTAACTATCACCAAGAATGTCTTGACCACCAGATATGTAGTTGATCACCCATGACACTACATGTCATCATAGTGGCATTCTATCTTACACATAAGCTTTCTTTCTTGCTTATTTAACCATTTTAGAGATCACTACCATTCTTGGAGTAGGTATCCCACTTTATGTTTATATACAATTGACACTTGTCACTCTATTTACAATAGATTGCCACGTGTAACCTGCTATGACGTGACCATCACTAACCTCGGTAGTACCCTTGCACCCCAACAACTCTTTATTCCTTGAAGTATTATCCCCACTTTAAGATGGTCACCGCCTTGAACAAAGTGGCACACCATTGACTAACGTTGGCACAGCGCATGCGCCGCAATGCTCCGGCTGTTCAGACATGCGCATTATTAGTGGGCTTATATACGAGCCGACATATCGCGGCTGATTACTCGGACGTTATTGACAGCGCCCTGCCGCCAAGTGAATAGGTAAGCTGACTGCTCTATAATTGTTCGCTATCTCCCTCACAAACCGCTTTGCAACAATGCCGCTTTACAGCATGCCTCATTGTTTTAATCTGTGCTCGCAGATTAAGTTATGGCTACAGTGCCTTGCTTACATGCTGACACGATTATGAACCAGCATTATCTTTGGCTTCTTCTACTTTTAAAATCCGGGCAATTCAATTACTCAAAAGACGAATTGTCCCAAGTTAATGAGACTTGGCCAATATTAGCCAGCCTTCATTTTATCAATTAAGCATACGACTGCGCATTTTGTATATCGAGACCACTGTTAGCTGCTATTCATACACCCTATTTTAGTTTACCTTAGCCATAATAGCCATAAATGCGGTTTTAATCACGACCTTCAAGACTATTATTCTCTTAATTTCAGTTCCTTGGCTGGCCTGGATATATTCAGTTCTTACTTGATACCATTGGGATGGTAGCAAAACCACACCTACTTAATTAATTAGTAAGGTGAGTTGTGTATCTCTGTGACTGGTTTATTGTTCTACCAACACCACACGTTCCTTACTCTACCTTCCTTGTACATTAATTGTAGGTCAGTTCTGTTTAACTGCCACTTCAATCGGCCGGACGGACCCGGAATTATTGATATCGGGCCTCCTGTGTGTTGAGGTGTTGCCCTCATTGGGTAACACTCTTGAAATAAACCTTGGATCTGCAGTAACTCTGTTACTGCGCTCTTCGCTAGAAGCCTAGCTGTGGCATCTCGTCCATTCAAGGGTAAGCTATTCCCTTGTGCACCTTCACTCCTTTCACTGGCACTTTTTAAAACTTTTTTTTAAACCTTGTTAGATGGTAAAATTATTCCATCCTTGTTTTCTGATAAGAAAATCCCGGCAATACACTCGATGCAATATCACTCAGGCAACCGGATTTAACAGCTTGGGAAGCCTACTAGAGTAATTGTCCATTGGCCCACTGCTCTCACTGTCCGATTATACTATACTGAATATGTCCTGTCTTCAGTCCCCAGAATCACCTGTCCTGAATTTATTTATTTATTTATTTTAGAAACTTATATAGCGCGCAGCTACCCCCAACGGGGGTGTCCCGGCGCTGCGAGCAGCAAGCATTTGTAAGTGTCTCTATGCAACTAAGGGTTGGTAAATAGCCAGGTTTTTAAATTGCGTCGAAATAAGCATTCCGATTCTGTCAAACGGAGGGACAGTGGCAGAGAGTGAAGAGACCCCATAACACGAGAGGGTTGAAACGTCATCGGCTATTAATAAGAGGAAGCCATCAACTAATCATATGGTTGTTTCTGAATAATTTGCTTGTACCAATACTCCATTGGCTCCTCTTTTTACCAATAACCACCATTACATTTTTTTCAACTGCACCTTTCATACTTCACGGGTTTTGGTTATGGTTACTTCACTGGGGTCACAATTCACTTTCAAAATGCAAATGTATATAATGTAAATACACAGACAGGATCAAACTTTTGTATGCTTTCTTTTGTATTAAATAATTATTATGCAAGAATAAATATCTCACTTCGGCTGAAGTGAGTACCAAAAACATCTCTTTTGTCTAGTGGGCTAAAAAAGTTTCAAACTGTTTCAATATGTTGATGCTTTATTAAGCTAAAGCTCTATTCTACATTTGATTGTTTTGCTTAAGTCTAGCAGGCGACATTAATTGCAGCTGTAATCAATCAATTGATTTAAAAATGAGTTCCTTGTGAACATTGTCTGTGCTTAATCAGTGCTTAATTTTAGCCGGTGTTTTCCGGTGCTTAGCACCGGCACTTAATTGGTTTCTGGTGCTCAGCACCAGCACTTAATGGAGAACACCGCACTTAGGACAGTCTGTCACATGGTGGCGCTGCTCATCAAATTTAGAGATGAGCAGAACAATGGTTGTTTATGAATACAATATATGTTAAAAAATAGTAACACCTGCCTCCCCAGCCTTTCCTTTAGCTTTGGTGACCTGGAATAATCTGAACTGTCGCATTTGCAGGCAAGAGAAATGGTTAGTAGTCATTTTGGCAGCTATAACGGGGGCGATCGGTGGTGCAAGGTGCAGTGGCCTCCTGGTCAGGGACCTGGCACTTATTATTTTACAAATTAAGCACTGGTGGTGCTGTCTGGAGAGGACCACAACAACAGGTAATTATTAATTCAATATACATTAAAAATTACTATTACCTGCCGTCCACGCCATTCTTACAGCTTTGGGGGCCTTCAATAATCCGAACTATCACACTTGTAAGTGCGATAGTTAGTAGTTGTGTTGTTACATTGGCAGCATAGCAGGGGCAATGGGTGGTGCAATCTGCAGTGGCCTCTGGACGAGAGTCCTGGCACTTATTTTTTTTTTACAAATTAAGCACTGGCCTGTCTACCTTGAGCTATACCAGTTGTTAAAAGCCTTTTCACTCCTCATACGCCAGAGCGCAGAATTCGGGCTTGGGGCCTGTTACAACCGGTATAGATCCTATCAGCAGGCTATAGTAAGTCATTGTTATTTGGAGCAGCCCAGGGCTTTAAGTGGGATGAAAAAACTGGGGGGTCTCTCAAAGGGGCGTGGTCAATGTAATTGAGGGCTCGGCTTAAAAACACGTAAACTAAAAATCTGTGCTTAGCATAGTGTTCCTCCGACTTGTATTTTGCTGTTTCTGTCATTACATCCAGATGTATGATACAACAAGTAACATCATACCTACAAGTCAGGACTATTGGCTTTGTCAATGGTTGTTTGTTGCATAAGCTAAATAAGCAGCAACTATGGCTTGTATATAATATTGAAAAAGCTTCCACTTAAAGCCCTGGTGACACCAGACAATGTTGCTGCTCCTGAGTTTCAAAAAGAGAAGGGAAATCCAGAGAGAAAATGACTCTTTAAAGGATTACCCTTCCCCTACAACGCTCACCTGGCATGACGTCATGCCGTAACTTCTGCACTAGTGAGAAGTGAGCAGCCCACATCGATGTGCCTGCTGTCAAAGCAGTCCTGGAAAAAACGGACCGCCTGTGCCAGGGCACACAACAGAGCCCGATAGAGACCCGTTTCGAGGCCCCCTTTAAAAAACTGCCGGTTATGCCGGTGAGACCCGACCCACTTAAAGCCCTGGAGCAGAGCAGAGCAGCCCAGCCACAGCCTACCTAACTACATGCTCTAGAGAAGCGCGAGCTACCACCCCCTCAGAGCGGTTTTAAAGGCGCGCGCACACCACGCTCTGCAATCACAGCCTGGGTGCTGCACCTGCTCTGAATGCAGAGGGACGCCACAGCCGTGCGTTCATGCTTTGCTTCAACTGCGCGATGCTACGCCATGGAGGCAGTAAATTCCACCCCAGTACTAGAAATAGCTTCTCCCGTCCCAGTGGCACGGTGCGGGGCCCCTTTTAACGAGAATAATACAACTAGCAATGCATTCTCCCTGCGCGAGAAGATACAGCAATTTAGAAAGCCTGTTCTTTAATAAGACTCTAGATAACAAAGAGGTGGGATTAGCGATGGATTAGAGCCGCAAACTCTCCAATACAGCTGGGATTCTGAAAACCGCTCATTGGGCCGCCTTTGTGTGGCCGCAAGCGGAGGCGCAGATGGGGAAATAAATGTGCAATGAGGCGGGTGAGCAATCGCAGGCGAGGGCCTCAAACCGTTCCTTTTCTGTAACAGGATGTTCTATTTATAGGTCATTTATATAAAACAATGAAAGCATTTCGGGACGAGGGCGTTTGCCTTGGTAAAAGAAACCAAATGCTCACTTAGATTTCCGTGCTTTCTTGACGTATTAAGTCGCCTTTGTGTGTATCAATGTATATATGTATATATATTGTCGTGTTATGTCGCATTTGTGTGTGTGTATATATATTATATATATATATATATCCGAGGGAACTCAGGAACATTTAGAGATAGGGTGAAACAAACCATTGAACCACAGTAATTTGGCTATTAACGAAATTTTGCCTTTCTCTGTTATATATAATTCATTTATACATTGTTTGATACTGAAAATGATTTGTGAGAGCATATTTCTGAAAATGAGCTATAAGTATGATACGTTGAAGAGATTCAATTATTCGTGAAATGTACCAAAATCGAATTGTGATACAAAACCTATAACTATAAGCCCTAGAAAAGTTTTGCCCATTCAGGGCTCAATAGGAATGCGGGGTAATAGTGACATAGATACTAACTATAATGGTGCTTTTGAACATCATAGGTACTTTTGAAAGATGGCTGCCATGAAAACCATGCTGTGCTCTCTCTCTATATATAGGAATGAACCCTTTTCACTTTCTATTGTTATTTTTGCACAGTTGTAATGAACTGCTTCCTTTCTCTATGTTTACCAATAGGTTTAAAAATGGTGATTTTGTTTAACCCCACCGACATTGACAAAGGCATGTAGCCGAAACGCGTCTGTCGGGTGTTTTGTCGTGTGGCGAATTAATTTTGAATAATACTTATATATATATATATATTCACTGAAAAAAACATAGGTTTTAGGGACAGTTATAGTTAGTTGGACATTTCACTCGCACAAAACCAGAGAAATTCCCCGTTATAGTTAGTTCAGCTAACTATAACTCGCGCTCCGCAATGCACTGCTGATGACGTCACATATTACATCACTCATGACATGGTCAGTGACATCACTGATGACATCATCCAGTGAATGTGTGTTTCTGTAAAGTTTAAATATGTTTAATATATATAGGGAAAGGCGTATTGAAGAATGAGTGGGTGTTTAAGTGTCTGAATGGATGATTTAGTACGTGCGTGAGTGACTCTACAAGTGAGTGATTAAACGTATCTTACTGAATGCATGGGTTAGTGACTAAACTGTGTGAATGTCTGTATCCGTCTGTCTGTTGGTGTGTAAGTAGATGCATGGATGTGCGAATAGCTACATGAGTGTCTATATGGGTTATTGATTGGTTCTCTGAGTATCTGTATGGGTGCCTGAGTGTTTGTGTGGGTGGGGTGTGTGTGACTCTGTACATAGATGTGTGAGTGGGTGATTCACTGGGTGCATGATTTCAAGAGTGCATCTGTGATGGACTGCTTGGGTGGGTGAGTGTGTGTATGGGTGTGTTAGTGAGTGAATGTATATCTCAGTGGTACATGTGCGAGTAACTACATATGTAAAAGGCAGTATATATGTGTGTTAGAGTATTTAAATGGCTATAAGTGAGAGTGTGATTGTGAGAGTGGCTGTATGGATGCGTGTGTGCTTGTATCAGTTATTGTATAAGAGCGTAAGAATGTGCTAGTATTTGTATGAGTAAGTGAGCTGGTGTGTGTATAACTGTATAGGTGAGTAAAGGGTAGTTTGAATAATTATTTGTATGACTGACTAGGTGTGTGAGTACCTCTATGAATGAGTGGCGGTGTGTGAGTGTTTATATAGGTGTATGAGTGCATATGATAGTCCTGTACTGAGTGACTGTAAGTATGAGTGACTGTACGGGTGAGTGAGTAGATGTGTGTGTGTAGACCTAAGAATTAGTGAGTGGGTACGTAGTTATTGGTATTGAAGTGTGTATGGTTTTGAGAATGGCAGTCTGTAATTTAGAGTGGGTGTATCAAAAGTTATATTAGGGTGTGAGAAGATGCATGAAATTATCACATGGATGATGTCATCAGTGATGTCATTTGAGATGTCATCAGTGATGTCATCAGTGATGTCATCAGTGATGTCACTGACCATGTCATGAGTGATGTAATATGTGACGTCATCAGCAGTGCATTGCGGGGGCGCAAGTTATAGTTAGCTGAACTAACTATAACGGGGGAATTTCTCTGGTTTTGTACGAGTGAAATGTCCAACTAACTATAACTGTCCCTAAAACTCATGGTTTTTTCAGTGAATTTCAAAGGTTTTTTAAATGCTAATTTCTAACTATAACGTGTCTGAAACCTATGGTTTTTTCAGTGAATTTCAAAGGTTTTTTAAAGGCTAATTTCTAACTATAACGTGCCTGAAACCTATGGTTTTTTAAGTGAATTTCAAAGGTTTTTTAAATGCTAGTTTCTAACTATGCCTACAGAGGTAGAACATGTGAAAAAAGAAGAAAAAACGCACAGAAAAAAGCAGAAGAAATGCAGAAAGAAGCAACAGAAGTCCACAAAGACGAAGAAAAGTGCAGGAAGAAGCAAAAGATGTGCAGAAAGATCCAACAGAGGAGCAGAAAGAGGCCTTGTTGCAAAATCATCCTGTGCCCACAACTTTTTCAGCCGGGTACTGGTGGTAACTGACTTTAACTAACCAGAGCCAGTGCTTTGCTAAAAGACACTTAGAATACAGTGAAAACACCTACATACACTAGGGAACACTATGCGTTGGGGTATCCCTGTGATTAGCATGACCTCCTCTGTAAGTCCCTAGTACATAATAGGGCAGGGGGATTAAAACTACCTCTTAAAACGCGCTACGGGGCGCGTTTGCACAGTGGTGAAGGGAGGGGGGGCCTGAGGTGACGTGTGCAAACGCGCCCCGTGGCGCGTTTTAAGTTGCAGGATTAAGTCCCCTTGAATCCTGAGGGTCCCTGGGGCCCAACTAGCCCACCAGGTACCTCCAGTAAGCGCCACAGAGCTGCATTGCAGAGAGGTTTTAAAAAGGGGCGTGGCCTCGGATCACCTCTCTGCAACGCAGCGCAGAGGCGCTTACTGGAAGCACCTGCTGGGCTAGTTGGCCCCCAGGGTCCCTCAGGATTGAAGGGGAATTATGTCCCCAACTTAAAACGCGCCATAGGGCATGTTTGCACACGTCACCTCAGGCCCCGTCCCCTCCCTTCACCACTGTGTAAACGCGCCCTGTGGCCGTTCTAAGTTGAGAGATTAAGTCCCCTTGAATCCTAAGGGTCCCTAGGCTCAAACTATCCCACTAGGTACCTCCAGTAAGCGCCACAGAGCTGCGTTGCAGAGAGGTGTAAAAAGGGGTGTGGCCTCTGAACACCTTTCTGCAACGCAGCTCCCTGGCGCATACTGGAGATACCTGTTGGGCTAGTTGGCCCTCAGGGACCCTCAGTATTGAAAGAGAATTAATTCCCCAACTTACAACTCGCCACGGGGCGCGTTTGCACAATGGTGAAGGAAGGGGGCGTGGCCTGAGGTGACATGTCTGCAAACACGCCCTGTGGCGCGTTTTAAGTTGGAGAATTAATTCCTCCTCAATCCTGAGGGTCGGTCCCTGGGGGCCAACTAGCCCACCAGGTACCTCCAGTATGTGCCAGATAGCTGCGTTGCACAGAGGTGTTCAGAGGCCACGCCCCTTTTTACAACACTCTGCAACGCAGCTCCGTGGCTCTTACTGGAGGTACCTGGTGGGCTAGTTGGCCCCCAGGGTCCCTCAGGATTAAAGAGGTATTAATTCCTCAAAACCAAGAACTACCTCTTTGCCAAATTTGGTGTAATTCCGTTCAGCAGTTCGGGCTGTAGCCGTGTCTAAAGTTTCCTATAGAAAATTGCATGGGGAAAACTCGATTTGGGACCCCCCTTTTTTCTCGGCCCCCGCTTTCCAAATCACCCTGAAACTTTCAAGATAGGAGCGGACCGGTGCGGGCCATAAGTTTTGAAAATTTCGCGAAGATTCGTCAACCGGCGCCAAAGGTATTGGAAATAGAATGTTGCGAATTTCCTATGGAAAATAGGTCCTAACTATAACTATCTACTGGCGAGAGAGAGAGAGATTTTTTTAGTGATTGACAGCCCTCTTCCATAAGCTGACTGCCAAGAATTATGCTTTATAATAGAAAATAGATTCAAATAAAAACTGCACATTGTTTTTATAGCTGGTATTATAGTTACAATTAATACAATGATTATGAACAATAAAAACAGCTGCTTCTTTCTACAGTGTTTGCTACAGCAGATATTTTCATTTCTTACTCAGTGGTATCCATTTTATAATCCTCAAAAGAATAACGGCTGCTTGGAACTTTCCGGGATTCTAATCTGTCACTTCCAGTCTGTAGACATGATTTAGCAACCAGTGCTTAACTCACGTAGGATTCTTCTGCCAATTTATTACTAATATCGTTGTTGTTGATAACCCTCTGTGATTGGAGCCTAACGGCTAGGGGGTCGACCTTGAATCTGGGGAACTGGGTTCGAGTCTCGGCAATGACGTTGAACATCCTGTGATTCTGGGCAAATCACTTAATCTCCCCGTGCCTAACAAAAATGAATGTGTCCTCATGTAATGCAACTGGTGCTATGTAAAGCGCTCTGATACCCAATTCGGGTCAAGTTCGGGCTATATAAAACTTTGTAAAATAAAAAAATAAATTCATCTGCTAACAGTAGCACACAATTGGCCACCAATTTGACAGTGGTTCAGGTACCTCCTGCTAATTTAGGCCCGAGATACTTATATTCAAGGCCATTGGAATTATGCGGAAGAAGAGGACCAAATTATGCAGAAAGAAATGACAAATTATGCGACATAATATGTGACATTTTGTGATAGAGTCACTTCATTATTTTGCCATGTTTATACTTCTTAACACTGTCTCACCTTTTCAGTACCAGTTTAGCACTTAAATATAGCACCAGAAAGGCGACCAGCCAACCTTTGATAAGGACCCTCCATTGACCAACAACACGTGTCCCCCGTTTTTAAGTAACTTTGGATCTGTTTGAGCTAGAAACAATTTTTTCTTCATATATCTGCACATTATGCAGAAGATGATGGATAATGTGGCAAATACACCACATTCATAATTATGTGAAAAACGTCACACCCGCAAAATTGCATAATAGAAGTGGCACTGCTTATATTGTGGCACAATAATGATTGAGATTCTAAAGCACCAATCCTATCCCTGGCTAAGACTGTAACTACTTTTCTTAACTTATTCCTTTTTAGGTCTGTCTATTAACAGATGCAGCAGTCTGTTCTCAAAGACGTATGTCTGCAATACAATAGAAAATGTATAGGGTGGTCTTTAGGGAGTCCATTGTTTGTGGGTGAATGGCTTTCTTTACTCAGGTCCTGCCTTATATGGCTTTCCTCTCTATTCGTGTGTCTGTTGCGCCCTACCGCATTTTTGTATTTGCCATGTTTCTGATTGAAGCACTTTTGAAGGACTATTTTTTAAATTGCATTTCAGTCCTGCATGGGAGTACATTCACTTAACTTGCACTTCCTCTTCCTCTTCCCCTTCCCCTGGGACTCTGGCTGGTCATCCTGACTGGTACTGTGGTTCCTGGGGTTGTTGTCCAGAGCTCTGCTCACTGCTTGCTGCTGCTTTCAGGTAAGTGTACCTTATTTTTTCACATAGCAGTGTTTTTGTATTTTTTTTTCCCGCTAGGTGCACAAACGTGACAGTAGAACGGCTAGTGTCTATTTTCTAGACACTAATTGGCTGAATATCACTTTTGCAGCATTAGCATCAAATTTCATAACGACACAGCGCACACAACAGCATCAGTTTTTATGACGCCGGTTTCTTCCTAACGCCATGGTGCGCAGTATTGTAAATATGATGCAAACATGGCATTGGAATCTGTCACACCGTAGTGGTAATTTTGTTGCCGCACCGCTGCTTCAAAACAGCGGTACACCAGTTTTTGTAAATATACCCCATTGTGTGGACAAATGCCTTTTCCAGGCAGTTGGACGAATAGAATCGCAGTGTTGCACAGAGTAGTGAATGGACTTTTGTGAAGATTGTGACAGGCTGACCGTAAAGCATGTGTATGCGCGCAGCATGAGCGGAGATTGTGGATGAATGCGGGTGATGTGGCACAAACCTGTTTCAATGCCACTGTGACTGGTTTGTGCTTAGCTCTGTGTCTGATTCCAAAACATATATTGTCTAACAAAGATCATATATTTGGAGATCCCTGTAAACAGGTAAAGTTAAAGTTAGGATTAAGCGATCTAGCACTTAGTGGTCTTTTGGCACTGTCACTGATAAGGCAGAATGGTAATGAAAATCTGAATTATGGAATAGCCAGGCTTTCAGGAATTTCCTAAATAAGAGGTGGTTGGACACATTTCTAAATTCAGGCTCTTCCAGAGTGAAGTAGCTCATACAGGAAGGCGATATCTCCGAACACAGAGCGGAAGAGATGAAGAGTAGTGAAGGAGATTATTTCGGTAGTCTTTTAGTCAGTAATGTAGGAGTCTTGCCATAGAGCAGGTGAAGAATAGCACACAGAACTTTAAAAGTAAATCCACGATAGACTGAAAGCAGTTGTAAAGATTTCAAAGTAGGCATGGGGTGGCTAAATCGATGGGCTCCTCCCACAAGGTGAACTGCTTGACTTGAGTTGATTGTTGCCACAACCCCCTCTTGCGTCCTTTGTGTAGTGGTCTAGCGCACAGGGCTCATGATGCTTTAGCCCTATGGCTCCCTATGCATGCTATGACATCATGACTGATGTTCCCCGCATCCTCATGATCCGTGTTCCTCCAACTCCCTCATGACTGATGTTTTCCCAGCATTCCTCATAACTGATGTTCCCCCAACTCCCTCAGAATTTGTTTTTCTAGCATCCCTCATAACTGATGTTCCCCCCACTTCCTCATGACAAATGTTGTCCCAGCATCCCTCATAACCGATGGTCCCCCATGCATTACCCCTTAACCCTGTGATTCCCGCGCACTTGATCCCCCATCCCATGACCGGTGAACCCATAGAGGTCCTTGCACCTGTTATTTCATATTGCCTTGGTGTGCTTTCCCTTTGAGTCTTTGCAAGCTTCTCCCAGTATCCCGTGAGCCAATAGAGTGCCTTGCACTCGCTGTTACTAGGGCCTGGTGTTGTTTTCCATTATGCACGTTCGAGCAAGAACGATACATTTGCTTCCTGTTGGTTCAGATGTTCACATTGCACCTGTCCTTCCTGTAAGGTCAAAGTGAGTGTACTAACACATGTTTTCTCCAAGGTTTGAGAACCATCCAGAAGGCCATGCCATGCGCCTCACTTGCCCCACTTGCCAAGTGTGACCTAGCTACTTCTTTTGAGCCTTCGAGAGGGTATATAATACCCGATGAACCCCCAGTCTTTGCTTGGCCTCACTCCCTGTGGAACAAGCTTCACCCTTCTCACTCACCTGAAAATACCTGCTGGAACCAAGAAGCTCGCCAGGCTCCTTCAAGTCCATAGTGAACCAATGGTTCCTTGGCTCCAGCTCCCTTGCATCTCCCTCCTGCACACCTATTCCGGACCCCCTGCAACTCACTGGGTCAAGGCTTTGAGATCTTCTTCCAACATCAGTCAAGTGGAATAACTAGGCCAAGTGCTTGACATCAGGTTAGTGCACATTAATCCTCCTATAGTAGTTAGCAGGACCGGGCACCAGTGTCATAAAAGACTATAGACTTTTCCTCCATGCCCTTTCTGTGATTTCCTCCAGAGCTTCTTCTGTATTGCTACTCCGGACCCCTCTGTTCAATCTTGGCATTTGAACTGATTAATCAGAGACTGAAGACTTAGGACCAGAAGTACGAAGAAAACTTTTAGAGATTTCCTAATTGCAAATTTTAGCGATTTCCAATTAGGAAATCGCAAAATGGCATGTATGGTCGCAGGTCCGCTGGATTTGGTGACTCAGAAACAAGTCATCTCGCTAAATAGGAAATCAAAATTTGTGATTACCTATTTGGTCATAAATTGCGAATGCAGTCGAAATCATGACTGCATTAAAAAATTTGCAATTCTGCATCCTTGGTCAGGGGATGACCCGACAAACAGGAAGCGCTGTCCATGAGAAGCCAGGAGAGCGGTTGTATGATAGAGACACGCATGGCTGAACGGCATGTGCCTCTACCATGCAGCCCCTACAACGAATGAATCTAAACAACTCATTCCTTTACCATGCATGCCTTTACCATGCAATTTCGTGGTAAAGGCATGTTTGGTAAAGGGATGTGTGGTAAAGTTCACACCCCAGCCCCTCCGCCCTGAGTCCTAAAATCTTGGCCCCTGCCCTATAACACGATCCTCCCACGATCCCTAAAAACGACCCCACCCCATAAGCCATAAACTATCCTGACCCCCCCTGCCCTGAGCCCTAAAAACTTCCTACACTACCTTGAAAACTGCCCCTTCACCCCTACCCTGAGCCCTAAAACTCTGCCCCTACCTTAAAACCTACCCCGACCCCCGTGACCTGAGCACTAAAAACTTCCACCGCTCTGAAAACTGCCCCTTACCTCCCGCCCTGAGCCCTAAAACTCTGCCCTCTCCCTTAAAACCCACCCCCCTCGGCCTCCCAGCCCTGAGCCCTAAAACCAGCCCCCTCCCTTAAAACCTACCACCCCAGCCCAACTTACCTCTCCGCATCCCCGTCCTTCGTGCAGGTCTCCCTTCCTGTTCGTCTCCCCGCCCTCTTAGTAAGCTAGAATGCCAACTGCCTTAACCACGCATATGCGTTGTTCAGGCATATGCAAGATTAAGGCAAGCGTTTAGCTTGCGGTGAAGCGGAACGCGTGCTTTAAGCTGCGTTGTAAAGGCCATTTCCCTGGAGTGCAGGCAGAGTGAGGAGGAAAGAACTGCTGCACAATCCAAGTGACCTGAGGAGCCCTAAAAACTTATTTAAAATCACAGGAACGGCTATCAACAGGCAGAAAAGGAGGCAGGGGTGAGAAAGGGCAAATTGAAGTTCTCCGAAAAAGAACTAGAGATTCTAAACTAGGAGTGCTGCAACAACCATGAGCAGCTGTTTGACCGTGCATCTGTGCCTGAGACCCAGAAACGCCAAAATCTGGAAGGTCATGCAGCAGAAAATCAATGCAGTGGGTGAGGCACAGGGCTCAGTGGAAGAAATACGGAAAAGGTGGTATGACCTCTGGTCTCGCAACAGAGAAGGGTGACAATATGCCTGAGTGAGTACCAGGCAACAGAAGGTGATCCCTCAACTTCACCCCCACTCACTACACTGGAAGCAATGGTAGCGAATTCCCTAGAGCCAGAGGCAGTAGTTGGTTTTGGCAGCCTTAACACTTCTGCAGCTGCACCATCGCAAAGTAAACATCTATATAACCGTCTACTGCATGCATGTAAAAATAGAACTGATACAGGCAGATCAATACGGGGCCATTACATAGCTAAAATACCCCTTATGGTGCATCATGGGACTTTTAGTAAAAAGTTACACACTTTAGTCATTGTCAGACATTTATTGAATCATATTGTACAACTAAAGACAAATGGGTTCCCCATATAATGACATTAATACCATGTCCATTCTCCACATAGATGCACCTGAGGAAGAAATGGATTTGGCAATTGATGAGGGAGAAGAACAGGCACAAATGGTGGTGGGAAAAGCCTACCCAGGGCCGGCTTTAGCCCTGTGGAGCCCAGTGCGACAATGTTTTTTGGCGCCCCCCAATGACCACCTCCGCCCCGGATTCCCTCCCTACCCACCCTTTAACAGTCTCCATAACCTCTCTCTCAGATGCATTTCATTAATTTTATACCGTCACTCATAAAAGTGAAGGGTGTCAGAGCACTTTACATAACACCCACATTACACAGAGACAATCAATCATAGCTGTGTAAATCAGTGTATAGTAAATGTTACATAAGACAGAGGACAACAAGGGGTGGATTCACATGTCATCCATACAGGTAGGCAGTATAGTTGAAGAGTACTTGGTCTGGAGAAGCACAAACTCTAAATTTAAAATGTAACACAGTGGATTTGGCCCTCTTAAATAACAAGAACTGATTTGTACCCAAATGAACCCTTTTTGCAACATTAGAATAATGAAAGTCTGGGGAAAAAAATCCATACGCTCTAATCTATACCTTGAAGTCTGCACGCAGTTCTTTGATGACAGTTAATAGCTCACTGTAAACTGCAGCTAACAAAAGGAAGTCTCTGACAAAAGCAGTAACACACTGACCTGTTTACATTATATTCACTTTGTGAGCTGCACAGTATGTGTTCTTTGCAGCAGGCACATTAACCCTCTACACTAGTCAAAACTTCTGCTAGACAAAACTCCGATCTCGCCAGGAAGAACATTAATCACCGGAGTTTTCTTGACATTTTAATTGTTGACTGAAAATTGCTGGAGGCCAGGAACGCCCCTTAGCGGAGGGTAACCTCTTTGGAGACAGATTCGTTAAAGACGTCTCTAAATACGTGGGCACATTTACCTCCTTGGACAAAGCCCAATCTAGAATCAAGAGGGTCTTTCACACAGGCCTTTTTAACAGGGCCGGGCGAGGCAGAGGACACTCGCCAGCCGCCAGTATTATCAAGGTCCTCCCAGAGGAGACTACGGACGTGGTCGTGGAGATTGGGACTCCACCAGAGGAGGTACCTTCTACCCCACGAGGCAACGCTTTAACAGAAGGCGATTCAACAGAGGCGGACACCGAGCGGGTTTCCAGGCCCAAAATTCTCCAGGTAAGTCATATCCCAATGTCTCACTTACCTTTGGGGGGTCAGACACAGTTTTTTATTCACAATTGGAGAATGTTAACACACGATGCATGGCTTTTACAGACCATTCAGGGATTCCAACCAGAGTTCTATCAAACCCCTTTCCAAGATACTCAACCGAGGCAGCTCAGTTTTTCCCAACAAGAGTGTGCCTTTATAGACACAGAAATAGACGAATTGCTGCAGAAACACGCAATTGCGTATTGCGACAGCGGGCCTCGCGGTTTCTGCAGCAATGTTTTCTTGGTACAGAAGAAAGGTGGTGGTCACAGGTTAGTATTAAACCTGAGGGAGTTCAACCAATTCATGACGTACAAACATTTCAAGATGGAGGGCATCCATCTCTTAGCGTATTTATTAAAGAAAGGCGATTGGATGCTCAGACTGGACTTAAAAGACGCCTACCTGACGATTCCTATCTTTCCTCCCCATCGTCGTTTCCTGCAATTCCGATGGCTGAACAGATGGTTGGAGTACTTGGCCCTTCCTTTCGGGCTCTCCTCAGCTCCCTGGTGCTTCACCAAGGTAATGAAATCGGTGATTGCTCACTTATGGGAACAGGGCATCCGCATGATTGTATATCTCGACGATATACTCATCATGGCACAGACACAGGCCTTAGCCACACAACATTTACAGACGACCATGTCCCTTCTACAGAATCTGGGTTTTGTGATCAACGAGCCCAAATCATCCCTTTGTCCGTCTCAGATGGTGGACTTTCTGGGATTTGTCATAAATTCCCAGACAGCTCAACTAAGTCTTCCACGCTCCAAATTGAGGGATCTCAAGAAGGAGCTCATGACGGTGTTATCAAAGCAGACAGTTTCCCTACGGACAATTGCCAGAGTAGTGGGACTATTAGCCTCATCCATTCAAGCAATCTTTCCGGGCCCCCTTCATTATCGGGCCCTTCAGAGACTAAAGATCAAACATCTTCAAAAGGGCCTGTCTTATACAGATCTGGTGCCTCTCTCTCAGGAAGTGAGAGAAGAGATACAATGGTGGTTAGGACATGTAGAGGCGTGGAACGGCAGAGCCATTTTCGGCTCCCAGCCAGAGATCCATTCAAGCAATCTTTCCGGGCCCCCTTCATTATCGGGCCCTTCAGAGACTAAAGATCAAACATCTTCAAAAGGGCCTGTCTTATACAGATCTGGTGCCTCTCTCTCAGGAAGTGAGAGAAGAGATACAATGGTGGTTAGGACATGTAGAGGCGTGGAACGGCAGAGCCATTTTCGGCTCCCAGCCAGAGATCGTTATAGAGTCAGATGCCAGTCGTCGAGGCTGGGGAGCACGCTGCGGAGATATCTCCACAGGAGGAAGGTGGTCTTTGCAGGAGTTAGATCTCCATATCAATTGCCTGGAGATGTTGGCAGGGTCGTTTGCGATCCGGACCCTCTCCCCCAAACAGGTCTCTTGTTGCATCCTGCTCAGGGTGGACAATAACTCAGCAGTGAGATATATCAACAAGTTGGGAGGTACGAGGTCGTCTTTACTAGTGGAGATAGCGAAGGACTTTTGGCATTACTGCCTGAGTCATCAGATCTCAGTCATTGCGGAATACATTCCAGGACAATCGAACACAGTGGCAGACGGGAACTCCAGGTATCTCCAAGATTACAGCGATTGGCAGCTTCAACCTCAAATATTTCAATGGTTGCAAGCGATATGGGGCCCTTGTCTGATAGACCTTTTTTGCGTCCAGACTGAATCGACAGCTGCAGACGTTTTTCAGCTGGAGACCGGATCCGTTAGTAAAAGCGACGGACGCACTGTCCCAGGACTGGTCAGTGGGACTGAACTATGCTTTCCCTCCGTTCATTCTAATTCCCAGAGTGGCGACGCAAATAACACATCAACTAGCGGAGGTGATTTTAGTAACACCCTTATGGAAGTCTCAACCTTGGTTTCCAGTGCTCCTAGAGATGAGCTGTGTTCTGCCCAGAGTGATCCCGTGGTCCTCGACGATGCTCCTGGGCCCTCATGGAGAAACGCACCCAATGGTGATATCGGGGCAGTTGTCCCTGATGGCATGGAGGCTTTCCGGCAACAGTGGGAATTGCCTGGATTTTCGGACACAGCTGCGGCGTTCATTAAGCAAGCCTGGGCCCCTTCCACACGGAAACGATACTCTTCAGCCTGGAAAGGCTGGGTTCGTTGGTGTGTGGAACGACACGTGGATCCCGTGGGGGCAGCCTTACCCCAGATTGTACATTTCTTGTCAGAGAAAGCGTCAGAAGGGTTGGCCTATCGTTCGGTCAATAACTTTAGATGGGCCATTTCGGCGGGGCATGCCCAGATAGATGGCAAACCAGTGGGAATGCACCTGGTAGTTTGTAAATTACTAAAAGGAATCAGAGTAGCGAATCCCCCTAAGCCAAAATATTCCTCTCTGTGGGATGTTTCATTAGTCCTTTCTCTATTCGATAAGTGGCCAGATAATAGTCTGTTATCCAGGAAACAGTTGACATCTAAATTAGCGATGTTGTTATGTCTATCTGCCTGCAGACGTTCATCGGACGTTAAAGCTTTGGACCTTACAGGTAGAGTATTTACTCCAGAAGGAGTCTATTTTACCATTACTGGCAGGACAAAAACTTTTTCAAAAAGTATTGAATATCATGCTTTTCCCAGTAATACAAAACTATGTGTGGTTCAGTGCCTTAAGGCCTACGAAGAGTGTACTCGGTCCTTACGACCAGATGGTTCAACACAATTATTGATTGCATTACAGAAACCTTATAAACCAGTGACAGCGGCTACAATAGCCAGGTGGTTGAAGTCAATTATGCAAGAAGCGGGCATTGATGTCCAGGTGTTTGGAGCACATTCTGTTCGGGGTGCCATGGCATCCAAAACCTTCATGTTGGGTTCCACTATTCAAGATATTATGCGAGCAGCTGATTGGTCATCAGAATCTACGTTTAAGCAAATTTATTATAAACCGGTGGGTGATATAGCCACAGTTGTGTTTGATAAGCGTTAAACTAGCATAATCTGAAGCCTCCGGTCCTGTAATAGAATAAAAAATTAGCTAGCATTCGCGCCAAGAATTTTCAATTCTATTAAGGACACGGAGGCGAGGATTATCCCACCCGGTTATATTACAATGTTGTAATATTTGCCCACCCAATGTACTTTATTCTGTGTTAACAGAAGTTACGGGTTTCTTATGTTCTTCATTCCAGGTTCCGAAAAGAAGACGGAATAGATGTTCTCGTGGTTGAAGATGGCGTATATATTCCAGTTGGTTATGGTTCTTCCACGTTGGAGGTTGACAGTTTGGACTTGATTAATGTTATATGGACTAAAAATTCGAGCAAAGAAAGAGGCTCAGGAAGAGGAAGTGCTGACTCTTATAGGGTCAAACAGGATATGATGTAGCAACAAGCATCATGGGATGTGTAGTTTGTTTGTGTTATAAAAAGTTTTCCTTTGGCTGCTGTGAGTAGCAATAAAACGAAAGAGAAGCATAATCCTCGCCTCCGTGTCCTTAATAGAATTGAAAATTCTTGGCGCGAATGCTAGCTAATTTTTTATTCTCCCACAAAATCAGAAATGAATGCATGCCCGCTCATTGCTGTATCTCATGTTAAGGAGGGCGTGGGGATCAACAGTATCCTGACATCAGCCCGTTTTTTATTTTGATGAACATCCTCACTCATTTCCGTTAGAATATGAATCCACGTCATTTGTTCCAGTTTCCCACGTTTCCCTCCGCTGAAACAACTGTTCTGCCATCTTAACATCTGTGCACTCGAAGCGTTTCAGCTGGCAACCATTCCATTACATGATCATCTTTGCGTCAGGTGTCCTAAGACAACTAGGGTAGGTCTGGGGAAAAATAGACACAAGCACCAAAATAAAAGAACTACGTAGCTAAAAAAAAGTGACCCATGCTTGCAAAACAGGCCAGTTTTGAACATGTAAAGACATGCTGGGTGGGTATTTTGCAAGGTATCGGAGACTGCATGGGTTTGTGTTTGCTGCAGGCAATGTTTGTGGTAATATCAGGAAAATCAACAGTAAAAACTGTCCCACCTGGCAATAAACTAAGCTGACACTCGACCCATCAATGACAGTGGCGACCTAATCCAAAAACCTGTAGATCTTCATATCCCTTCTTCAGCGCAAAACAGATCGAGTTGGATATGGTCTTGCACTATATGTGTCACCTGGATTCCTAGCTACCTCAGGCTATTAGGTAGCCTTACCATCTCAAAAGCCAGGTAAGGTGCCCTTCCTCATCTTGCCACTGCACCCAGGAAGAAGAGCCATGTTTCGCCCCAAATATTAGAGTTGATTCACGTAGAAAATTATAGGGGAAGCATTATAGAAAAAATAGAGAATATAGCCTCACTATTTACTATTCAAAACACTAATGGATATTCCACACCCAGAGATAATACAACAGAGCCAGGTTTTGTGAGTATCATCCTATCAACTGGAAAAAAAGAGAAATTCCTTCTACAGATTGAGCAAGTAAGCTAGATTTGTATTAATTAATTGTTGCATGATTGCCTGTCCCCCTGACTTAAAGAGGTGGACAGAAATTTGATCCCAGGGCGCGGCTTTTGTCCCGATGAAAGCCCACCATCTTAAGGGCTGAAACATGTCGACAGCTAACAGAGCCATTATACCCCCACCTTACTCCCATGTTTGTTTTTTAATCTTACCTGAACAACCGCTATGGTTGTTCAAAGTATTTTTATCCTTAGAAGATTGCGCTGGAATTCATATCTAAAATGCTCCCTGAAATACGGTTGAGTCCATCGTGGTTTGAAGGGACCAGGATGAGACCCGATGATGAAGAATGCCACTAAAAGAATGGTTGAGGGTCTTATATAAAAAAAAAAAAAAACACTTGTTTTTTTTGCAGCTGATAGGGTGGTACTCAGAGAAATTGATTCTGTTTTAATATCTATAGGTATATGATACCCATTAGCGTTTTCAAAATTGTATTTGATCATCTAAAACTATTGATTTAGGATTGACATTGCACATTACAAAGAAATTACCCGGAGCTAACCATGTGAGCTTTCTTAGGACTCTAGCCTTTCCACAGAATATTGTCGAACAGCAGTAGACAAAGGGAACTTCATTCCTTGCAGAGTGGCAATGACATAATTGAAATACCAAATAAAGAAGCGCAGAGTGTGAATGACATAAGGGAAATACATAACAAGGAAATTCATGTTTGTTTGAGCATGGGGCTAACTTCTAAAATGCAACAGCTGTGGGGAGGAAAAAGTGTATCCCTATTTGCTGCTATATAAATAGCACTTTAATGTGATATCAATAACATTTCTTGTACCAGTATATTATGTATCTGTGCACCAAGCTTGGCTCTGGTTTTGACTGACGAATTAGGAATTTGGAAATAGGCCTGAGATTTTTATTTTAATAATAATGCAGTTATTTATGCCTGTTTTTCTACTTTGGATGAACTGCTCAGAAAACTGTATGTGTAATTTATGACACTCAAAAAATAAAATAATAAAAAAGCAATTTGCTGAAGACATATTTCCCTGTTAGACCTGACAGCCTTGGGGTGGTCTTCCTCCAAACGTTTTGCCTGCTTACCTCCTCTTTTTGCTGATTCTTTTTGTTGACCTTTCGACTCTGAGCACTTTACCACTGCTGGCCAGTGCTAATGTGAATGTGCTTCTCCCCTAAACATGGTAACATTGGTTTATCCACAATTGGGATATTTAATGTATCTGTAAGTCCCTAGCAGAGTGCACTACCTGTGCTCAGGGTCTGTAAATTAAATGATACTAGTCGGCCTGCAGCACTGATTGTGCCACCCACCCAAGTAGTCCTTAAAACATGTCTCAGGCCTGCCTCTGCAGAACCTGTGTGTGCAGTTTTACTGTCATGTCGACATGGCATTTAAAACCCCTTGCCAAGCCTTAAACTCCCCTTTATTACACATAAGTCAGCCCTAAGATAGTCCCTATGTAGCCCATAGGGCAGGGTGCTGTGTAAATAAAAGGTAGGACATGTACTTTTAAGTTTTGCATGTCCTCGTAGTGAAAAACACCAAAATCTGTTTTTCACTACTGTAAGCCTACTCCTCTCATAGGTTAACATTCGGAATTCTTTACGACACTTTTAAGCTGGAGTCCTGATTGAGAAGAAGCAGCTTTGTCATGTTTTATATCATTGGAATAGTAATGATAAAACTTCTTTACTGGTAAAGTTGGATTTACTATTACTATTTTCGAAATGACACTTTTAGAAAGTTGGCTTTTCTCCGCTCTTAAAGCTCTGTGTGCCTGCAGCCTGTCTCCAATGCACGTCTGGGGAGGGTGACAGATTGAGTGTGTGTATCCCCTCTAAATAGCCACACTCAATGAAAGGTTAGGTGTGTCTGAGTGCCCATCTGCATCCTGATGGCTCATCCTGGGCAGGATGGGAGAAGGAGCTGACACACCTGAATAGGCAGTGTCCTGTCCCCACACAAAAGGTTGATTACCCCCCTGTAGTTAGTCTGGAGCCAGGGCTAGGAAGAAAAGATCTCTGTGCACTTTAAAGACCCTTCTTTGAATTCACCCCCACTTCAAAGGCACAGCTGGGTATAAGTACTAGATCTCTGGCCCCACCAAATCAGACACTTCTGGACCTGTAAAGAAACTCTGTCGGGAAGAAGGACTGCTGTGCTGCTACAAGAACTGTCACTCTGCTGGACTGCTGCTCTGAAAGAACTGGTTTTCTGCTGTGCTTTCCTGCTGCCTACTACCCTCTGGCCCTGCTGAGGAAGAACTGGACTTACATCTGAACCCCGAGTAATCTCCAAGGGTTTGCTGATTTGCCTCCTGTTTTCCTGAGACACAGGGATATCAAAGTCTCACCTCCTGGTCCATTGAAAAAGGACCCAGGAGCTTGTTCCAGTGGAACAGACGCATCCTCTGCTTGTATGATGCAGAACCGATGCATCGTCGCTGTTGCATGAACAGGACTGGTGCATCGCACTCGAACCACACATTGCCTAAAGAAACCAGCGCACCGCCTAAAGAAACTGATGCATCGGAACCGCCACATCACCACCGCTGTCGTGTGGGAAGATTGACACATCCTCTCAATTACATGGAGAAACTGGCTCATCGAACTCGGAACCAATGCATCTCAGCTTCAGATCCAACACATCGGCATCGTCGCATGGAGAAAATAGACACATCACCTCGATTGCAGGGACGATACTGACGTGTCGCTTAGCTACGCTTCGCATCTCACTGTAACGACCAGGATCAAGGTATTTCGTTCAGCAGGCCTTCCATGACTCCTGTACCCGGCCCATGCTCCATTGCAGTCAGCCTGAACTCTTGACTTTGCCCCGGGCCAGCGCAACCAGATATCCCCCATAGGTGCTTCCTGCTTCTAAGCACTATTGGCACTTTTATTGTTTAAAAATGCATATCTCAACTTCTACTAATTGGCTTTTTGTTGTGTTGGTCTTGATTTATTTATATAAATATAATCTATTTTTCTAAATTGGTGTGGAGTCTTTTTGTGGTGTCTTCACTGTGTGAATGTATGAAGTGTTGCACAAATACTTTACACATTGCATCTTAAGTTAAGCCTGCCTGCTCTGTGCCAAGCTACCAGCGAGCACAGGTTAATTTATGGTGTGTGTCTGACTTACCCTGACTAGGATTGTGGTTCCTGCTTGGACAGGGTGCATACCTCTGTCAACCAGAAACCCAATTTCTAACAACCCCCCAATCTTGGGCCTTGTGAGAAGACATAGCAGAAAATGTTGGAAGTTGTGAGGCTTTCCTTTAAAAGAATATTCGTTGAACCCACTGGCCCACTCACATATGAAACAGATTAATCTACACTATCAAGAGTAATAAGTCCAGGATTTCCAGTTTTTGAAGGCTCGATTTATAAGAACTCATGCTCCACACAACTATTAAAGTGAAGAGAGTCTGGTATTTAAGATGCTGGTTTTGGATCCAAAGATCCAAATTTCTTATTCCATCTTCCCTGCTTGACCAAACTTGTGTAATGACCATTAGATAAACCCTTCATCTTCCTGCCCCTTGGATATCTGCCAAATTCAGGAATGTTTAAAAATTGACTAAATGCTGGTATTAAGTACTACTTTTATATGTGTTTTTAGTTTTTGTAGAGTTGACAGGGTTCACCAGTATCCACCTCCACACTTCAATATACACATGTTAATTCATAATGTGTCCACAAGCCAGGTACTGTATGCCACAGGAGGCTGCGTGGATTACTTAGATTATTATAAGAGTTTAAAAAGAAAGGTGATTTATGGCTACATCTCTGGGAACCAGGGAGGGTATTTGGGAATGTATTGCTGAACTAAAGTCTCTGTGCTGAATGGTAAGTAACTATTCAGAGGCAGTTATGGCTGACAATAGATTTTGTCTGGACGCATGCAGCTTCAAAGGTTGAACTAGCACAGTGGTAACTCTTCTGAAGAAGCAACGGCCCACAATAATCAAAGGCACCCGATAGAGAATTTTTGGGGGGGTTTATTAAGTTTATACAAATCTAGGTTCTACATTGGTGGTTTGTATTGTTCCCTAATGGTTTCCACTAGCTTTGATTTTACAGCAAATTACTCTGCCTACCAGCAAAATGTTATTTTGTGTAAACATTTGCATTTTGCAAAAATCATCCCTCAAAATAGCCTTTAAACTGAAGTTAATGTATTGTCCTTGTCCTGCAGTTTCCTGTGTTTCTGCCTTTCGCATCATTCTACCCAACACTCTTCATCTGGTGGCAAGGTGGTTACATATAAACATCAGGGGCTTTGGCACACTTCTGAGAGATGTAACAGGTCATGTTCCAGAAAATAAATTATTTAAGGCTGTGCTCGAAGGGCTCTAAAGTTGCGGTAAGTAGGATTGAGCAGTGACCACATGGCATGTGCGAAAGTCATGTCCTAGGACTACAGGCTGCTGGGCACAGCTGAAGTCACTGCTCACCATGCTTTTGGGCATTGGGACAGTGGGAGGGCGTGGTGCTACCCAGACTGCACTGGGCATGGTGGGATTCTGAGGGGCATTGTGACTGGGGGCACAGTGGGCCATAGGCTCCCGGCCTGAGTGGCACAGCCAGTGTGCACTGAGCAGGCGCGCAACGCCCATTAGGCTAAAAGGGCTTTAGCCACCCCACCCCCTGTCGTCTCCAGTAACCCGGGCTGTGGAGTGCACAGGCAGTTCCTCAGCTGTCAAGGGCTGGGGTACTTCGCGAGTCTTCAAAAGACCACTCATCAGCTCACAGGGTTTTGAGTGCTATCGGCCCCCCTGATTTCCTCACTCTTAGTATGGACTGTTGCTGCCAAAGTGGAAGAAAGAATGAAAGGAATACATTTACAAAACAAATGTGGGAAAGCAGCAAATTAATAGAAAGTCTCAGCCATTGGTCTGGTTTGCCTCTGAGTTCCAAAACAGGCACTGAGCCCTCTATGTAGTATGTAATTCATCATTTAAAAATGTGCCTAAGACTCATATTTCAAAAATTATATTTCTTTAACTTGGAAGCATTTCTCTTAAGCACACTAAAATGAATTTCTGCATTGAGTGACATTTATCAGAATTTACAATTTCCAAATGTAAACTTTGAAACATTCATGCCTGCAATAAGGCTGCTATTAGCAGGGCCCCTGAAATTATGGAATTCAAGCTTTTTTCAAATAATATTGGATGTGCCACATTTGCCACATAATCTTTCGGCTGCTGCATAATCTATAAATTTTAACAAAAACATAGTTTCCAGCTCATACAGATCAAAATTTACAAAAAACATGGTGATACGTGTTCCTGCGCTCCAGAAGACCCTTCGCAAAAAGTTGAATCTTCATAATTCAGTTGCTTAATGCTGTTTTTAGATGTTGAATTGGTATTAATAAGGTGAAATATTTGAGAGACAGTTTTACCATGTGTAAAAATGACAAAATGAGGTAATACTATCACAAAATACGCTGCATTACGCCGCATAATTTGCCTTTTTTTGATGCATAATTTAGTCAACACTGCTGCATAATTTGGTCCTCAGCTGCCACATAATTCCAGTGGACATGGCTAGTAGTGAACCGAGAGGCAAGAGAGCAACATTAAAGTCTTAAAGTCTATGAAAACATAGAAAGTGATGGTTTTGTAGAGGGCACATCTTAAATTGAGTTTAGTTTAAAGGTACTCTCAAAAGGGACAATAGAAGACATGGAGGCACAGTGAAACAAGCATTTGCAATGCAATAGGTCTCGCATTCACGCATGTTTGAGCTATTGCCATTGTAAATGACACTGCCTTTTATTTATGTTTTGGGTTTTAAAACATAAATAAAAGGCATTGTCATTTACAATACTAATAGCTTAAACTCTTGCAAATGCGAGACCTATTGCATTGCAATAAAGGGCCTTCTCGACCGCTTGTTAGATTGTAAATATCAGAGGTAGAGACCGGCCTGCGACGTCTTCAAAGTAGTGATAAATAGTGCAGTGAAGAAGATGTGTAAGTGTTGGAAATTACACAGACACAAAGTGTGAAGTGAGAGTTACATTTGATCCGAGCTATAAACACTAACAAAGTGCTCCAACACCTTTCGCACTGTGATTACACTGTCGTGGCTCAGGAGGAAGAGCGGGAGGGGGGGCGCTATTTCCTGCCCTCTCCATGATTTGAGTGTGCAGTGTGGCATTGCGTAATGTCATTGCTATCTTTGGCCTAATAAACACTCCAGCTGTAGTAGGGCCCTGGCTTCACCTCCTGGTGCAGGGCAGGCTGTGCTTTATGGCACACATGGAGGGAGGGAGGGATGGTCTCGGCTGCAGCTCCGGCCTCGTACAGTGCCCCTGCTATTACTAGTGAGCGAGAGGCGCTGAGGTGGTGGTATTGTGGTATTGGTGGTGGTATTGGTGGTGGTGGTATTGGTGGTGGTGGTATTCGGTGGTTTTGGTGGTGGTATTAGTGGTGGTGGTATTGGTGGTATTGGTGGTGGTGGTAGTGGTAGTGGTACTGGTAGTGGTGGTGGTGGTGGTACTGGTGGTGGTGGTACTGGTACTGGTGGTACTGGTGGTAGTGGTACTAGTACTTGTGGTGGTGGTATTGGTGGTGGTGGTGGTGGTGGTATTGGTGGTGGTGGTAGTGGTGGTATTGGTGGTGGTACTGGTGGTGGTGGTGGTACTGGTGGTGGTACTGGTACTGGTGGTATTAGTGGTGGTACTGGTACTGGTGGTATTGGTGGTACTGGTACTGGTGGTGGTACTGATACTGGTGGTATTGGTGGTACTGGTGGTAGTATTGGTGGTGGTGGTACTGGTGGTGGTGGTACTGGTGGTGGTACTGGTGGTGGTGGTGGTGGTACTGTTGCTGGTGGTACTGGTGGTAATGGTACTGGTGATCATGGTACTGGTGGTACTGGTACTGGTGGTGGTACTGGTGGTGGTGGTGGCACTACTGGTGGTGGTGGGCTGGTGGTGGTGGTGGTGGTACTGGTGGTGGTGGTGTTGGTGGTGGTACTAGTGGTGGTGGTGGTGGTACTGGTGGTGGTACTGGTCATGGTACTGGTCGTGATGGTGCTTGAGGTGGTGGTGGTACTGGTGGTGGTGGTGGTGGTACTAGTGGTGGTGGTGGTACTGGTGGTGGTACTGGTGGTACTGGTGGTGGTGGTGGTACTGGTGGTGGTACTGGTTGTGGTGGTGGTGGTGGTACTGGTTGTGGTGGTGGTACTGGTACTGGTGGTACTGGTACTGGTGGTACTGGTAACGGTGGTGGTACTGGTGGTGGTACTGGTGGTACTGGTGGTGGTGGTGGTACTGGTGGTGGTACTTGTGGTACTGGTTGTGGTGGTGGTGGTGGTGGTGGTACTGGTGGTGGTGGTGGTGGTACTGGTGGTGGTACTGGTGGTGGTGGTACTGGTGCTGGTGGTACTGGTGGTAATGGTACTGGTGGTAATGGTAATGGTGATCGTGGTACTGGTGGTACTGGTACTGGTGGTACTGGTACTGGTGGTGGTGGTACTGGTGGTACTGGTGGTGGTACTGGTGGTGGTGGTACTGGTGGTAGTGGTACTGGTGGTACTGGTGATGGTGCTGGTGGTACTGGTGGTGGTACTGGTGGTGGTACGGGTACTGGTGGTGGTGGTGGCACTGGTGGTGGTGGTGGTGGCACTGGTGGTGGTGGTGGTGGTGGAACTGGTGGTGGTGGTGGTGGTGGTGGCACTGGTGGTGGTGGTGGTGGTGGAACTGGTGGTGGTGGTGGTACTGGTGGTGGTAGTACTGGTGGTGGTACTGGTGGTGTTACTGGGGGTGGTGGTACTGGTGGTGGTGGTACTGGTGGTGGTGGTACTGGTAGCGGTGGTGGTTGTACTGGTAGTGGTGGTGGTACTGGTAGTGTTGGTGGTGGTACTGGTAGTGGTGGTACTGGTAGTGGTGGTGGTACTGGTAGTGGTGGTGGTACTGCTAGTGGTGGTACTAGATGTGGTGGTGGTACTGGTACTGATGGTGGTGGTACTGGTACTGGAGGTACTGGTACTGGTGGTACTGGTACTGGTGGTAGTGGTACTGGTGTACTGGTGGTACTGGTACTGGTGGTACTGGTGGTGGTGGTGGTATTGGTGGTGGTGGTATTGGTGGTGGTACTGGTGGTTTTGGTTGTGGTACTGGTACTGGTGGTATTGGTGGTGGTACTGATACTGGTGATATTGGCACTGGTACTGGTGGTGGTACTGGTGGTATTGATGGTGGTGGTACTGGTACTGGTGGTACTGGTACTGGTGGTGGTGGTGGTACTGGTGGTGGTGGTGGTGGTACTGGTGTTAGTGGTGGTGGTAGTGGTACTGTTGGTACTGGTGGTGGTGGTACTGGTGGTACTTGTGGTAGTGGTAGTACTAGTACTGGTGGTGGTACTGGTGGTGGTGGTGGTACTGGTGGTGGTGGTACTGGTGGTGGTGGTACTGGTGGTGGTGGTACTGGTGGTGGTTGAAAAAGAAACGAGATAATGCCAGGTTAAAGTGATTGAAAGCAGGCGTCAGTGTTATGGGGCGGCTGTGCTGCTTAAAAAAACACAAGCATTTGCAATGCAATAGGTCTCGCATTTACGCGAGTTCAAGCTATTGGCATTCTAAATGACAATGCCTTTTATTTTTGTTTTAAAAACGAAAACAAAAATAAAAGGCATTTTTATTTGCAATGTCAATTGCTCAAACTCGCGTAAATGCGAGACCTATTGCATTGCAAATGTTTGTTAGATTAGTGAGTAGAAACGCTCCCTTTCGGCCCGTGCGGCAAATTAATTAACTAAACAAGCGTGGCCGCTAAAGTAAAAGCGGACCGCACTGCAAATAAAAAAAAAAAAATAGTGCCTACCGACTTATGAAGGAGACCGTGTAACGCCACAAGTAAAAGATCTTGTCCTCATGGGAGGTAACAAATGGCGACAGGGCGGTAACAAGGAGGGACTAACAAGCCTCATTATCAATCGGAAGCCAGCATTTACCAAGAACAATGACACCAGCCAATCAAAAATATGGGCGGAGAGAAGGCGAGGCTTCCACAGCATACTCGACTACTGCATGCCTCGCAGAGCGAGCAGCACCTGCGCGCTGCCGCTAGGCTCGACCTAAAAAGCAGTCCTAGACATGGTGGTCTGCTGACCCCAGCAGGCCACCATCCCTGAGAGTTCTAGCCATTCCTAATGGGGTCACAAATTGCACCTGCCTCATGAATATTAATGAGGCATGCAATTTACGACCCCATTAGGAATAGCAAACAGTGTCTGAGACACTGTTGTAAATGACAATTTGGGAGTCGCAAATTACAAGTCGCAAAACGACACAATTTGCGACTCGCAAATTGTAAGGGTTGTACATCTGGCCCTAGGAAAGCTACAGTCTTTCCATGCAAAGTCAAAACTCTTTATTAGAGCAAAAGCAAAAACAACAACAGTATTCATGTGATGTATTTAAAAAGACATTTAAAAATAGAAAGTACAATTTTGATTATGCTAGTGCAAGCTTGAGTTCAAACTTCTATGGGATTTAAGAAAGGTAAAAGAACACAAACAAATAGCGATTCTGTTTTTGTTTGCAAACCCAAACTGCAGTTTGGTGTTTGTACATTGCAAAAGCATTGTTGCTGATGCAAATGACCCGATTCTGTGAATCGGGCCGTTTGCGACAGTAAATATGCTTTGCAAATCTATCACATAGGTCGGTTCTCAAAATATAAATGGATTCGTTAGAAGTCGGTACGCAAATTGCGACCACTTCTAAGAAATCCATTTCTGTACATTCCATTTAGGGAATCACAAATTGTGAATCGTTATTGTCACAATTAATGGTTTCGTAACTTTAATCTTTGTACATAAGGGCCAAAGATTTCAGCTTTAGATGGATGAATTCTTTGGTTCGTTGGAGTGCAAAAGTAGCTGTCAATAGAATGACCATTTACATTATTACTCCAAAGCAGTTATGAAGTACACTAACTTCAAACAATACTTTTATGATAGGCAAAACACATTCAATCCATTTCTGGCTTTGCACTCTCGCTGCTGTGGGGAAGCTGTGGTGGGCTAGGAGGAGGAATGTGCCTGACAACTGAATCCCATCTAGGCACACGTTAAAATATTAACAGACATGACTAAAACAGGAACATACTGAAAAGGCTTCAAGAGTAAACAACCACACTCGAACAGTCCTCACCCTGAATCTGTATTTACATCTTAAGAATAAATATGTTTAAATACAAAGGAGGCTCGACTGGTGCTTCCCATGTGTTACTTGAAAAATTAGATGCCAGCAAAGGGCGTGTCCCATATTATGGCCATTAGATTAGAGAACTGACTACGCTAATGGTGTTCGCATACATACACTCCACTCTAAACTAGCATTTGACAAACAATAACGTACTGTTTAAAATATAGAAATCTCTGCAGTCTTACGTTTTCTAAAAACTGTCTGGGGAATGAAGATTTTGGTACAATTATTTAAGCAAGTGCCTGTAATGGCTAGCGCTTCAGAATTGCAATGAACCCAATACTCCCAGTTTACGTCGTATCTAATTATTTTAAGAGCAGGCTAAATACACAGCAGATTTAATCAACAACATGAATCTGTAGGCTCTATCTAGCGCATGTAAGAAAACATGTTAAAACATATTTCTATGCACCTCAATAGAAAATGTTAGTGTCGTCACCTTTACGTTAAAATGTCAAACAAGAACGTTACTATCTGGACACAAGGCCCGAGTGTTCCCCCAGTAAAGAGGGAATTCACCTCCACCGTCAGGCCAGGCGGCACAGCCACCTCATGCAGGGGGGGAGAGGGGTGCTCAGGAGGAAAAAGCCACATTCACGGCATTTTTTACATGAAGGGCTCCGATTACTCATGGGAACCTCATCCAGTTTTCTTCATGGGCGAAAGGCAACAGGCCCAGCTCTCATGCAGCAGATATTTTCTGGGGCTTTGGGGTTCCGTGGAGTTTTGACTTCAAGGGAAAATGTATAAATTGCACTTTAAACAAGAAACAACAAGCATTGGCATAGCCAATAGGTCTCGCCTTTGGGGCCTTATAAGTGTTTAGGCAGAGCTATTGACTTTGCCAATGTGTTTAAGCTGTGCTGTAGAGAAGTGTGGCTGCTGTGCAGCATGCTGAAAAGTTGTAATAAAAAAGTGTCAGAAGCATTTTTGTTACCCTATATATGACCAAAAAGGCATTATGTCCGACAGAATGACCATATTAAAAAATGTATGTACAATAAAAAATTTCCTTATTTTTCTTTTGTTCTTGAAATGTTGGCAACTTGTTTTTGCCTATTCCAATGGTTGTTTGTTAAAGTTTTTTTTTGAGGGGGCATAAACAATTGGAGTTTGAAGGTTGTGAATTAGTACCTGTATTATAACACTAGCAGCGGCCAGACGCTAGGGGAGAATCAACAGATGCCAGATTCCGAGAGCAGGCTGAGGTGATGTTGAGTGATGTTGAGGTGGTAGTGGTGGTGGTGGTGGTGGTGGTGGTGGTGACTGGTGCTGAGACGATGCTGAGGTGATGCTGAATGATACTTAGGTCTTGCTGAGTGATGATGATGTGGTGGTGTTGAGTGATGCTGTGGTGGTGCTGAGTGATGCTGTGGTAGCGCTGAGTGATGCTGGGGTGGCGCTGAGTGATGCTGTGGTGGCGCTGAGTGATGCTGTGGTGGCGCTGAGTGATGCTGTGGTGGCGCTGAGTGATGCTGTGGTGGCGCTGAGTGATGCTGTGGTGGTGCTGAGTGTTGCTGTGGTGGCGCTGAGTGATGCTGTGGTGGCGCTGAGTGATGCTGTGGTGACGCTGAGTGATGCTGTGGTGGCGCTGAGTGTTGCTGTGGTGGCGCTGAGTTTTGCTGTGGTGGCGCTGAGTGTTGCTGTGGTGGCGCTGAGTGTTGCTGTGGTAGCGCTGAGTGATGCTGTGGTGGCTCTGAGTGATGCTGTGGTGGCGCTGAGTGATGCTGTGGTGGCGCTGAGTGATGCTGTGGTGGTGCAGAGTGATGCTGTTGTGACACAGTGTCTTTGCTAGTTACAGTGGGTAGAAGAGGGGTAGAAGAGGGGTAGAGGGGTAGTAGAGGGGTAGAAGAGGGGAATAGGGATAGAAGAGGGGTAGAAGAGGGGTAGAGGGGTAGAAGAGGGGTAGAGGGGTAGAACAGGGGTAGTAGAGGGGTAGTAGAGGGGTTGAGGGGTAGAAGAGGGGTAGTAGAGGGGTAGAAGGGTAGTAGAGGGGTAGTAGGGTAGACGAGGGGTAGAGGGGTAGAAGAGGGGTACTTACAGGGAGGCAGCAGAGGTGCTGAACACAAACAGTGACTAGGTACAGGCATAGGTGAGACCTTTATTTTTATAAGCCTAATGTACGTTCGGTAGTGGAAGCTCACACTCTGATCACCACGCCAGTAAATGAAATGTTTTTAGATGGAATATACATTTTTTAAATGTTTGGTAAAGGTATTTTTGAAGGTCTCAAATCTTTTATTGTTGGGAAATTACTGGTATGAGTCTGTATAGGCCCGGATCCCTGATTAATTACTGACCTGTACAACATAGGAATCGCGAGTTATTGATGAAGGAATCCCCTGAAAACATTCCCTTTTGTTTAATTGGAATTGTGCTTATGGCAGTTCGGTATCTCGTTCGTGCACATTTTTCCACTTTAAGAATGGCACGTTTTGAAACCAGCAGTGTTTACGGTCATATCGCAGGGATGGTAATTCTTACTCTTGATCTGTTATGAATTTTTTTTTTTTATATAAATGTAATTTGTAAATTGTTCTTATTTTGTAATGAAAAATTGCGGTCATTTTCTATGGACCTCGTTTGTGATCTAAATCATAAATAAATAAGACTGCCTTGCATGGGTGATAATACATTACTGTGCAAGCTTCGGTGACAGTAGTTCAAAACTGTGAAGGCCTAGGTGAAAATTCATATACGCCGTGCAGACAGATGTCCAGAGAGGCCATGTACAATGTGCAGACATTGGTGAGCAAAGCTACAGTGTACAGGAATAGCCGGCCTCACACAGCATAGAAGCAGGCCTGGGGTGAGGGATTGGGGGTAGGCGTACTTGTGACGATGAGCAGGTATTACTTTGCAGAAGGCGTTCTCTTTTATCAGAACATTATGGACTGGTAATGCTCCCACCTAGTGGCGATCACTGCCATTAAAAATAAAGGTCAAAATGATTTGGAAAAGTATGAATTAACTGCAATTGTAAATTCACTGATTTTGTTTGTCCGCTGCAGAGAAAGTAAAGAGACTGCACACACCTTCAGAAGGTCAAAAGTAGGTATTTTGTTTTACCTCTTTTGAGCGACTACCATGCTTCTCAGCACCGGTTACTACTTTACAAAATAAACAAAACAATGAATCGGGCCTATTGTGATATTTACGCGAAGTGAAGAGAGGAATGGAAACCACTGCAAAACTTCCCAAACGCATGATGTATTTTGTATCTCACAGAAATCGTAATTTCAGATAAACCAGTCACATAGAAGTAACCAGGGCACAAGTCCTAAAAAAAGAAGTGGGGGGACTAACCTAGTTAATCAGTAAGCAAGTGGCATCGCGGCGCGTGACATCACGGCACGTGACATCACGGCGTGTGACGCGCGTGACATCACAGGAAGTGGCATCACAAGAAGTGACATCAGATCTTAAGCCCTCACATACATATTTAGCAGGTGTATCATGAGTACATTGGAGAACATTTTGAGTATACTTGCAAACCCTCCTGATTTAGGCAGAAGATTCACACTTTTGTAAGCTTCACATAAACCAATGTTGCCTTTTGTCAGCGTAAACTTCCTCCACCCATAGTGATTTAAAAGAAAAAATAGTGATATTTAAATTATTACAAGGCCTCCTCAGGGGTAGTTAGCGCTATATAAATGCTATTTACATTTTGTGCAAATACTGGGAAAGACCAACACATCTGACATTCTTACAGTGCATGTGTATCTCCTAAACAGAGCCTAAACAGAGCCTGAACAAAGTGAAAAGCTGCCTCTTAAGTATGTGTGAAGTGCTAACAAGGTGTGAGCCTTTGTTTCTCCTCTGCTGCATTTGCTTCTGGGTGTGAGGCTCCTGACTGCTGCCAGCCAAGAGACTCGAACAAAAGGTGGCCTGATGACCCCTCAGACTTGGCCTTTGTTAAGAGCCAGCAGGAGTTAGAAATAAGAGAGCCCCGTCCCGCCTGCACGTTGCTGCCGATCGAAAGCAGATAACAACGTGCAGGCGCTGCTGAAAGTGTCCCGGTGTTTGCAAATTACACCGGGACGAATTCAGCATCTTTATCAGTGGGGCCCAACTTCTTGGCAGGGTGGACGGCGTCCCCCTGTGAAATAAGTGGGTGGACGCCGTCCACCTGCGTGTACCCCCGACTCGTGCCCTGGAAGTAACTACTTTGTTCTCCTCGCAATAAAGTGTCTCTTAAAGTGTGACACATAATGCGTTACAAATGTCACACATATGCACACCAAAAACCTGAAAATGTCTCTCATTAGTAATCTTAGAACTTGCCAGCTATGGTAACCATGATCAAAGCGCAATTCACTAGATGTATGGATATAAAATAATAGTGAAATCATTACAGAGATTTTCGGAAAATAGTTGAAATAAGTTCACATTATTATTTCCTTTTACCATTTGAATTAAAAGGCCATGAAATACACGAGATCTTAAAGAGACTACTTGTTATATATAAAGTAAATTAGAAACGTTTTTGCTTAAACAAAGGTAGCGTTTGTTTTCACCCTTCCAGGCACTTGTTGTTCAGTAAAAAGATGGTGGCAGTACTGTTCCTCGATGCCGGATGTTTCAGAGGCTACAGTGTTGTGCACAAATTGCTTTTCCAAAGCATGACAACAAGCAAGCAAAACAATTTCAGACAAGTCCCTTCCGCTGTAAAACGTCAATCTGTTTTTTACGTTATATGTCCACTCACTACTTGGACAAATACTCAAACATTCCTTACACCAATGATGTCCATGCCGTTCCCTGTAGATAAGCCCAAAATAAACTAGAGATCAGGGAGAGGATGGCTAACAAAACACAAACACGGCTCCTAAACTAAACAAGCAAAAGCGCGCCTCACGCGGCAGCAGGGGGGAGGGGGGCCTGCCGATTCCCTTGCGGGAGCCAGCGGCGATAATTGATACCATATGGCGCTGCCGCTCGCTCCCGCAAGGCAATCGCCACACGTGCACGCGTTGCCATTGAAGGCAATGGAACGCGTGCACGTTTTGGGGGAAAAAAGGGAACCGATGGCTAAAGGTCTCCTCCTAAGCAGCGCATGCGCGCTGCGTAGGCGAGACCTAAAAAACTAGCCAGAGGGCATGGGGACTTTCAGCACCGCAGCAGACCGCAAGAACGTGAATGAGCCAGGAAGGTATGGGGGGCAGGGCCCAGCAGCATGGAGAGGGACCAAGCATATCAGTGGGCCTGATGGAGAAATAAAAATAAAAACACAAGTGGGGAAGGGTGTTGTAAATGTGACAGATATAGCATGATTTTCAGCCCTGTTTACAGAAACAGCATTGCAGCGAAGCTAAGCCCAGAGCAAGAAAGCTCTGCAAAAGAAAAGGGAACCTTCCCCAAACACGAGCAGGAAATCAAGAAAAAAAAATCCCTAGAGAACAGATAAACACAACTAAGTGTAATAATACCGTAGTTAGTCCCTGCTGCTGGGAGGAGCAAACGAGAAAAGAGGCAGGACTGACCATTAGCAAGCAAGGATTTTCAAAGGACACAGCAACAAACAAATCAAAAGCAAGCGGGGGCTTTTAGCTCACAAGAGAAGTATACTAAAGTATACAAGAGGCCGTACGCTTACACTCGACCTAAAAAGGTAATTGCCTAGGGTAAAATTGATTATGTCTAGCAGGTAAACCGTGTTTGAAACCAGGTTTCCTGGTATTATGTGCACAATTTCAATCAATCAATCAATTAATCAATCAGTATTTATATAGCGCTGCTAATCACCTGATAGGGTATCCAGGTGCTTGCAGGTCCTGGAGGCTCATTCGAACAGCTGGTCTTGAGGTTCAGGGGCGGCCGGTAAGTTTTGGAGGGTGGGGGTGGACGAGACACACACACACACGCACACATACACATAACACTCACAACCATGCATTCACACACGCGTGCACACACACACAAACACATTCATTCACAGCACTCTTTCCCAAACATTCATACATGCACGCACACACCAAACAATTTAAAAAGAAAACAAAACACACTTACCTGAAGCCAGCTCTGCGCTGCCTCGGGGGTTCTAGAAGGCTTTGGACTACTGCCTTCCCTCAGGTCAGCCAATGAGGGAAGGCAGCAGTCCCTACGTCATCACAGAGTGGGATGGGGTCAGTGAGACTACTGACCCCACCCCACTCTGTGATGAAGTGTCACTGATTGACACTCAACCCTGGGCGCTTCAGGGCTTAAAACTGAAGCGCCCAGGTGCGAGGCAATCAGTGACGCCACCCCTCGTCACTGAGTGGAGGGCCTCAGGGACCTTTGCTCAGCTGAGAACGTCACGCCCACAGGAGCTGTGACTTTCTCAGCCCAGCAAACTTCAGTTCAGACAGCCAGGAGCCAGCGCTAAATGCGCGTGTCTTGCTCCTGGCTGCTTGAACTGAAAGTGAACAGTGTCTGTCAGGCTGACCTTTGTTCAGCCTGACAGACACTGTTCCTATGGGACAAAAGGTGGAGGGGCGTGGCCCCTTCGCCCAAATGGACCGGCCGTGCCTGTTGAGGTTTCTTCGGAATTCCGGAAGAGAGTTGATGGTCCGGAGCTGCATGGGGAGGCTGTTCCAGGTCTTTGCTGTGATGTAGGAAAAGGAGCATCCTCCCCTTTTGCTTCGTGGATGCAGCGCGTGTGGGCAAATGCTAGGGAGACAGAGCGCAATCTTCTCAACGGTAAGTGGAAGTTCATGTGGTAGTTAATGTAGGCAGGCCCTTGGTTATGTCGAGCCTTGTGTGCATGGATCAGCAGCTTGAATTGGCATCTCTTCTGTACGAGGAGACAGTGGAGTTGCCTGAGGTGGGGTGTGATGTGGATTCATTGGGGGAGGTTGAGGACGAGTCTGGTTGCGGCGTTCTGTATAGTTTGGAGTCTCTGTAAGAGGTGTGTGGCGATTCATACGTAATGAGCGTTGCTATAGTCCAGTCGGCTGGTGATGAGGGCCTGTGTCACGGTGCGTATCGTGTGCAAGGGTAGCCACTTGAAGATCTTTCATAGCACGAGCAGAGTGAGGAAGCAGACAGAGGCGATGGAGTTGAACTGTGACTTCATGGTGAACTTGCTATCAATTATGATTCTGAGGTTTCTGGCGTGGTCGGCAGGTATGGGTGCTGGTCCAGACCTGGGGCCACCAGGAGTCATTTCAGGGATTGCTGTTGTTGAAAATAGGTCAGTGATTCTGTCTTGTCCGTGTTCAGCTTAAGGCAGCTGTTCTTCATCCAGTCAGCAATGCTTGTCATGCATCTGTGGAAGTTGGTTTTGGTGGTGGTAGGGTCATTGGTGAGGGAGATGATGAGTTGTGTGTCATCTGCGTAGGATATTATGTTGAGCCAGTGGAGTCATGTTATCTTTTAAGAGAGTAGGGCTGAAGGATGAGCCCTGGGGGACCCCGCAGATTATTTTTCTTGGGTTTGGAGGTGAAAGGTGGTAGGCAGACCCACTGTGTCCTTCAGGTGAGGACAGGGGTAATCCACCTGAGCGCGTCTACTTGGATGCCGATTTGGTGGAGTCTTTCAATCAGCGTGTGGTAGGATATGGTGTCAAAGGTTGCCGAGAGGTCGAGGAGGGTCAGGGCTGCTGTTTCTCCTTGGTCGAGGAGGGTTTGGATGTCATCGGTGGCTGTGATCAGGGTGGTCTCAGTGCTGTGATTGCTGCGGAAACCAGATTGAGCATGTCCAAAAGACTGACAATTTGTTGCAGGATCTGCTTCGATAATCATAGTTCAAATTTCACCTGAATGCCCCACTTGCCAACTGCCAAGGATAAGGTGAATTACTTAGAGTGTCTAGGAATCCATCATCCTGCATTCACACAGCTCACACTACACTCACACAGGTTCACAAGTCATCTGCCGCTCACACAGGCTCACCTTTTACTCTACCCATTCACTCCCAAGAGCACACTGGTCACCAAGTTCTCCCACGGGCACACCACTAACCCTGCACTAACCTCTCACCCTGCACTTACACAGCATTCCTTTCACCCTGCACTCACAGTGTTCACTCTGCACTTACACCACTCACCGTCACGCAGCATTTCCAGACCACACCTCTAACACAGCACACATTAAACTACTGAACACTTGTGCCCATGCACAGAGGTCTACAAATGCAGTCACAGGACATCTGTCCTTCCCGCAGTACTAGATGCTTATTCAGTTTCATCCGTAACTACAGGTGCAATGCAAGAGGGGAGAATGTACTAAGACTGTGGAATGATATAGGAAAGGAGATTGACTGGGGTTGTGGGGGCTGGTGTGGGAGCCAGGAACAGTCTTAGGCTGTGGGGATCAGCCAAGAGGGAATGAGGAAAGCAAGCAAAAGCACAAGGACGAGGGGCAGCACAACAGGCTAAGGATGAAGCTCTGCAACTATGGCTGTGATCTGGTGTGGGAGTTGACTGGTACCGCAGCCTAAGGGTGTGGTGCAGGAGGGGAAGAATATAAAGCAGCTCAAGAGGTACTTGTTGGCCCTGCACTGAGCCCTACTGGCCTTCATAACAGCCACTGTGAAGAAAGGTAGGGAGGTCATCTGTGGCAAGACATGCTTTTTTTGCTGCTTCTGAAGCCATGATATAGACCAACATCTGGGACCTGTTGGCCTGCATAGCAATAGCGCTCTGCAGGGACTGGTATCAGAGGGGAGAGCGTGCTGAGGATACAGCCGGTGTGTGAGGTTGAAGAAGTCAGTGGAGAAGCCAGTGAAGTTGAAGAGAGTGAAGTGAGGTTGTAGGTTGGTGTAGGATGAGGGACTGGGATGAGCCTGTTGTGAAGCAGGTCCGCAGGCTAATGCTGCAGTGAGCAGCACAACTGGAGTGCAAGGAAGGTCGGGCAAAACAAACGTTTTTTTGTTTTGAATGTCACTAGTGCAAGTGGGGAAGAAAAAGCAAACAGGCTCAGATGCCACTGAGTCCTCACGCTGGACATAGCAACGATTTTGGATGGGGGAAATCCCTTGTTGGAAAGCTCTATTCACCAATACTTCTACCAGTTATACTGCTGCTTGCTCATAGAGCAATATTCTTAGCCAATACTATCACATCATTGTGGAGGGGTCTTCTTTTTGCACACTGCCATGTTATTGCATTTTAATAGGATAGCCATGTTAGGTGAGGAAACACAATATGGAGTCAATAGAAGTGCAACAAGCACTGCACTCTTTCTCTGCAGCATCACACAAGTTCTGCCCAATCAAATGCTGTAATCAAGGTGAACATGTGGGAGGAGCCAAAGTCTCTCTGACAGTTGAGTTTCTTAAAGCTTTTTTCTGTTGATCACACTAGGTATGGCGATAGGCTGACCTAAAAAGTATATCTGTAGGAAGATGTCTCTCTATATAGTGCACTAAAATGAAGTACACTGTGCAGAGAGTCCAGAGTGGTATACAGAGGCAAAAGTAGATAATACTAACGCTCTATTTGTGGTAGTGTGGGTGAGCAGTTAGACTTATCAAAGAGTAGTGCTAAGCATTTGTTGTACTCACAGAGGCAATAAATGATACACACACAAAAATAATTATGAAACCAATTTGCAAAAATAACATCGATTTTTATATAAATTTTCAGACCAAGAACTTCGTTCTACAGTAAGTACTTTTCAAGATATGAATTTTTCATGTTTACAAAATACATCACTCTTGTGCGCAATTATGCACCACTGAAGTCAATGGGAGAAAATAGGAAAAATGCATATAAAATCATACAGTTGGATTTCGAGGTTCACCTTCTGGATTTAGGTAAGTAGCAAGGCCAGGTCCACTATTCCACCAGCGAATTTTTAGGAGCGTCTCAGATACGGATGGGAGCAGGGTGCAGAAGGCATTGGTAGCTGGCGTGCTATGATGAAGGGGGCCTTCTGACAACACACTGCACAACAGGACTTAAAGTTATGTCGAAGGATTCCACTTGAGGGAGGGCTGGGTGCAGAGCAGATAGGTCAGCCGGACGGCGTGCGTCAATATGTCTTCATAGTCAGGGGCAGGCAGGTTGCAGGGACAATTCCAGGACAGCTCAGACACTGACAAAGTGGGCCTCAGGGTTCTTGATGTCCCTCGATGGGTGTTTGCTTCTTGGGCAATTGGAGTCCTGAATGAACTCTTCATCTCAGTGTAGGTTGCAGGGGGTCCGGTACCCCGGGAATTGGTGTGGCACGGTTCTGGTAGGTCCTGGTGTCGCCAACTCAGTGGGGAGACAGATCTGACCCTCTGGAGCTGATACACCTCATTTTCCTGGGAAGCTGTGTCAGAGTCGCCGGGGAGCAGCAAGTCGGTTCGGTGCCTGCGGTCTGCAGGAGAGTAGTTCCTCTACCTCAAGGGAGTTCTCTGTCAATTAGAGAAGGGATGGGGTGCTTTGGGGTTCTTGGAGTCCTCACAGCAGCAGGACGAGACAGCATTCCACTGTTGTCAAGACCTGGAAGCAGCAGGTAGGGTTTCGCGCCAAAATCCTGCAGCAGGTCTTCTGCTCTGGGGTCTACAGCTCTTCTTTGTCTGTATCTTCTTTGTGTCCGTTGAATCTGAAGTTCAGGGTCCAGGGATGCCACTTAAATCCTAAATGCAGGAGCATTGAAGGGGGGTGAGAGGTAGTATCCAATGGGCTACCTTCCTTTAGGGTGTCTACACCCTCTAAGTGACCACTTCCTGTGGGAAGGGGCACTACCCTAGCCCTGGTAGGTTACTTCCTGCCAAGATGGAGGAATTGGACAGGTTGTGCTCAATTCACCTGCCCCACCTTAGGGGTGGTGCTGGATGAATGTGGGCACAGCTCCTAATCTAACTAATTTACCGGCCTGTCCTCCCACCAAATGCGGAGCGGGACAGGGGGGTTGACATCCTCCACTAGTTGGAGATGCCTGGGTTGCATTTCAGAGGCAGCATCGCCTTTGAAGCTTCCCGCCTTGGAAGGCCATCCTGGCCTGGGGAGGTGTGAAGCACCTCCACCCAGAGCAGGCTTTGTTCCTGGCCTCAGAGTGCTGGCTATCACCCCATGAGGTCAGAAACATGTCTGGTGGTGTCAGGCTGGCTAAGACTAGTCAGAGACCACACCAGTGCTTGGTAGGTTTTCAGTGGACCCTCTAATGTGTATCCCGTGTGCATTTATTAATAAATCCAACATTGGCATCAGTGAGGATTTATTAAGACGAGATGTTTGGTACCAAACATCTTAGGGTATAGTGAAGCATTCATGGATCTAGGAAACTCGTGATGACAAGTAGCCAGCCCATGTACTCTCTATGGCTTCCCTGTGTACTTACAATATCCAAGAATAGACTTAAATATTATAGGGTCATACCTGCTCATGCAGATATGTCCACACATGGGATATAGTGCACCCTGCCGTAGGGCTGTAAGGCCTGCAGTAGGGGTGACTTACCTATACCTCATGCAGTGTTTGGGGGCATGGCACACAGGGCTGTGTGCCATGTTGACTCTTCAGTTTTTTCTGCACCGAGATACACAGCCTGCAATGGCAGTTTGCAAGGTCTTGGTGAGGGGTCTCTGGGGTGGCACAATTTGTGTTGCAGCCCCAGTGGACCTTCTTCAGTCCCAATGCACTAGGGACTATGGGTACCATTTACTAGGGATTAACAAGGGTTGCTGAATTTGTGCCAATCGTGGTATAGTTCAGGAGAGAGATCTGGCACTAGCAACCTGGTTAGCGGGGAACCATTGCACATTCAATTCGAAATAACATCATGCACCAGGCAAAAAGTGGAGGCTAACCATGTCAAAGGAGGCACTTTCCTACAACATCTCAGAAGTATTGAAACACATTCAAAATGGTGCTTAAAAATTCACATCATAGCACTATACATTAACTTAAGTATCTTAACACGTGAAGTATAACACAAGGAGTTATGACATGTGTTGTGGAGTACTAGTGAGTATCCAAAAGTTGTGAAGTGGCTTTTAAGACAGTATTACTTTTATTCCAAAAAATCTTTATTTTCTTTCTTTTCCTTTAATGCCTCTAGTACCTCTTGCACCAGTCCTACCTGAACCCATTGTGCCCTTGACTCTCATTGACAACTTAGTATTAAGTGAATGAAACTGACTATATAGACTTTGGCATACAGTGTACAGTTGGTCAGTCTGAATACATGTAATTTCTGGCAGAGAGCATGTGTCAGATCCAGTTCAGGGGGCATGATGCAAGCGGGAGCTACAGGGCCTCGGCAGTGGGGGCAGGGGTTGTTTACCTTGGATGTCCCAGAGTCTGTCCTAGTTTTAGCTTCACAAACTGGGCCACGTACAACCCCTTCAGCATTTGACGTTTGAGTGGTAGCACTTTGGAGCATTCACATACTTCTCAGGGAGGTAGTGTAAGGGTGTGGAAACTCAGAGCTAAGATCACCCAGAAGAGCAATGTCTGTTTGTCCAACACAGTGCTTTATTTTGGATAAGAAACTTACTTTAATAGACACGCTTATAATGGTATGCTGCCACAGGCACAATCATATGCACTGCCACTTAAGCTACTGCACCTTGGGATACTGTCTTTACTGTGTTCCTCTTCTCTTTTTCACATGACAAATGTGCAAAGCGATATGGAGTAGCAAGGAGAAGTAAAAACTATGATAACAAAGGAGCATTATGTGTGAAATATGTAAAACATGATTGCTCCTAGCGTCAAGAGAACTCACCCAGTCTGGGTCAGAGAGATGTTACATCGGTGGCCACACATAATGCTCCTTTGTTATCATAGTTTTTACTTCACCTTGCTACTCCATATCGCTTTGCACATGGTCACTACCACTGTGTGTGATGCATGCCTTTTTTATCACAATTTTAATTAGAACACTATATAAGTATAGTAGGTTCGTACAATGTCCTGACATACTTCTACACTTATATTTTTCTACATGTTGATGTCATAGATCTGCAGGTACCACTTTTTAGGGTGCTGTATGGGTGGTCACTTTATTAGTTAATTGTGTACCACTACCAAAAAGTGTGGATAGATCTTGATTTGGTCCTGAAGAATTGCCTTCTAATTGAAGTATTGGCAAGAAACATGTTGACCCCAAATGCGCACAGCCCCGTGACCTTATAACAGGGGTGCGCAACTTTCACGTTTTTAATCAGGAGAGTGGCCACGATCATTAAAGTAGTTTTGGGTGGACCACTTCCTTCTGTTTTAACTTCACTTCTACACCCACCACATCTACACTCACTAGGGCCCTCACACGCACAGCACCTTACGGCAAAAGGAAATAAAGATCTCCGCCAAAAGGCCCCGTTAAGGGCGCCGATCGGGTATTGCAGCGCAGACCCGATAAGGAGCAGACCCGATGATGAAGCAAGACACCCCACTGATGGGGGGTGTGTGAGGGTCCCTTTTCCAAAAGGAGGAAATGTTCTCCTGCTCTTAGTGTGTTACTCACTACACACTAACCATATGTCAACCTATAGTGTTCACTAGGAACTGCATACCGTTCTGCTCCGTAGCACCTATACACTCACACCTTCTGCTGCTTGACAGGCTTTTTTACTCTCTCATCACGCAGACTGGCTTCCATCAAGTAAAGACTCCAGTTTATGTACCCTCGCCCCCGGGAAGCTGGCTGTCACACAGACACTAGTTCTGGTTGTTGAACAGCAGTCCTCAAAGTATGCTGCGGAATACTCCCTTCCTTGGTGAAAGGACTTGGAACTTGAGCAACAAAGATGTAAGTAGCTCACACTTTTATGCAGTCAAAGCAGAAAAGGATGCGGATTCTCTGCCTGCAATCTCAAAGCCGGTTTGCAGGAGTTCTTCTCTCAAGTGTTCTCTCTAGGCTATTCTCCAGACAGAGCCTTTGTGTAGAGTGATGCTCTTCACAGCACAGTAGTATTTGCCTGGAGTACTCACAACAGAGGTCAAAAGAGGTGTGAAGTTTCTGCAACTGGCTTTTCACCAGCCATACTGCACAGTGATCAAGATGAAGACAAAAGGGTGGCTTTACCTTAAAGCTTTCTCTCACCCTGAACAACAAGATGAGAGTCCCACCTCAAACACCTACCAATTGACAGTACCACAGGGAAATTAATCAGCGGCTCCACTCAGTATGAGCTGCTTAGGTGAATTTTAAAGGAGCCTTGTCACCTCCCTCCATTTTCAGGAATGACAGCAATACTCTTCCACTGTCTGTGGAAACAATCTCACCTACATCTTGTGCACATGAGCAGGTTGGGGCTTCCAGAATGGGACCTGCAGGCCTCCATTACTCTGGCCGGGTCCGGTGGCTTTGTGGACTAATACGTCCACTGAAGGGGCCTGTGTTTGTCCTCGTGGTCACACGGTCAAATCCCAGCAGGTCCACTCAGCCTTTCACACTTCTGAGGTCGGAAAAATGAGTACCATTGAGTTGGGTTATAATAAACATCCGTTATTCAGTGCCAAGATACCCTTCAGGGTGAACGTGCGCTTTACAAATACACATATTATGTTATGTTACTCATGCACATACTGCATGTACCACACAGTCACAAACACACACAATCCACTTTGATGTTAGTACCAGGATATAAGTTACATTTTGATGCAGAACTTTACACAAGTGGGCTCAGCTAAACAGATAGAAAGTCTGATCATGACTGTGGATTCACAAAGCACGGGATGCTGCCACGAACTCTGTACATGCTAAATTCCTGACAGAGGTGGTAGTCCACTGTCAGCAAATTGAGAGCCCCATTAGTGCACGTCTCCAGGTCACAGGACAGTTGCTGGGCTTCATTTGTGTCGGGGACAGGGGTAGATCTCTGCACATGTTATATTAGTATGAGTCTAGAGTCAAAAACTGCGATATAAGTGAGTCACAGCCAAGTACTCAGAACATGGCAACATGACTGCACACCCTGCATGGTACATTCTTAGTCCAACAGCATATTCAGGCAATATTGTGTTTTTCCTGAATTAATACAGCTTATCTTACAGGTTCACTACTTATATGTTTACTTGACTCCTATAAATATGCTATTTTATTGATACTAAAGAAGTGCATATTTGTGTCTCAATGTATAATTATTGATGTAAATATATATTTTTTCCGATCATTGTCCATCTCTGCACAGTGCACACATACAAGAATAGCTGCTCCCTACCCTCTAAATGATGTGTGGTTTAATGTTTTATTCACAAGAACAATGAGTTGGTAGCCAAGAAAGCTGACTGGAGCCAGTAAAGTTAATATTCCTTGTGACCTGGTGGCTGCCTTGTTGAAGGGAGACCTGCCCTATGTCCTGGTGAGCTTACCTACAGCCTGCAGAGCTGAGAGTAGCCACGAGCTCTTAACATGGGCCAGGCGATTGTGAGAAGTTGGCCTGGTATATGCTGTCCACTAATTATAGTGGGCACCTTGCACCAGTCCAAACAACCCCTTATTGGAGATAGGTTAAAGACAACCTTATTGAAAGCTATCCTAGTGGTAGCTATGGAGAGCAGCCTTCAGGCTAAGTCTTGAAGGAATGTAAAGCAGCTTGTTTTACCAGTCTATAATCTCTTGAGTGATCAAATGAAAGAGCACCACACCAGGTATATATTCAAAATATATGTATTTATTGCTAAACACACCCCTCTAGTCTCTTTATGAGGCTAGAGTTCGAAGTACATAAGTTAGAAGTTATCAAATCACAGTAATAGCACAAATACACGTTTGGGCCCTAGGGGCGTACCAAACCATATACCAATAAAGTGGTATGCGAACCACGACTGAACTAGACACTAGGCCTAGAGCCTCTAGAAGTGCTTGGACCACAAGGAACCACCCAAGGTAGTGACACAGGGGACCCACGGGAGACGCGTGCAGTGTAAATACACAACCGCGATACGCCGTTGACTTCTATGGAGAAAGTCGGGATCGGGAAATTAGAGAAAAGGGACACTTAAAAGAGGACTAGGACAAAACCCTTTGAGATCTAGGACTTTGAAGAGTCTCTACCCACGGGAGCACCGGAGTACTCGTGTTACCTCACCCAGGGAAGCCGGGTGCATAGGTGCCTTTCGGGGTCGGGTTTCGTCGTCGATTCGAATGGCGATCTGCTGCAAAGTGCTGCTGGCGGCCAAGAGAAAAGTGTCCGGGTGGATCCAAGAGTGGATCGGAGTTCTGAAGAACCTGAAAGCAGAGGGGACAGAGTCTGGGTCACTAGCCAGTGACCAGGAAGGCGATGGACAGATGCCCACCGATGTCGAGTGCTTCAGGTGCGTTGACGGTCGTCTTGACTCTTCAGCCACGAGGTCCAGGAGGCGTTGTCGGTGACCAGGCGCAGGAATCGGGCTGGTACACGATGTCTGTCGAGTGCTGATGTGTCGGCGACCGGATTGGACCCAACAAGCCTTGGCAACGGCAAGTCTCGGTGAAGATGTAGATCGTCGATGGTGCAGACCAGCAAGGTCTGTGGAACTCACCCAGCAAGGGTAAATGAGGGCAGGCCTGGAGCAACTAGGATGCCAAGTTAGAAAAGGATTGGCCTTCGTTAAGGGCTACTAGCCAACGGGCTAGCAACCGCGAAGGAGCCTCGTGACGCTGCACGTGGATCTGGCTTACAGGACACTCGGGGAGTGGGGGCCAGTGATCTTCGGTGCAGTTGGTGCTGGAGGCTAGGGCTACTCGGAGCCCAAAGCACGACTTCTTGGGAGACCCAGAAGAGGATGCACTTGCAAATGTGCTCGGTGTCCAGGGGTCATGGTCTCAAGTCACCCACGATAGCCACGGGCCTCAGCTTTGCTGGGGACTCAGGGTAGCCTCGGGAAGTCTGAGAATCCACCTCTGGTGATGCGATGACTTCGGCGTCCGACGGGAGCTTCAGAAATGCGAACCAAACAGATGCTTCTTTGGTGCCTGCCAAGCAGGGGAGTCACTCCTTGACCCCAAGGGAGATTCTTCTGTCCTCTAATCATGAGTAGAGCGTCGAAGGTCCAGGATTCAGTTACAGAGTTTCGTCCAGGGATAATCTAAAGTCCTAAGGACTGGGTTCCTACCTTTATACTAAAGATAGGGGTTGGACTACTCTGTGGCCCCACCTATGGGTGGGTCAGGGCAGAGGGGTGGCTACACCCTTTCCCTTTGTCCAGTTCACGCCAAAGCAGGGGCTGCAAGCCCCTGATCCGGTTTGAACTGGGGTATGCACAGGGACACCAAGTGTGCCCCCAGTGCAGGACTTCAAAGCACCCGAAAGTGCTCCCGCCCAGCCCCAATACACATTATCCTGTCTGGGGAGGTGGTCACACCTCCCTGGGACAGGAAACCTATTGTCCAGGCCTCCCCTGCCGGAGTTTCGTCCAGCAGCAGGAGGCCAGACTCGTGTCTGTGGCAGCAGCATCCATTTTGTGATGCCAGGGCTCTGGAAAGAAGTTACCGGACTAGTCAGAGTTAACATGTCTTTCCCTCTAGAAGGGTGGAATGCTACCCCCGCCACCAGGATTGGCGGGGGGGTAGTATTCCAAGATGTTTGACACCAAACACGACATGTTTAGGTGAAGCCATTCCAAAGTTAGCATTTTACCGCGAGGATATAATGCGCTTAAGAGTATATGGTCAGGCTGCACTATAAACAGCATCAGAGATGGTCTCCAAATGCTGCAGAGGGGCCCTGCTCATGCAGGGGCACCCTCTCACATAGGAACCATGCACTCTGCCTTTAGGATTGATAAGGCCTGCCTTAGGAGTGACTTATAGGTTTATATGTGTGTATGTATTTAGTGATATAGGTAACCTATATCACAGTAAGGGGTGCATGCACCACCTTACCCAGGCTGCAGTAGCAGACCTGTGGTGTCAGTTTGGATGGCCTTCCAGGGGTGGCATAATACATGCTGCAGCCCATGGCAGGCCTCTGAGGTACCTATGCCCTTGGTACATAGTATACCATATACTAGGGACTTATAAGGGCACTCCAGATCCCAATCAGTGATGTGCCTAAGGCACATGGAAACCATTTTAGAGAGGAAGCAGCTAGGCTGGGGTTCTGATTAGCAGGGCCCCAGCCAGACTAATGTCGAAAAACAGTGAAGCATCAGCAAAAAGTGGGGGTACCCATGTGAAGCAGATCCTACTCTCCTACACAACCCCCCCAAACGTAGGGACATTAAACTAACCTTGCCCAGTTAAGTCTTCATGTTCTAAGTGGAAATACCTAGAGAGTCCATCTGCATTCGCATGGTTACTCCCAGGCCTATGTTCCACTGTAAAGTCCATCCCCTGTAGGGAAATGGACCACCTAAGCAGTTTGGGGTTTTCACCCTTCATTTGTTTTAGCCATAAGAGGGGCTTATGGTCTGTCTGAACCAGGAAGTGTGTACCAAACAAGTATGGCCTCAACTTCTTCAGAGCCCAGACCACAGCAAAGGCCTCCCTCTCTATGGCTGACCAGCGTTTCTCTCTAGGGGTCAGCCTTCTGCTAATGAAAGCTACTGGCTGATCCTGACCTTGTTCATTCAATTGTGACAGTACAGCCCCTACCCCCAATTCAGATGCATCAGTTTGAACAATGAACTTCTTGGAGTAATCAGGACTCTGCAGAATTGGAGCAGTGCACATGGCCTGCTTCAGGTCATCAAATGCCTTTTGACAGCTAACTGTCCACTGAACCTTTTTGGGCATTTTCTTAGAAGTTAAGTCATTCAGGGGTGTCACTATTGATCCATACCCCTTGACAAATCTCCTATAGTACCCAGTCAGGCCTAAGAAGGCTCTCACCTGAGTCTGGGTAGTGGGAGCAGTCCAGTCCATGATGGTCTGGATCTTGCTCTGCAAAGGTTGAACCTGGCCTCCACCCACAAGGTGGCCCAGGTACACAACCTGACTCTGCCCTATCTGGCACTTAGTGGCCTTGATAGTCAGGCCTGCCTTTTGCAGGGCCTGTAAAACATTCCTGAGGTGGACCAGGTGATCCTCCCAGGTGGAGCTAAAGACAGCAATATCATCTAGATATGCTGCACTATAGGCTTCCAGTCCTGTGAGAACTGTATTCACCAACCTCTGGAAAGTGGCAGGTGCATTCTTCAGACCAAAGGGCATTACCACAAATTGATAATGCCCACTAGGGGTTGAGAATGCTGTTTTGGGCTTTGCAGTATCAGCTAGTCTGATCTGCCAGTAGCCAGCTGTTAGGTCAAATGTGCTGAGATATTTGGCAGAGGCCAAAGTATCTATGAGCTCATCTGCCCTGGGTATTGGATGGGCATCAGTCCTAGTGACTGCATTGAGACCCCTGTAGTCCACACAAAACCTCATCTCTCTTTTTCCACCACTGGTGTGAGGTTTCGGTACAAGGACCACTGGACTAGCCCAAGGGCTATCTGAGGGTTCAATAACTCCCAATTCCAACATTTTCTGGACTTCAGTCCTGATACAGTCCCTGACATGGTCAGGTTGCCTATAAATCTTGTTTTTAATAGGCAGACTGTCCCCAGTGTCCACTTCATGAGTGCACCAGGTGGTCTGACTGGGTGTCAGTGAAAACATATGTCTAAACTGATTGAGGACTTGCCTGCAATCAGTTTGTTGCTGGGTAGTGAGGCTGCCTGCCAAGGCTACACCATCAACTGACCCATCGTCAGGGTTCTGTGAGAGCAGGTCAGGGAGTGGGTCACTCTCTTCCTCCTGCCCTTCATCAGTAGCCATGAGCAAGCCCATGTCTGCCCTGTCCACATATGGTTTTAACCTGTTGACATGGAGAACCCTGTGGGGACTCCTGGGTGTTCCTAGGTCTACTAAATAAGTGACCTCACCCTTCTGCTCAACAATAGTGTGGGGTCCACTCCATTTATCTTGGAGAGCTGCTGGGGCCACTGGGTCCAACACCCACACCTTCTGTCCTGGCTGGTAAACAGTCAGAACAGCCTTTGGTCATGCCAGGCCTTTTGAAGTTCCTGGCTAGCCTCAAGGTTTTTGGTTGCCTTTTTCATGTACTCAGCCATCCTGGAGCGGAGACCAAGTACATAGTCCACTATATCTTGCTTTGGGGGCTTGAGAGGTAACTCCCATCCTTCCTTCACCAAGCACAGTGGACCCGTCACAGGGTGGCCAAACAGAAGTTCAAAAGGGCTGTAACCAACCCCTTCTGAGGCACCTCCCTATATGCGAATAAAAGGCAGGGCAAGAGTATGTCCCATCTACGCCTAAGCTTTTCTGGGAGCCCTTTAATCATGCCCTTCAAGGTTTTGTTGAATCTCTCAACTAAACCATTGCATTGTGGGTGATAGGTGTGGTGAACTTATAAGTCACTCCACACTCCTTCCACATTGCTTTTAAGTACCCAGACATGAAGTTAGCACCCCTGTCTGATACTACCTCCTTAGGAAAGCCCACTCTTGAGAAGATTCCCAGGAGGGCCCTTGCCACCACAAGTGCTGTAGTGGTCCTGAGGGGAATAGCTTCTGGGTACCTGGTGGCATGATCCACTACCACCAGGATAAACCTGTGCCCAGAGGCTGTTTGGGGATCCATGGGACCAACAATGTCAATCCCTACCCTTTCAAAGGGCACCCCCACCACAGGTAGTGGTATCAGGGGGCCTTTGTAGTGCCACCTGCCTTGCCACTGGCTTGGCAGGTTACACAGGAGCGACAAAACTCCTTACTGTCTTCAGACATGTGGGGCCAGTGAAAGTGAGGGACAATTCTGTCCCAAGTCTTGTTCTGGCCCAGGTGACCTGCTAAGGGAATATCATGGGCTAGGGTCAATAGGAAGCCCCTGAACTTCAGAGGTATTACCAACCTCCTGGTAGCACCAGGCTTGGGGTCTCTACTCTCTGAGTACAGGAGTCCATCATCCCAATACACTGTATGGGGACCACTAGCTTTCCCAGCAGCCTCAGCAGCAGCTTGCTGTCTGAGGGGTTCAAGGGAGGGGCAGCTCTGCTGCTCCTGGCTCAGATCTGCCCTAGAAGGTCCCCCTGTCCCCAAGAACTCAACCTGGTCAGGTTCAAGTTCCTCTGGGACAGTTCCTTCTTCAGGGCTGAGATCATCCCCTCAAGGGACTGATCTTCCTCCTGAGCCAAGGGGAAGGCACTGCCTTTACCCTACTACTCCTCCTCTTGGAAGGCACTTGGTCCATTCTTCAAGAATCCAAGGCCTGTTCAGTGCTAGACATTTTGGCTTGTGACCTGGTCACAGCAAACACATCTGCAGGGATCCCCAGCATTTCTGCATGGGTCCTGAGCTCCACTTCTGCCCAAGCAGAAGTCTCTAAGTCATTGCCAAGCAAGCATTCGACTGGTAGGTTTGCACTTACCACAACCTTCTTAAGGCCAGTTACCCCTCCCCAGGAGAAGTTAACAACTGCCAGAGTATGGTCTGTTCTGACATTGCTAGCATTGGTCACTTGGTACATCTCACCAAGTATAACTTGCCCAGGATTCACAAGGTCTTGTGTCACCATTGTGACACTTGCCCCTGTGTCCCTAAATGCCAAAGCCTCACGTCCATTAATTAAAGGCTGTTGTCTGTACTTGCCCAGATTACTGGGACTCACAGTGGAGGTCACATCCATGCCTCCATCACAGACTAACACAGCCTGAGTCAGTTCTCTGACTAGGTCAGAGCCCAACTCAGTTCCCAGGGTGAACCCTACTAAACCCTTGGCTGGAGCACTCCCACCAACTGTACTAGGGGGAACAGGTGCCTTAGGGGCATTGGTGGGTGCTGGACTGGAGTCTTTGGACTTGGTGCAATCACTGGTCCAGTGGGTCTTTTGCTTACAGACCTTGCACCATGGTTTTCTTTGGCCTTTCCCTTTGGTAGACTGTGAATCCCCACCAGAAGAAGATTTTTGGGGGCCTGATGAAGACTTTTGATCTTTACCCTTCTCCCCACCCTTGTCAGAGTTCTTAGCATCTTGCTTCTTGGTTTCCCCACCTTGGTTCTGTACCTTCTGCTTCACCCTGGTTCTGACCCATATGTCTGCCTTCTTTCCCAATTCTTGGGGAGAGGTCAGATCAGAGTCTACCAGGTATTGATGCAACAGCTGATTTTGACAGTTATTAAGAATCTGCTCCCTCATTATCAGATTGTACAATCCTGAGAAGTCACACACCTTACTGCCCATCAACCAGCCTTCCAGAGCCTTGGCAGAACAATCCACATAGTCTACCCAGTCTTGAGTCTGTGCTTTTTGGGTGTCTCTGAACTTCAACCTGTACTGTTCAGTGGTTAGGCCAAACCCATCAATAAGAGCACTCTTCAAGACCTTGTAATTATCAGCATCCTCCTCTCTAACAGTGAGGAGCTTATCTCTACCTTTGTCAGCAAAGGAGAGCCACAAGATTGCTGCCCACTGCTCCTGAGGGACCTTCTGTACCATTTGTGGATGTCATCCCCACTCTGGTAGGGAGGGACAATCTTGCTCAGGTTCCTATGGTCATAGGACCTTTCCCTGTCTCTAGGGACATGGCTGCCACCATGGGACTCTAGTCCCAACTTTCTTCTCTCTCTAAGGAGATCTAGGGATTCCCTATCTAAAGCCAATTGCTTTTTTCTGATTTCCAGCTGAGTTTCCTCATACTGGACCAGTCTGTCTCTCCTCTCATGAGAGGATTCCCTCCTGTGAGAGGAGATAGAGCTCCCTATGGAGGTGCCAGAGTGGTTACCCCATCTCCGGGACATCATCAACTCCTCCTTCCACACCGCCACCTTCCCGGAGAGCTGGAAGCACGCCGAGCTTACCGCCCTCCTGAAGAAACCAACGGCGGACCCCACCGACCTCAAGAACTACCGTCCCATCTCGCTCCTTCCGTTTCCGGCCAAAGTCATCGAGAAGACCGTCAACAGACAGCTTGCCGCCTTCCTCGAGACGAATGGATCCTCGACCCCTCGCAGTCCGGGTTTCGGGCCAACCACAGCACCGAGACCGCCCTTATCGCAGCCACCGACGACATCAGAACCCTAACCGACAACGGGGAAACAGCTGCCCTCATCCTCTTGGACCTCTCCGCGGCGTTCGACACCGTCTGCCACTGCACCCTAGTGAAGCGCCTCAGCAACATCGGAATCCGAGAGAAAGCACTGGAATGGATCATCTCGTTCCTCGCCGGAAGAACCCAGAGAGTCCGCCTCCCCCGTTCAGATCCGAAGCCACCGAAGTCATCTGCGGCGTTCCACAAGGATCTTCACTCAGCCCAACCCTCTTCAACGTCTACATGAGCCCCCTCGCAGCCATCGCACGCCAACACAACCTCAACATCATCTCCTACGCCGACGACACCCAGCTGATCCTCTCCCTCACCAACGACCCCACCACCGCCAGAGCCAACCTACACGACGGGATGAGAGACGTCGCCGACTGGATGAGGAACAGCCGCCTTAAACTGAACTCAGACAAGACGGAAGTCCTCATCCTGGGCTCATCACCCTCCGCCTGGGACGACTCCTGGTGGCCCCCGGCCCTGGGCACCGCGCCCAAGCCAACGGACCACGCACGCAACCTGGGCTTCATCCTGGACTCCTCCCTGTCGATGACCAGACAAGTCAACGCCGTCTCATCTTCATGCTTCAACACCCTGCGCATGCTCCGCAAGATCTTCAGATGGATCCCCACTGAAACCAGGAAGACCGTCACCCAGGCACTCGTCACCAGCCGACTGGACTATGGGAACACCCTCTACGCCGGAACCACAGCCAAACTTCAAAAAGACTCCAGCGCATCCAGAACGCCTCCGCACGACTCATCCTGGACATCCCCCGACACAGCCACATCACCGGACACCTGAAAGACCTGCACTGGCTCCCCGTCAGCAAGAGAATCACGTTCAGACTCCTCACCCACGCACACAAGGCCCTCCACGACCTGGGCCCAAAGTACCTCAACGACCGCGTGACCTTCTACACGCCCACACGCCAGCTACGATCAACCAGCCACGCCCTCGCCACCGTACCACGCATCCGCAGAACCACCGCCGGAGGAAGATCCTTCTCCTACCTGGCAGCCAAGACCTGGAACTCCCTCCCCACTCACCTTCGGCGAACCCAGGACCATCTCTCCTTCAGGAAGCAGCTCAAGACCTGGCTGTTCGAGCAGTAACTTACCCCCTCCCCCAGCGCCTTGAGACCCTCCCGGGTGAGTAGCGCGCTCTATAAATGCCGTGATTGATTGATTGACTCCTGAGAAGGAGATCTAGACTTCCTGGGCACACTCTTAATCCTTCCTGGGGGGACAAAGTGGGGATCATTCAGATCATCCTCATCATCTTCCACATGAGGGATTGGGTTATCCAGGTCAGGGTCATTGTCACCCTCCTGGCCAGTCTCAGAGGGGGGCTGGGGGTATTGGTACCCCTTGCCTCCTCCTCTTCCTCTGCCCCACCCTCAGCTCCTACCCCTTCAGTCCCCAAGGGCTTACTAAGGTCATAAGCCACCAACAACTCCTTGAGGTGTTGGGTGGTGGGGCTTTGGCCTGTCCTTATTTTCTCAAGTTACATAAAGCTCTCAATTCCAAGAATGGGAGTGTATCATACTTGGAGGGTGGAAGCTCAATGGCTTCCTGCAAGGATTCTTTAGATCCTACCCTTAAAGACATTACTAGTGTGGTGTGGTGTATGCACTACCTACTCTAGTGTGGCCTACTAAACTCTCTTGAGTTGTAGAAAGGGTTGTGCTATCCCTTAACACACAACTCTAAGTTCAGTAGAACTTACTGTATTCTAAGCTTAAATTATATGTACCTTAGGTACCTTTAGTGGTTTTCAGTTGATCAATTCAATTGAGATTATCTGGTAAAACAATAGCAAGCTGGAATCCCACCGCTGCCACCAATGTGAGAAGTTGGCCTGGTATATGCTGTCCACTAATTATAGTGGGCACCTTGCACCAGTCCAAACAACCCCTTATTGGAGATAGGTTAAAGACAACCTTATTGAAAGCTATCCTAGTGGTAGCTATGGAGAGCAGCCTTCAGGCTAAGTCTTGAAGGAATGTAAAGCAGCTTGTTTTACCAGTCTATAATCTCTTGAGTGATCAAATGAAAGAGCACCACACCAGGTATATATTCAAAATATATGTATTTATTGCTAAACACACCCCTCTAGTCTCTTTATGAGGCTAGAGTTCGAAGTACATAAGTTAGAAGTTATCAAATCACAGTAATAGCACAAATACACGTTTGGGCCCTAGGGGCGTACTCAAACCATATACCAATAAAGTGGTATGCGAACCACGATTGAACTAGACACTAGGCCTAGAGCCTCTAGAAGTGCTTGGACCACAAGGAACCACCCAAGGTAGTGACACAGGGGACCCACGGGAGACGCGTGCAGTGTAAATACACAACCGCGATACGCCGTTGACTTCTATGGAGAAAGTCGGGATCGGGAAATTAGAGAAAAGGGACACTTAAAAGAGGACTAGGACAAAACCCTTTGAGATCTAGGACTTTGAAGAGTCTCTACCCACGGGAGCACCGGAGTACTCGTGTTACCTCACCCAGGGAAGCCGGGTGCATAGGTGCCTTTCGGGGTCGGGTTTCGTCGTCGATTCGAATGGCGATCTGCTGCAAAGTGCTGCTGGCGGCCAAGAGAAAAGTGTCCGGGTGGATCCAAGAGTGGATCGGAGTTCTGAAGAACCTGAAAGCAGAGGGGACAGAGTCTGGGTCACTAGCCAGTGACCAGGAAGGCGATGGACAGATGCCCACCGATGTCGAGTGCTTCAGGTGCATTGACGGTCATCTTGACTCTTCAGCTACGAGGTCCAGGAGGCGTTGTCGATGACCAGGAGCAGGATTCGGGCTGGTACACGATGTTTGTCGAGTGCTGAGGTGTTGGCGACCGGATTGGACCCAACAAGCCTTGGCAACGGCAAGTCTTGGCGAAGATGTAGATCGTCGATGGTGCAGACCAGCAAGGTCTGTGGAACTCACCCAGCAAGGGTAAGTGAGGGCAGGCCTGGAGCAACCAGGATACCAAGTTAGAAAAGGATTGGCCTTCGTTAAGGGCTACTAGCCAACGGGCTAGCGACCGCGAAGGAGCCTTGTGACGCTGCACGTGGATCTGGCTTACAGGACACTCGTGGAGTGGGGGCCAGTGATCTTCAGTGCAGTTGGTGCTGGAGGCTAGGGCTACTCGAAGCCCAAAGCACGACTTCTTGGGAGACCGAGAAGAGGATGCACTTGCAAATGTGCTCAGTGTCCAGGGGTCATGGTCTCAAGTCACCCACGATAGCCACGGGCCTCAGCTTTGCTGGGGACTCAGGGTAGCCTCGGGGAAGTCTGAAAATCTACCTCTGGTGATGCGATAACTTCAGCGTCCGACGGGAGCTTCAGAAATGCGAACCAGAAAGATGCTTCTTTGGTGCCTGCCAAGCAGGGGAGTCACTCCTTGACCCCAAGGGAGATTCTTCTGTCCTCTAATCGTGAGTAGAGCATCGAAGGTCCAGGATTCAGTTACAGAGTTTCGTCCAGGGATAATCTAAAGTCCTAAGGACTGGGTTCCTACCTTTATACTAAAGATAGGGGTTGGACTACTCTGTGGCCCCACCCTATGGGTGGGTCAGGGCAGAGGGGTGGCTACACCCTTTCCCTTTGTCCAGTTCGCGCCAAAGCAGGGGCTGCAAGCCCTGATCCGGTTTGAACTGGGGTATGCACAGGGACACCAAGTGTGCCCCCAGTGCAGGACTTCAAAGCACCCGAAAGTGCTCCCGCCCAGCCCCAATACACATTATCCTGTCTGGGGAGGTGGTCACACCTCCCTGGGACAGGAAACCTATTGTCCAGGCCTCCCCTGCAAGGAGTTTCATCCAGCAGCAGGAGGCCAGACTCGTGTCTGTGGCAGCAGCATCCATTTTGTGATGCCAGGGCTCTGGAAAGAAGTTACCGGACTAGTCAGAGTTAACATGTCTTTCCCTCTAGAAGGGTGGAATGCTACCCCCGCCGCCAGGATTGGCGGGGGGGTAGTATTCCAAGATGTTTGACACCAAACACGACATGTTTAGGTGCAGCCATTCCAAAGTTAGCATTTTACCGCGAGGATATAATGCGCTTAAGAGTATATGGTCAGGCTGCACTACAAACAGCATCAGAGATGGTCTCTGAACGCTGCAGAGGGCCCTGCTCATGCAGGGGCACCCTCTCACATAGGAACCATGCACTCTGCCTTTAGGATTGATAAGGCCTGCCTTAGGAGTGACTTATAGGTTTATATGTGTGTATGTATTTAGTGATATAGGTAACCTATATCACAGTAATGGGTGCATGCACCACCTTACCCAGGCTGCAGTAGCAGACCTGTGGTGTCAGTTTGGATGGCCTTCCAGGGGTGGCATAATACATGCTGCAGCCCCTGGCAGGCCTCTGAGGTACCTATGCCCTTGGTACATAGTATACCATATACTAGGGACTTATAAGGGCACTCCAGATCCCAATCAGTGATGTGCCTAAGGCACATGGAAACCATTTTAGAGAGGAAGCAGCTAGGCTGGGGTTCTGATTAGCAGGGCCCCAGCCAGACTAATGTCGAAAAACAGTGAAGCATCAGCAAAAAGTGGGGGTACCCATGTGAAGCAGATCCTACTCTCCTACAGCGATTTGAATAGATAGAGCTGTTGAGGGGCCTTTAGACCGAATGAGAGACATCAAGGCCACAAAGATTTCAGAGGAAAAGGGTCCGCCAGCTATGATACCTGAAGAGGTAGTACCTGCTGATTCCTTGGCAGTACAGCTGAAGGTTCCTCACCATTGGCCCTTGCTGTTTGGAGGGCAAACCTGCATTACATTTCACCCACCAATTTCACTCTTCTTGCATCCCATCCCCCTGCTCAAGTACAATTCCAGAAGCTCAATACAGTTTACCAGATTAAAAAACAGAAAACATCTACAGCCACTCACCTTTAATCTCATCAAAGCTTCATCAATCCTTCATCAATATTGCAAATGCCTGTTGGCCAGCAGAACTGCCTGCCGACCCATATCAGTGACTGCTCTGCAGCCAATCCAGTCAGAACAGTCAACAACTCATTGAATATAGGTGTTTTTCCAAAGGAACTCTAAATGCCTTACATAAAATCCTCCATAAACCAAACCGGCTTTGAGCAAAGAGATCTTCCTAACCACAGGCCAATAACAGACTGTTTTTATTCAAAAAGATAGAATGATAGAAAGATCTGCCTCAAACATATACCTACATTCAAAGAAAATAACCTGCTTTCAGATTTCCAAAACAGGTTCTAGTATGGCTGAGGCACAGAAGCAGCAGTGACTTCCACATTGGATGATTTTAAAACAACAGTGGATTAAAACTGGAGTACCACCCCACCTATTACTTGAACTCTCCTTTGACTTTGATACTGTTCACCATCCCAAGCTTCTACAGAGACTTGACAACATCAGAGTGCCGGGCACATAACTGAAGCAAAGTGCATCTTTTCTATCAGACAGATCATCATCTCACGCTCCATTCATGTCAGCTACATTCATTTACAACTAATGCACCAAACATCTTTACCCCCTCTCTAACATTTACCTTAGCTCTATATTGCACCCAATCTTCTCCTTCAATTTCAAGGGTTACTGTTAAGCAGATAATAAACAAACCATGCTTAAGTATAAATGCTAATCTGACTTTGACTCATATTCAATTAGACAATATTTCAAAGTCAAATAATGGATGATATCTCGCCACAGCAAAATAAACACGCCATAAATCAAAATATCCATATGCAGTAAATGGATCAAACACCGCCCATCAACAATATGGCCTCAGCAAGTAGGCCCACCGCCAAACAAATGAGCCCAAGTGAGGAATCTAGGGGTAAATACAGACTCCAGCCTGCCAATCATAATGAGATTGTGTTTGACTAATACGTTTATACTGCAATTTGGCACTTCTTTCTCTCATATAGGCTATAAAGATATCTCCCCTTTCATTGCTAAAAATGCATGTCCCACCACACTGACTGAAGAGTTAGCCCCACCCCGAAAGTCGGGTCTAGTTGCCCCACTGTCACAGAGGGCACGAATACAGGGGAATTCCACTCATTTGTTCAAGTATATCACAGCAAATCCACATGTACACACATGTGGACATTTTTGTTCGCTGCTAAGATTAGTAATTATCCAAAATTGTTTTTAAAAAAACCCTTTGTAAAAAGTCAGGTAAGAGGATATTATTGTAATAGTCATGCTGCAAAACTTAGACACCACTGGAATTCACAATTATAGCGGGCAACACATTAACTCCTCCCCAGTGTACTACCAATGGCATCACAAATAACAACATTGATGATATCCCGGATGAGAATACATATTAATAATAATGTGTAGCTATATTTCCAATAGTTAGCTCAAATTATATAGATACTTTTCCTGATGAAGCATCTTATTAGTAACAGTTTGATTATATGTTTTGCCAAACAAAACAATATTTTGCTTCTTTAAAAAAACAAAAAAATAACACCACCACTAGATTGCCTTTCCTCACATGGTGGCATTTTCATGGTCGAAAAACAGCAAGACCCCTGTAATGGGACCTACTGCGAATAGAAACATCATTAGTGTAATAGTGTTAAGAGTCAGGAAATCCCTCGCTGCAATGCCTTACTAATCTAAATTCCATGTATTTAATATGGGGACAGGTTAAATTGACTGCATTGCTTCAGAAATGATTACTCCTGCCCCAGGGATAAGTGAAAGCAGCTGTCTGCCTACCAGCTGCTGGCTGCCTCTGACCATGGATTAAGATTGTAAATCTGGCTTTAGGAGCCTGCCTCCCGCACTCCAGGCAATTCCCACTGCAGTAACATATCAGTGACGGTGCTGCAATTAAAATTCAGAAACCAAGTCCCCCTTTTTGTAAAAAAAATACATGATGAATACTTGTTTTTGTGGACTAAAATCTAGAAACAACTGAACCATATTAAAAAGGAAATAACTGTATTATGAGATTGTCAAACAGCTAAAATGCAAACAATTTTTATATTCATCAGCAAACTATGGCTGCCCATGGTGAAGCTTACGTCACTATGGTTTAACCGTATTATTATTTTTTTTAATCTCTTTTTATTGCAGTTTTCATATACAAGCGGAAAAACAACAAACACGGGTTCTAGGGCAACTAGGAGTATGTCTCTGCGATACAGTGTTACAAGCAAGCAGTACGAATAAAGGTCGTGGTATACAGCTGGACAACAAACTACTCAAACAAGGATTCTCTACCTGTATGAATAAAGATGCGCAATGCGTCACAAATTTATAAACACCTGAGAAGCTGGCCTACTGACAAAAATATACCACAATTGGAATATCAAAACATATCAAAATGTATTTATATTCAATTCATAATATTTAATTATTAAATAGACAATTAATAAAGACAAAGCACGTCCCACCCCACGCATACTCAGTCATTCATACAACCAAACTCATACCCACACATACTCATACGTCCTGAAATTCAGGAATCCAACAATACACACACCATCAATAAAACAACACAATGACAAGTGGATCAAAATCACCATATGGAATAGACATCAATAATAATACATTAGAAAACTAGAATCATTTTAGACAAAGACAACAACGAATAATGAATTCAACATATAAAAGAGTGAGAAAGACAACACTCTATGATCGAATAGTCCATGAAATGGAGAACAGTATCTTCAAAGATGAAATTACAGAGTTGGTCATAGACGTTTGTGGTCCACGAAGGTATTTCAGCGCCGACGCGCGTTTCGGTGTTAGACCCCAATGTGGGTCTCACCTTCCTCAGGGCGCATGTACTGAAGGCAATGGCCGTGGGACGTGCCTAGGGTAAACAGACAGAGATTTGGCACAATATATATAAACACAATAGATGGATCAGAGGGCCATTAATGGGCTTTTAATAATAAGTGATCCAAAGGTAAAGTCAGGACGCTCAGCTTCAAAAAAAGTTATAGGGATAAGACACCCGGGGAGCTAGTGCACACTAAAAATAGATAAGGACTAAAATGAGGAAAATAGAAGATAACAGCGCCAACACCTAATATCACAGAAGGGTGAGGAATAGAATGTCCCAAAAAAGTGTTCCCGGATTTCAATGGAAGCATCAGGGAAGTACAATACAGTGCCGATAGTCCATGCCACTTAAAAGAAACGTGAACGGTTAAAAATGATAAAGTGAAGACAAAACATAGTCAGTTAAGACAAATACGGCAGGACAGGTGAATAGTGATACCTGCGCTCAGAGCGGAGCGAGCCAACAACAAGCAGAGTCCTAATGTGGACACAGTGGAAACTCAGGCTGGGACCTAATAATGACAGAATAAAGCAGAATAGAAAATAAAGGTAAAAGTAAAACAATTAAGGGATAGAGATTTAATCAACAAAACAGAGAATGACATCTTACCGCAAACTGAGGGCGGTGCTCAAACTGGTCAGACTCGGACAGAAATGGGAGTCCTAGGCAGCGAGACTGAGGCGCTGAGGGTAGCGTGGTTAGGACATCAGAAAGACAGTCCCTCGAGGGCAACTCGATTGATTATTGAAAAAAGCTTGTCGATGGGACAAGAAGTGCACACTCCAGGTCGAGTATACGCTCCAGCGCCTGAGTAGGAAAGCAAAAAGAGAGCATAAAAAGATAGAATACAAGGCGCCGGAAAGAGGTTTTGTGGCATAAATCCCGGAGGGCTCAGAGGGCTCACCTGTCTGAATGCTGCGCGCTGGGCAGAAACGCCGGTCAGACTCCGGATCAGCTAGGCCGTAATGGAGGAAAAGGCGGTGTATAAATATACAGCCAATCCGAGACAACTAGGGTAGGACACAGGGGGCGTGGTAACGTCCGCTACAACGTAAACGCATAAATCAGCGCGGGAAAGTACAAATGTTCAAGGGCTTCTCTGAGAAGAGAGCGCCCAGTCTGGCTGTTAGGGAATGAGGCGAAAATATGGGCGCTCCATAGACGGAACATGCCAATAAAGTAATTAGAAAAAACCAAATGGAAAAAACGGGTCCGATAAAAGCTAAGTGGAGTACTAGAGGCTCGTGGCCATTAAATACAGAGATGAGTATGTCGAGAAATATATGTAAACAACACAGCCTCAAACAAAACAACACGAAAAAATACAAATATTCAAAGGCTCCTCAAAAGAGAGAGGGTCCGGTCTTCCTGGAGAGGAATAAAGCGAAAGTATGTGCGCTAAGGCTGAGGAACAAGGGATCTAGGGAGATCAAAGGAAAAAACGCAGCAATAAAAGCTGTAAGTAGAATACTAACTCGTGGCATAAAAAAACAGAAATGAGCAGTTAATGGGTACATGCAAGGACCACAAACCCTAATACGGACACATAGTTCAAGTAATGGCATTCTCTCACGGGATATTCTCATTGAGTCCCTTGTCTTTCGTATTGAGGGTGTATATCCAGAACACCTCTCTTTTTTTACGTGTAGTGTTCACGTCAGTGCCAATTTTAGCATGAATTTTTTCCAATATGATACAGCTGGACGACACCCACGGCTCTTGGAGTGCTTCAACAAATAATTCCTGGTAATACATTATGGAAGTGTTCCATCCATTTGCACCATATCCTTCTCTGTTTCCCAGGGCAACCGCAGCTTCTATACCACGTGGCCTCTAATAGTGCACAACAGCAGTCACTGCTGGCACCATTAGAGAGTGGTGGGGCGGGCAAATGGGCAGTGGGTTGGGGACACATTAAATAAAGGGAATAAGCAATAAAGAAAAACACTTACCTGCACAAACGCTCCTCCGTGCTCCTGTCCGGTCTTCGTCTTCTCGAGCGCGGGACCCTCAACAACTCTTCTAACCAATCCTTGCGCTGCTCTCATACTGCAGGCACCAAACAATAACCTTTTCAGATTCCTCTAACACCTCGGTTGAGGACTCTGACCCAGGGAGGGCTCCAGCACAGACAGAAACCAGAATAGACCTCCACCACCACTCCTACCCACCCGTTTTTTAGACAGGAACCACGGACACAGGAAAGGAAGGACCAGACCCAATTATCAGTACCAATATCCGGGAACGCAGGACCCGACGCAAGTTCTACCAATGGGGACCGCCTCAATAACCACACCGAATAACACACCAGAACCCGACGTGCATATGATTCCCATTTTCAATATTTTTAGACATAACTTGTCTTCTCAAGAAATTTTCCTTTTAAGTAAGGGTTTATCATTCGTCCCCATGGATCGAAGTAATTTCTTTGACCTCCAGGAAAATTTACTCCAGTTTTTCAGACGAATTAGACTAAAACAATTCTTTTTTGACAGACCACCTAGGGACTATCTGCCTCAATCCCCTTCCCATCCTCCTTCTACGTTCCTCCCACCCGCTGCCACTATGCCGCCGGAAGTACTGACCCTTGAAAGACTAGTTCTTCAAGAAATCATGAAAATAAAAACCAAATTTGAGTTTGTCCCTTACAATCTTACCCTTGCAGAAAAACAGGCATTACTCAATCTAAAAGAAAACTCAAATATTGTAAACAAAACAGCTGATAAAGGTGGAGGTATTGTCATTATGGACATAGAAAAATATGACTCGGAGATACTGAGACAACTATCTAACATCTCCATCTATCGAACCTTACCCTGTGACCCCTACCTGATATTCGTTCTAAAATACAAACTTTGAGTAATCAAGCCAGATTACAGAACATAATAACAGAAAAGGAATTGTCTTTCTTAAACATTCCACATCCACGTATTCCAGTCATCTACATACTACCCAAGATACATAAGGATGCTGTCAACCCCACTGGCCGACCAATAGTCTCCAGGTGTAGCTCTATCCTCAAGCCATTCGGAAAATACATAGATGTTATGATCAAGGAATTTATCCCTTCCACGGATACATTTGTGCACGAGACAACACTGACCTCATAGAAAACAGACCATTCAACACCAACACTGACTTGATAGTGGGCATAGACATTGAGTCTGTACAGAAATATCCCACATGACGATGGCCTATTGATAATTAAAAACTTTTTAGATGTCCAACCTAAACCCACCCGCATCCCGACAGAATTTATAATGGGCCTACTCAGAATTGCTCTTAGCAATAATTACTTCTTATACAAGGACACCTTTTACCTGCAAGTCAAGGGTGTCTCCATGGGCGCATGCTTTGCACCTAACTTTGCTATCCTGTACGTACACAATCTAGAGAAGACTTGCATTCTTACACCTCTCAACCCTTTCTTTGATCTAATAGGATTCTGGTGCAGGTACATCGACGATATCCTCCTACTTTGGCAGGGAAACTATGACACCTTGAGTTTCTTAATGGAATGGCTTAATAGCTGTCAATCTCACTTGACATTCACTTTAGACCCAAAGAGAAATGATCTCCCGTTCTTGGACGATACCCTTAATGTAGAAAATGGAAAGATAGGTACCGCATTATTCCGAAAGCCCACGGAACAGAATACGCTTCTGCTTTATTCCAGTTATCACTACCGCGGACTTTGTGATGGGCTCCTCTATGGCCAGTTCCTCCACATTCGGAGGAACTGCAAATGGAAATAAGATTATTTCTGAGAGGCTGCCATACTATCTGAAAAGCTAACCCAACGGGGCTCTCCACGTCGCCTGATTTTACTGGCTTGTAAACGCGCATGGTATAGCCATAGAGATATTCTGCTGACTCATAGACAAAAACAAGTAAATACACGCACTCTGTTAGTCTCCACTCTCTGCCCATCAAGCAACAAAATAAACAAAATCATTAAGAAGAACTGGAATATTCTGCGGACACTCGATTCTTTTCAATAACCACCCTTATTCTCCTATAAAATAGGGTACAACCTGGCAGACCACTTGGTACACGCCATCACAAGGCCAAATAAATCTGATAACACTGAATCTATCACATCAGCATGGGGACATCCATCCATACTGGGACACTACAAATGCTAAAACTGTGTAGTTTGCCCTCTCACATTTAATACTAAAGAATTTAAAGTGAGTAATCAAACCTACCAGCTTACGCATTTCACCAATTGCTGTTCCACGAATCTGATTTATGTGATACATTGTCCATGTGACCTATTAAATATAGGTCAAACCACACAGATGGTGAAACAACGCATTATTCAACACAAATGTTGCATTTGATGTAGAGTAGAAATTGCCCCCCTTATCACACCTTACATTGAGGAAAACCACTCTGAGACATACATGGTGTGGCAAGTAATTGATCAACCCACACTACCTCAACGTGGTGGCAATCTTCAACAACTCCTGAATACATGCAAATGTAGATGGATCACTCGCTGTGACTCTGTCAACCATGGACTCAACACCTTAGATTAATGGAACAACACTATTACCATCTGAGGTACCTTGCCTCCCATTGTCCTCAGTGGTTTATGATTTAATGCCTCTACTCATAATCTCTCTCAGCTGCTATTTTCTCTTTGAATAGCTTTGGGACGGTGTCCGCCCCCCTCAACCTTTGTATACAACTGTTCAGACTATCCCCATTGATATCCTTTGTTCCCTATGGAAGTTGATCTTCCCCACATTCAGGACTTCTCCTTAGATTACCCAATCATTGTCCAAATCATATTCATCCTCTATGATTAATAATTTCTTTGTTAAAATCTCTCTTTATGCCATAAATTGAATACTGTCAATATTACAGTATTGTTATGTGCAAGAATGTGTTAATCATTAATCTTTTAGGCTCCCAACACAATTGCATATGTACATGATTACCTGTCAACAAACCCTTGTTCTTGCTCTCGTCTCTCTCGGGGCTCTTTCGAGACCTTCTCATTCTCTCCACTCTCTGCTCTAGTGTTTTCATCCGGCCCCTTTAAATTGCCCTTACTGTCACCACTCCACCCCTTCTGACTCGGACTCATGCTGATGTCTTGAATCCAGAAAACTCCTTCCATTCTCCCCATACCCCTGCATCCATCCCAGGCACTGTCGTTATTCATTGGTTAGTGTCCAACGTGGTATCCTCACAAATATGCGCCCTCCTCACTTGCATTTACTTTCACGAACGTCCATCGTCCATCTCTCCTTTTGTCTTCTGGGATTTTGTTCCTGACCCGGGCGTTTTCATCACATCGCTGCCTTTGGACTTACCATGCCCCCCCCCTCTAACCCGCCCTCCGATTACATTGTCACACGGAACTCGGACGCCTGGACCAGCATGTTGGCGCCGTTTTTCTGCAATTCCAGTGAGTTTCCTCATTGTGACGCGCACTGCTGTTTATTAGCATCCCTCCCCTGTGGCACCGATTGACTAGAGGGCATGTTACCTGATTGTTTTTCGTTTCCCCTCCCCCATCATGTTCCTCTGCCCCGGTTAATTCTCACTGCCCGTGAGTCCAGATGCGGTTCTCAATTATTCAGACCCGTCTTTCTCTACCGTTGCAACCTTTGTTACATCAGGGCATTCTTCTCACCAGGGCAATACTGAACCTCGCTTGCCTTGTCAGTGCTTTCTCCAATTGGCCATTTGCTGGCCCACAAATACTTACCTTTATTTCCCCCTCCCATCCTCCTCTTCATTTCACAGACATTCCCACGGCACACCAGACAGTAGTGTCTTTCACTCCATCCATCCACCTGGATTTCCTGCACACCAGACCTTGGGTGCACTTTCGGATGCACCAACAATTGGAATACCTTCCTGCCTCCCCCACAGGTATTATGCCTTTCTCCTCACCCCTTAATTTGATCACTCAATGGCCAACACTATTCTGATTCTATCCCCTTTATTCTCGGTCTTGTACAGCACCTACAAATATCTTTGTAACCCGGTCCTGAAGATGACCTGAATTTATGACAGGTCGAAACACCGTCGACCAACCAGCGCAAATTTTGGCGCACATTTGGTTCTTTAAATGTTGACTAATCACATTTTTTTTTTTATAACATACTCATCTGAATTTTTGTAGTTCTGCAACCATTGACTTGATTGTATATTTTCTTTACACAGTTTTTGCTGTTATTTCTGACTCACTTGTCACTTGCACCGTTCACTCATTCGCACAAGCACATTTGTGCACAAGATTCTATGGGTTACACCTACATTTAATGAAAATAGTGCTGATACTGCTTTTGTCTTCAATTTTTCTAAATGCAGACTGCTCCTTGTATTTTTCAAACAACTATTGATGTCTCCATGCTTTCTCCTTTCTGCAATTTTTTGTGCATGTTTCATATAATTGTCTATAAATATTACCTGTTGAGACATTGTTGTATGCTATAACACTATTCACCCAGGTCTCTGCTGGGTCTCCGGTTACCCTCTTGTGGTTTTTTACTCTTTTGACATCGAGGCAGCCAATACTATACAGTATTTTGTCTCTGTTTGTTCCGTCCTGACCCTCGATGTATGCCCAATTGTGCCCTGCAGGGTTCATGCTCTGTAGGATAACCCAAAATATTTTGAAGGGTGGCATGAATTCTGGTCCAGTATGTGCTTATCATTGGGCAGTACTAAATCATATGTAGCATATATGGTGAGAAAGAGTGGCTCGAAGCCCACAAAAGAAGGTGTCAGGCGGTTTAACTATATTCTTGACTGCGGATTTGATAAGTGTCTCCAGAAATATCTTGTAATGACCAGAAAGACTTCTGATGATGGGTGGTAGAGAAAGGAGTTGCATTTCAAACATGATTAGATACCCACTGCCATGACCTGCTCCTTTAAACTGTGCGGCACTGTATAGCTGCCCACAAATAAGACCAATGGAATTATATTACTATGAAGGACAAAATTAGGCAGTACGGTAGTTTAACTTGTGTGGCAAATAAAGGTAAGCTATGTCGCAATCTGCGGCACATTTTTGGCTGTGTTATCGTATTATTTTCACATATGGTGAGAAAAATTGACTCCAAATGCATCCAACATGTAAATACTTCTTAATAAAAAAAAGAAAGCGTATTCACCTGATCTCATTATTTTTTTAGACAACCAATTTTTTTAGAATTTGTAAAACAAACACAATGGGCCTGATTCACAAAGGTAAACTTGCAACCTTTCCTATCTGTTTATGTGCAGAGTTCTCCTCCCTGACTGCGGAGTCTCCGCAGTCATAAACTTACTATTAACTCGTAGTTTGTGAATACCAAAAAAAAAACATCAACTAAAGTGTAAGTTTACCTTTGTTAATGAGCCCTGGTATCGCTTCTGTAAATGAGCTCCTTGCAGCATACAAATGGGGGCCGTATAATGACAAGACACACTAGCTTATACTTAACTAACCCTCCATCAAGCTTGCCACCCATTAAACTGATAGCTTTAGTGAAGTAACATGAAGTGTGGTGTTAATATCATCATCTGGTATAATAGCTCTACAGCCAAAGAGCAGCCTGCTCATCAGCAAAACATGAGAGCCCGGTAAAGCAAGACCTATGCACGATGCTGCACCCTCATGTTATACATAGTACCGCAAAGGTAGAAACTAAGGGGCTTATTTACCAGCCCCTTGCGCCGCCGGTACATCACTTTTTGTGACACACCGGCAGCACATTTTACTGCCCCATATTTACAAGGACACGAAAAGCCACCCTGCGTGGCTTTTCCTGTCCTTGTAAATATGCCCCCGTTACACGCAGCACTTTGCGTGAAAGGGGCGTTCTATGGGTGTTGCTGTGGGTGTTCCCATGCAACACCCACGGAACCTGAACCATTCAAAAGATTTTCGGGAAATCGTAAACCTGGGAGTGCATCTGAATGCTATGCCTCCCCAGTGATCCCTTCCTGCACAAAAGCAATCATTGAAAAAAATGCCTTTTTCAACTTCTATGTGTGCTGCTCAATGTTTAAAAACACCATTTCAGATTGTTTATGTGCAGGAAGGGAGACCTTCCTGCACATACACAATCATTCCCCTCAACGCAGGCACCCTTGCACTATGGTACAAAGGGTGCCTGTGTCGACGCATGGCAGCAAATTGTGCGCCAGCGCAGGGGAGAGCAAAGGGATTTGTCATATCATTGTAGATATGATGTATCCCTGTGCTCCGGAATTAACGCAGCGTGGCACAGCCAAATGGCTTGCGGCACTGCGAACCGTTAATTCCTTGTAAATGAGGCCCTAAGACTTTACAGTGGTTTGTCTTTGGATTCCCTGGTCAGAAGGACACTGGACAGAATAAGGTGAAACTATTGCTCATGGTTTGTTAATTCAGCAATAGGAGCTGTGTTAGCCAATAGATCTTGAACATGCAAAAAACATCGTCCACATGCATGGATGTCAGATATTGTTCTTCCAGATAGGTCACTCTTCTATAAAAGCCTCACATCACACACAAGAGGCTAGCAACTCCATAGCCAAAGCGAGCAGCATTGGAAAGAAGCAACAGTACTGACTGTTCTTCACTCAATAAGTCAATGGTCCGAAAACAACCTTGCTATGACATAAAGTCCATGAGGTCAAATTCCATCATGAGCATGTCGAGAATCCATTGTCTCTATTTTTGAAGAATCATTGATATGTCTGCCTTTTGACAGAGATGTTGTCTATCCTTATCTTTCCAAGAACCTATGAAAGTGTCAAGTCATTTAGACAATTACATTGATAAGAGACTTGATGCTCAGACAATGACCTCACTAGAACACCTGATGTGACATCACTCTGGGAAATGAGCCTTGTTATCTCAATTTCAAAGTCAGAAAATAATAACAACATAAATAGGGTAGTCTGAATTGACATGTTTTTACCTTATTTATTCATAAGAATGCCCCTAAGACTAACATCTTAATGCAAACAAGTTATGTCAGACAAAACTAGAAATGGAATGGCGCACCCACAGAAAAGGTCAACAAACCTTCAAGTATGTATTTAGAAAAGTTTTTCTCTTCTTTAATCCCACTTTTAAAAAGTATGATCCAGCAACCAAAGCATAGAGCCTATGCGATTTGTTCAATATGCATTGAACCTCATCAGGGCTTGTAGATCTTGTTCTGCATTAATTTTCACTCCTTGTACCAGTATCAATAATGTACAGTAGGCCATATATGGCTTTCCATCAAGCAGTTATTTGTAATATCCTATGCCAAGTTTGGCAGGCTTCCATAGTAGTCCTAAATGGGACAAGGGGGTAATGGTATCCCCCAAACGATACCCGGATCCGTATTGTGATGCTCCGTCCGCAAACCCGTCATGGAGATGCCTTATGAATAAGGCTCCCTGTTTTCCATTTTTACTGATTTTTATAGGTGAATACAGACAGAAAACCATGTATTTTCTTGTCTGTATTTATTTTTAAATGTGGATAAAAACGGAAATTAGGTGCTTTTTGAGTGATTCTAAATGCACTTTGCCATGACTGCCAGGCCAATAACTGTGTGGATTGATAGGTAAGGGTTAAAAAGAAAGGAATTTTAGTAAAGAGACTCAAACAGCAGTAGCTATGCACAAGGCTGATACTGAAATGTGCATATTTTCATATAAGCCATTGATTTTTCTTCTGCGGGTGTTCATATCACTGAAACCTGGCAGGCATTCAAGCATGACTGCATATTTATTGGTTAAATAAATGTGGAAATATGCCAGTTTCAACTTTACTTTTTTCACAAAACCCATAATACATATGGATAAATACAGATAAAGGTGAGAAAAATAAATATGGATAAATACAGACAGAAATGACAAAAAAATAAATACCATAAAACCGGGAGCCCTACTTATGAAGCATCCTACAACTTGGGGCTTCATACATAGTGGGGGTCCCCATGCTACACTATCCAAGCACAAGGAAGAAATACACAGGGAGCTCGAAGAAGTGCAGTTAAAAAATTCTATAGAACTTTTCAAGGGAGGGCAATAGGTATTCCACAAAGTAGATCAGATAAAAAAAGGGCTAGTACCCCATAACTAGAATCAGCTGCCACCGCCAGTTGCAATCTGGGAAGGGGGACAGAATTACTTAGCCTATGCTATGAGGAATTCCACTTTGGGTGGTTCTTAACCCCACAATATCTAGCGCCCAGCTACAGAGCACTGTCAAAATCAAGTAGAACACTGGAAGGGTGGAAGTGGGAAAGATTGCCAGTCCAGAAATATAAAGTAGCGCTTGACTGTTGCTGTGTCACTGTCTCTCTCTCCCTCCATGTTGCTCGTCAGCTCTAAGGAATATAGCACGTTACAACGCGTGCTTTTATTACGTTGTAGGTAACAACGCGATGCCATTACTACGCAAGTCTTTACATCGACTTGCAGTAGATGGTGCCGTAACATTATGAATGTATAATTTACTATTCCAACTCCAGCCTACGCAACAGTAGGGAAGCTGTTGGAATAGTAAATTATACTATTCCTTATGTTAGAGCGCCATCTACTGCAAGTCGATGTAATGACTAGCGTAGTAATGGCATGGCGTTGTAACGACCGCGTTGTAAAGTCATCGCGGTCTACATGACCGTGATGTAAAGGTTGTTTCCCGCTCTAAGGGCTCTCAACGCTGCGAAAGATCCGTGGCATCAGACCGATGCTCATATGGAACTGAGGGGGCATCAGAAGGCAATATTGCCACACCTGCTTGAAGGACAAGTGTGTGCTATGACTTACTGTTCATCGTCTGGAGTAGATACAGGCCAAATCTTGAACAAGATTAACTCCATTTAGGGAGAGTTGAGCAATTCCTTTCCAGGAGACAGAGTGAAGGAGTGTTTATACCTTGCTAGAGACAGCATGGCACAGGCAGATGGTCATGATGTAGAGAAGCAAGAGATGTTTGAGTACAAGTACCATGAGGGTGTAGATACCCATGTTTCCAGATGGTATTATTTTGTGTCTCGCTTGACACTTTACGAATAAACATTCTCTAGTTTAGCATCAAGCCTGCTTGTGAATTTGATTCATTTGGAGATACACCGAGAACTATTTTGGGGCCCGAAATTGATAATAAAGGCACTCTAATTTATAGTCTTGTAAACTAAATCCAAATAGCCTGTGAACACACAACCAGGTATTTGACTGCTCCTGTACTAGCAGCACCAGTGCACACGGAATAGGGCTTCCTGATGGTGTAGTAGAATGCATGCACTCAGTAGAAAAAACATAGGTTACATGGTTATAAGGGATTTCAGCTATTTTTAGTCAACTTTCTAGTGGGGAAATGAAGAGTCACTCATAGTGAGGTACGAAGTATTGGCCCACTGAATTTATAGACCATATGTCTTGCCTGGTAGACAGCTCAGCTTTAGAGCAGCATTAAAACACCTTGGCAGTGTAAGATTTGCAGATGTTCCTGACTAAGTATTTTCGTAAAGTTATTTATGCGTACCTAGTCCTACAAATGTTTAAATGACAGCGAGCGTGTGAGATCTGATTTTTGCAGAAGCATCTGTGGCATGGAATAAATTGGCACTTTTGAAGTTGATGAGGAAATGGAGATGCAGTTCGCCAAGGGTGCTTCGATACTGTCACTATTGCTGAATGCATTCACTAAAGGTCTGTAATATCTGTGGAGCTGTTCAGTGACCAAATAGATGGAAAAGCTTAACCGGTTAAAATGATATGCACCAGGTATGATTCCTCCATGAGTGAGTTTAAACAGAAAGACCCATCAGTAGTTGGTGCCACATTCCAAGAAAATATTGTTTATAGGTCTGAATTTTGACAGTGCAGCTGTCAAATATGCCTATTATTAAAAATATCCATCGAGTAAACTCTGACTGCGCTCCTACCAACAACTGGCTTTCGTAGAATAGCCTCTTTCAGCCACGGGCTTGCCACTGGCTTTCTTCGAACAACGGAGAAGTAACATGAATAGAGAGTTAGAGAATCGCTCACTCACTTTCCCTTATTAAATGCAGCAATCAATGAAAACAAGCTCACTACCATGATACATAACCTATTTTAGATGCCCTTCTCACATCTGTGTGTGGGGAAAAAACTCTAAGGTTTTTTAAAAGAACCCTCACCCACTAACGCTAGTTAGTGGGATGCTTCATCATAGGGTTCCCACCCGAGACGTCTAGTGTATCTGGGTGTGCTGCAATGCCTGATTACAGCAAAGTGGGTTTTGTTTGGTGAGTCTCAATTGAGGTGGAAAAGTGCTTTTAAAATTGCCACTGGGTCAGGGGGGGCTCCTCTATTGGAGCAGAGGAGCGTTGCCCCACTTAAATTACCCCCAAAGCCCCAGAGTTGAAAAATAAAATGGTAATTCATTACCACTGTATTTTTCATCCCCTGTCCCGAACAGAGCGTCAGGACGGGGCGGGGCCTGCTGAGTGACAGCAGCAGGGAGGAGGGTGGGCTGGTATGCACTGTTTAAAGTGCGTATGTGTTTTTGGCCGGCCGTCTTGCCACGGCCTGCCACACATGGCCACTTTAAACATCTCTAACCCAGCTGTCTCAAGACATCTGGGTTAGAGCAAGTGCAGGCCTGCAGAGCGATGTGGAGCACCGACTGAGGCCACTCCCTCCAATCAGGGCACTGCTCTCATGCTGCATGAGAGCAGCACCAGTATTGGTCAAGGGAGTTTCCTGGTGGCCGGGCTCCCGTTGAAGAAAGAAGACGTCCAGTGCGGAGGACGTCATGTTCAACTTCAGGTAAGTGTATTTTTTTTATATATTATTTTTGTGCACGCCCCGCCCCCCTCCTCCCGTAGATGCTAGTCACCACGTCTCTGGGTCACCCACCAATGAAGGTAATTTTAATGATGGTAACTTAAGGTAAGGTATAAAAACTGTGGTGGATGTGCTCTGAGACAGTGATGATCTCTCACATCCCAGGTCTACGTGTTTCAACTATTTTAGTTAGAATGCCAGTAGGTCATGAATGGCTTTCTTCAGGACCAGTGATGCATGAGCACTAAGGCATGTGGTATTTATAACCAGGTCGAAACCTATGACTGTTGAGTCACTTTTTTTGAGTTTCTATGGTAAACATAAATAAAAAAGACATCATAGTTATATGGTAATCTTTGGGAATGTGGAGCATGGACAATGCACTAGCAGCGCTTTTAAACCATGCACTGTGTTTCCAACATGCTGGAACATCCGTGTTCCTTCGAGAAAGATCTAATTGACTTTTTCACTTCCCCACCACAATCAATAACATGTAGTGAGTTCAATTATATTATATTGACAATACGGAATGCAGGCGTCTTCCCGTATTAGGTCAATATGCACATTCTTATTGGCAGGGAGATGTGTGAAACATGCATTGCGTGAAAACGTTGAGACTTAAAGTGTACAATAACAGATCTATAAAAATGATGGTGTGGAGAACCATAGTGTTACCTTATCGGTACAAGTGCATTAAGAATCGTGATTTTCTTGAAATACATACTTGTTCGTGCAATACTCACTCACAACATGGAAGCCCCCCAAGGGTGCGGCCCTTGTAGTCACACACTGTTGGGGGCCCAAGCATAATCAGATAAAGCCCTAGTCCCTCCGGGCATCAAAGTTATTGCAGAATGCCTACCCCCTTACTTACTTCGTCAAAAGTGCTTGCTCGCTAGAGGCCTACTTTAGGTCCTCGTCAGCTCCATCTCTGACTTCACCCCCAGTCGCACCTGATTATATACTATCAGTAGAGAGTAGCAAGGCAAGCTTCCAGTTTTTGCGTCACTCTGTGGGTGAGTCATGCATTCGCTAACGTTCATGGGCATTGGTCCATGGGTGTGGCTGGAGCTGTTAGTCCCTCCACGAGTGGAGTGATAGCTAATGTGGCACAGAGCACGAACAAAGAGGGTGCATTAAAAAAACAGACATTTGAAAACTAGCTGCACAACAAAACATGAGTCTTTAAAAGATTTTTAATTCTCATGTAATGTGTAAAATTATTGTGTAAAATTATGACAGAGTGCTTCTGAGCTCCATAGTTGTCACAGGAGACCTCGTCTTATAATGCTGTGGGACAGAGCATTTAAAAAGGCACTAACGCCTCTATTGGATACAAATGTGACTAGATATATTTAATGTGACTAGATATATTTCATACATGTTGTAGAGGTTTTTTTTGGTAGCCATTGGAACTGGTGACTAGGTCCTATCATAGTTCTATGAAATTCCAGGGGATATTTTCATTCAGCCTGGCCTATTGCGTGGACAACCGGTATATCCAACGCTGTTCTTTTTCAAACAGTAATCTCTCTGTTTTGCCACTGTTGCTCTCCAGCTGCTCTATAATGACCCAATTGATGTCATTGATGGTGTGACCTTTTCTGAGGGAATGAGTAGTAATTTTTGTGGTGTTCCGTCTGCACTGGATTTTGCTGTGATGTTCACATATGCAGGGTTTTTTTCTAGTTGTCATTCCTATGTAGTGGAGACCGCATGGGCAAGTTATTCAGCACACCACATTCGTTGAGTTGCAGTTGGTGTGTTTCCTTATCATCCATACCCTCCCAGGTTCCAGATTCAGCATTTTTGTGGCAGAGGTCAGGTGGCAAAGGCTACAATTCCCAGAGGCATAGGGTCCTACCACCTGTGGAAGCCCCCGAGTATTGACAACAGTTATTCTGGTTCCCATACTTTTTTTAGGGCGGGTGGCCACTAGACTGTCCTTCAGGCTTCTTGCCCTTTTGAAGGAAAGCAATCATTTTCCCACCTCAATTTACCTGTTTGCAGTTTTCCCCAGTGTTTGTTCATCACTTTTTTCACTTGGTTGGATATTGTGTTGTAGGTTATAACACGTGACTGGGGTAGCGGTGTCATCACAGATATGGTTCTCCAAGAGCACCTCTCTGTTTTGATTTTTTGCATGTTTTCATGTCGTTTTTTTAACTCTTTCAAAGTTGCTACCCAAAAGAACTGACAGAAAGGTTACTGGACCGTAACTATCCATAACAATATCCAACCAACCTGGTCACTTGGTCTTCCGGACTGGTCAGGACAGTTGGGCAGTGCCCCAGTCATGCAGTCCAATTGTGGGGCACACGGGTCATCATAAGTCACTTATCACTGCCGGGCCTACCACTCGGGCACACACCACCAGGTGCATTGGTAGCTAATACCGGGATAAGTGAAGAAGATTGCACTGCTTGGTGAGACAGTACCATGATTCCTTCTGCGCCCTTGCTTAGGGAGTCTCTGTCAGACAGACCATACGCCACGGTCAATTATGGCAGTCCCTTTCCCGAACAGCTCCTCCTGTAGGTTTGGCAATTCCTTCTCTTGCTCACAGGTAGGATTTCTTGGCACCCAGAACAGTCCAGTAATTTCTCCTTCAGATTGGACTTCAAGCAACATTCCCTCACCTCTGGGGAGCTGGCTATTAGTGCGACATCAACCCTCCTTGTCTGGATAGCAGGCCCGAGTACTCTTCAGAGTAACCCCTCCTTTATAGAAGACACCACAACAATAAATACAGATGGACCATGGGATGACATCTTTCTACCATTTTTGCTGATGGAGGATGTGTGATCCAGGTCTGCTTCGATGTAATAAATTTGGTCGGTTCCCCTTGCATGTGTCCCAGCCAAGCCACCTTCCAGACCTGGACTTTGTCTGCATTGCTGTTCAGCCCAGCAGGACAGTCTCCAGGTGGAGTGCCCACCACAGAAATACAAAGAGGTGTGAGCAGGTTGCACCCAACTATTTATGATTCCTCCTCTCAGGGAACAGGAAGAGAGACCAGAATATTTGCCCCTTCAAATGACTCCTTCCCCTAACAACAGATAATGGAGGCTTCGCCTTGCATCCCCTGCTATCTACCTAAAGGCAGCGCAGTCAGAGTCATTTACAGTCCAACGTATCAGGAAGGGCCCTGACATTTCTAAAGAAGTCTGCCTCCTCTTTCCTCACCACATTATCTGGTGTTCCCCCCTCCTGTCTAGGATATGTCAGCAATGCACATATGCTGTGTGGGGAAAGAAACCTCTCCTCTATCTTGTACTCTGGTCCAGGCTGTGGGCTTCCAAAATGGAACCCTCAGGCCTGTATCAGTCATGCATGGCACACTACGAATTCTAGCGCACACGCACATGTACAACACAGGATGTCGGCATTCAGAATCCTGTGTTCATCGTAAGAAGAGTAATTTTTAGGTGAATGAGCCAGTAGGTACACATTCCCATCTCACAGGTAAAAAGACCTGGTACTATAATCCACTTAACTTGGCATGCTACCACCACCTCTCTCCACGCATGAAACCTGAAACAGAAACACTAGTCCTTTGTCATTATGAGGGTGTGCTTGGTTTCCCCCGTCCAGTTCAGAAAAAGGTCCAGAACTGATCACTGTTGAAGAAAGTGGCCCAACTTAATGCATGCACAGCCCTTGCTCCCAAACCAGACAGGTAATCGTTCTCTTCTGGTAAAACATTTAGCTTAATTTTCATGACAGGATCTTCAACTCTGCCGGGTGAACATCACACTTCTGGGTTATTGCATTGGAAATGGTATGCTTTACTACTAACGGATGAGCCTACATCCCTTCCCGGGTGAAAACTTCACCTCCATTCTAAGTCTATCGGGATTCAAGGCTCTGCTCCATATAACAGTCTGTGGCCATCTTTGTAACCTAACAGAGACCTCTCAGTTCAGCTTAGTGTAGCCTGTCTGTAGCCAGTTGCTATAAAATACATAGGATTATGATGCAAAAACCACCCTTGATTGCTGGGGACTTTTGCACCAGCCACCCCCAACCTCTGACAGCCATCAATATTTTTAACAGATGAAGCACCAAGGGTGGGATTGAAGAGGTTGACATCTCTGTGTCTGCCTATAGCCTAGTTACTTAGGCTGTGGAGAGGCTGTTAAAAAAAAGCAATGGCCTACTAGGTTACTGCAGTTTCTCAACATGTGGAACAGCAAAGTATCAATAAAAACAGGTCTCAGAGTGACAGCAGCAGGATTTTCAGGGTGCTGACATGGATTATCACCTAAATTAGAATGGCGCCAGAAATCGCATATCCTCTCACTCATCCACCTATACAGTCCTCTAAGTGAGTTAATCACCTGTTCCAGATGTCTGTCCTTAACCTATATGTCACTCATGCCTTAACTGTTCATGTTCTGTCTGCAATTAAAGTTTGTACAATTCTGCGATGCTGGATCGTTTGTGAAGAAATAAAAGATTGCACCGATTGACTTCTGTGAGAGAAGAAAGCTGTCTTTGTTATTGCCTTGGTGTCCCTATTCATTAAGGAACTTTAAAGCTTGCCCTGCTTTTGCTCGATTTGTACCTGTTTATGCTGATTCTACCCTAGCTGTACCTGTCCTCTGAAGGAGGGATGGTTGCACTATTTCTGCCCAAGTTCTAGCTGTTCTATGGAAGAGGGGTGTATTTACACCTGTTTCCCCATCTCATGCAAAACAAAGAATAATGAGAATACATTTGCATTTCATGCCCAGGCCAGTCAGAAGCTTTTATTGCCCCAGGGCAAAACAAGTTGCAGGTTCCTGACCCAGAGACCTTGGTTTCAATCACAACTTCCAAGCTCGACCAAGCTGTGACTCAGAGCAATTCCTTTTCTTCACTATGCCTCCTTTTCAGTGATCATCACTGTAGGAAAGTAGGATCTGCTTCTTATGGTTACCCCCACTTTTTGCTGATGTCTCACTGTTTTTGGACTAGTCTGACTGGGATCCTGCTATCCAGGACCCCAGTCTATCTGCTTTCTCCCTTAAATTGCTATGTATGTACTCTAGGTACACTCCAGATTGGATACTGGGGTACCCTTATCAGGCCCTAGTATATGGTACCCCATTGTACCCAGGGCATAGGTACCCCAGAGGCCTCCCATGGGCTGAAGCATGTATTATGCCACCCATGAGAGGCCATTCAAAATGACACAACAGGTCTGCTACAGAAGCCTGTGTAAGCTGGTGCTTGCACCACTTACTTAGATATAGGTACACTATATCTATCTAAATCACTACACTTAAAAACCTATCAGTCACCCCTATGGCAGGCCTTATCAATCCTGAAGGCAGGGGGCTGGGTTTTACGCGAGAGGGTGCGCCTGCATGACCAGAGCCCCTCTGCAGCCTTCGGAGACCATTCTCCGGGGTTGTCAGTGATGCAGCCAGACATATACGTTAAGTTGCATTATAACCTCGCGGTAAATGCTAACTTTAAAATGGCTGCTTAGAAACATGTTGTGTTTGGTGTCAAACACCTTGGAATCATACCTCCACACCATTAACTGGTGTGGGAGGTATGATTCCACCCTTCTGAAACCACTACTGTGGGTCACCGGTCTACCCGGTACCAGCTTTCTCGACCTGGGCAGCACAAAATGGATGCTGCCAGCCACAGACACGATTCTGCCCTCCCACTGCTGAGCCAAGCTCGCGCAGAGGAAGGCATGACAATAGGCATCCTGTCACAGGGAGGTGTGACCACCTCCCAGACAGGGTTTAGTGTATTGGGGCTGGGTGGGTGCACTCTGAGAGTGCCAGAAAGTCTGCACTGGGGGCACATTTGGTGTCCCTGTGCATAGTCCAGCTCAAACCAGTTCTGGGAGCCATTGGCTCCTGCTCTGGCATGAAACTGGACAAAGGACATGGGTGTAGCCACCCCTCTGTCCTGCCCCTCCCCTAGGAGGGTCCCCAGAATCTGTCCAACCCTTTCCCATGGGTATAAAGTGGGTTACCTGGCTACAGGACTTTAGATTTTACCTGGACAAGATTCTGCTAAGAAGAAACCAAGTACTTCGACTGCCTGCACAATGATTGCACGACTGAAGAATCTCCCTTGGAGTAAAGGAGTTACTCCCCTGCAGTAGCAGGCACCTAAGAGCATCTGACTGGCTTGCTTCTCCAGAGCTCCTGCGGACTCCAAAGATTTCAGCAACACAGGAGGTGGGTTCCCGAAAGTCCCTGAGGTTGATCTGACCTCTCAGCGATTCTGAGACCAGTATCCCTTGTGGGGACCGTGCAACCCGAACCCCTGTGCACCGCGTACATTTGCAAGTGCCTATGCTTGTTGGCAATCCCCGAGCTTGTGCCTTGGACTTCGTGTAGTCCTGACCCTGAGCAGCATTTGCACCGAAGATATCCGGCCTCCATTCACCGAGTGCTCTGTGGGCTGGTACTTTGTAAATTTGCTTGAGGTCTCCTCGCGATCCCTGGTCCGTTGACCTGTGGGTCCTGACGAGGGTCACCTTGTTTGTTCTTGGGCTTCCCTGGTTGCTCAAGATGTGCCCTGACTCCCCATTGCTTGGAGAGTCCCCTGGACCTTGCTGGTCCACACCGTAACCTGTTTGTCCTTCCTGCATGGGTTGCATTTGCCAAGGCTTGTTGGTGTTCCAGCCAGACATCAACCCCTCAGCACTCGACATCCTTTGTGGGACACCTCACCTCCGGGTCCTGGTTGTCCTCGACGTCTCCTGGTCCCTGTGGCTGTAAAGTCAAGCATCCCTTCTTTGCACCTGAAGCACCCGACATCAGTGGGCATTCGTCTACCGAGCCCCTGGTCACCTGAAGTGACCCAGACTCTGTCCCCTCTGCTTTCAGGTTCCTCTCACCTAGAATCCAGGCGTGGATTCCACCGGATACTCTTCGCCTTCCTGGCAGCAGTACTTCTTCGCAACTCTCCATTGAAAACTATGAAGGTTTCCAACACCACTTGACCCCTATGCACCCGGCTCCTCTGGGATAGGTAACACGGGTACCTTGGTACTCACTGGTGGGTTGGCTCTAGAACCTCCTATGTTCCAAAGGGTTTGCTCGAAGTCCTCGTAGAAGTGTCCTTAAACTGTAACTTTTCAACCGCGACTTTCCCATAGAGATGTACGGAGCATGCAGTTGTGTTTCCTCACTGCACCCATCCTCCGTGGGCTCCCTGTGTCACTGCCTTGGGTGGTTCCTTGGGGTCCCAGTGATTCTACATGCTCTAGGCACTGTGTTTAGTTAAGTCGTGATTGTTATACCATTTTTTTAGTATATGGTTCGGTCTCCCCCTGGAGCCCGCTGTGTATTGTGCTACTTACGAATGTTCTATTGATTCAGTATTGTGTGCTTTGTGTTCTAATCTCATGTAGAGATTAGTAGAGAGTGTTATATTAATAAATACCTATTTTTATATAACTACTGTGTGGATCTCCTTTCATTTGGTCATTTAGGAGGTGATATTCTGGTAAAACAAGCTGCTTTACATTCCTTCAAGATTAAGCCTGAAGGCTGCTCTCCACAGCTACCACTAGGATAGCTTTCTGAAGGTTATCTTTGACCTCATACATCATAAGGGTCGTGTGGACTGGTACAAGGTGCCCACTTTAATTAGTGGACAGCATATACCAGGCCACCTTCTCACAATCACATTTTATATTTACTTCAGGATGGCTCTGCACCCAAACCTCTCTTGTATGTGGTTTGATTGGCCATAATGTTGCTCCATCTGTGACAACAGTAAGGACCTTGTATAGGAGGCATAAGACAACTGACTTGCCTCTTGGGCCATTAATAAAATGTTTCATCAGGGCAGAAGAAGGAAAGAATGCAATACTGATCCAGTATCTGAATTGCACAATATCTAATCAGGAAACCTGGTTTCAATTCCCGATTTCAAGGCTGACCAAACAGTGTGACCCTATGCAATTACATTTCTCCACTGTGCCTTCTTTTCCATGATTACCACATTTGCGACCACCCTAAAATAGTTTAGGATGCACACTGTACAACAACTCTTATGTATGGTCAAATAGACCATAATGTTCCATCTGTAAAAATAACAGGTTTACATAGCAGGAAACAAGGCAACTGACGAGTTATTAATAAAATTGTCACAGCAGAAAGGGTGTGGTTCACTAATTTTAATAAAGGCCGCTAAAAACAGTGATATCATCTAAGTTGCTAAAGTGAAACAACCCAAAATACACTTTTTTATGTAAAAGTTAGTATCTCAGCTATAAATAAAGTGACAATCACCGCATTTGTAGAAGAGAGGGGGGTCCAAGCTGATCCAAGAGCTATTCTGTGAAGCTTCCATGGCACTGCTTATACAGACAGGATGCGATGCAGATGGGGCTTCAGGGAATTATGGAATCCAGAGGGCACTGCCTCACTAGCACTGCCCTATTGGTATTAGCAACGAAGCACAGGATGTTTGGTGTTGGGTGTATAGTTCACGGATTCAAGGAGCATGCACTCCTGCTGCCCACACTCAGTCAGTTGTGAGTGTGGCTTGGCGGCATGGGGCCAACCTGTTTTATATTGCAGGCTGCAAGTTAAATGACTTGTCCTAGGAAACATGCTGCATACTGACAACCTGGCCAATAGCCTATTGCGAGTCCTGCCCCATCACCCCTCCCCCTTCTGAGGCTGATGAACATGCCCTATTAAGCAAGGGTTGTTCCACAATATTTGATGTGAGATACCTATATTATTGGGAAAGTCTCCTCACCCCACAGAGGCAATATTCAAACACCAAAACAAGCCGATGGAAAAGAGAAGGGGCCATTGCTTTGTCTCCTGTATTTAATCTTGAGGTAGGGAGACACCATTAAAAACATTTTGCTCTAACCCACCTAGAATTGCAATATAAGTCTAACAGTTTAACAAAGGAAGAAAATAAATGGCGAGATGACATAACCTCACCCAAACTAGGGAATCCAATAACTAGGAGACTGTACAACTAGTAAACAGTAGTACTCTTGAATGCATTCCAATGCAAGATATGGAAACCCGGTGTTGAAGAGTACCACACTAGGTAGGTGAAGGTTCAACCTAAAGGAGTACATGAATGTATGATAAATCTATAAAGGGTTGGGCTATTTCTTCCAGGAGTTTTGTACTTCCTTATGTTTATGTCTGTTTACCAAAATTATGCGAGAGTCCTTTAACGCCTCTCACTCACTCTTTAGTGCATTAGCTATCAGTGTATTACATGTCCTGTATGTGTGAAACAATCAAGTGACATTCCTTCTGCTGCTGCCACTTGTTCTTAACTTATTTTTTGTGTTAGGGAAGGTTCAGGGCTTTAAGTTAGATAAAATAACTGGGGGTCTGTAAAAGCAGATCGCCAAAAAGGTGTGACCAGGAGTACTTTACAAGGGGTGTGGTCTATGTCATTAGGGGTGTGACCTAAATCAAGTAAATTTAGAATCCTGTGCCTCACAAATTATTAAAGTCAGCATGCTGCCTGAGAAGCTAGAAGGTGCAAGGACACCAGCGCACAGGCCAACAAATTAACAAAAGGCTGAAAGCAAATCCAGCCAGGTTTAAAAGAGATAAAGTGGCCTTCTACCATTTGAGAAATATTCACATTAATATTTTGCTTTTACCTTTGGAGACTCGGCCACGGTCCTGCTGCTCAGAGTGGGTGGGCAAACCATGTAATAATAAAAAACTATATTTTCATTACTAATCTCCCTATCAGACTTAGTGTTGCTGATCTGATATACACAGTTCTTTATTTCAGCTTGATAAGAATAAAATGCTATCCACAGAGCCTGAAAGGGACCCATTTCAGTCACCCTTTTTAGTTCAAGCCTAGGCAGCACGCATGCGCTGTCTGCAAGACCTGTTTTATTCAATAAAACAAGTTTGTTCCCGCTTGCTGCATACCATAGGTTGACTCCAGTGTCGCTCTTCGTTGCTGCCTCCTAACTGGTTCACGAAGCCAATGCCTCACTTCCGTTCAAGGCTGAGGAGAACCAGCCAAGTACAGTTTCCTTATGCCGTGATTCTTTATATGTTGTTTGGGAGAACTTTTTTTTTAATGGTTTCCTGCCTGTGCATGTCAAAGCGAAGGTGACGGGAGGCTCAGCCAGTGACTGTCATACATGCCACGCTGCTCCTCCCCTACCTCCTCTTATACTGCGAGTCCCTTCTGCCATTTAGCGCACCCTGGCCTTCTCCTGCTCAGTAGAATGTGGCAGTAGTTGTACCCCCTAAATCACCCCCCCAACCCCTCCCCTCCTCCCGTTGGCTCCATTAGTGCAGCACATAGCGAAGGAGACAGTAGGCTCAGCTTGTAAGTAGAAGGAAACCTCCGGAGCAAATCAAACAACTTCACCAGACACTAACAGCTCACAGCTGACACACTGTTCTTGCTCATTTAGGGCATTTTAAAATTATCTTAGGCTGTAGTCATCTGAACACACCGAATTCACTTTGCTTTGTCAGGCCTGCTTTCAGATCCAAGAGATAGGGGTGAATATTTATCATCTGTGCTCCAGCAGCGAAGCAGATATGCATTGTCGGGCTAAATCAAATCATTGTAGAAGGAAACTCCAGCAGTTGTTTGATTTGGCTAACCACGGAGTTTAGAAGACACCAACAAAAGCTGAAAACTGCAGACTACAGTCATAAGCATCATTGGGCTTAAGAACATTTACTTTCAGCATTTTTGCTTTTACTTGGATCGAAGGTTAAGATGAAGTTGTGTGTGACTACTGAGCCAGAGTGGTCCAAATGCCTAAGCTTTTACAAGCAAAACTACAAGCCCCACAAACCACATGCTGTTGCCTGAAAAAAATAGATGATATTACCCTATGTTTTAGTGCCAAAGTGCAGAGTTGTGAAATGCAAAATAAAATTTAGTTCGTGGTTTTCTCTCAATTTTTTCTTGTAGGCAATCATGGGTTAAACAGCCCAGAGGGTGCCAGGCCAGAGATAGCCTTTCAGATGCAAATGACTGCATCTATTGTTAATGGGATTACACTAACACTGCTTGGAATACCTGCTTGCTAAAAGGACCTATTTAGCAGAACAATGCCAGCATCTGCAAGTTAGAGTGTCTAGAGACACAGAAAATAAAAATAATGACCTTTCACCCCCTCTTATCCAGCCCATCTAGGGTATTTGCATGATCTAGGGAGTGCACTCACAACACCGCTGTGAATGTGATGCACCTTACCTGCCCTCCCGGAGCCTCTTAAAGTGAAGACTGCAGCCCTTATGACACTCCTCACTCTGGGCAACCTTTTGGATTGATGTTTAGCGGCGATGCCTAAGCCGCGAGGAGGAACCGCCGCTGAGTAGCGGACCTGAGACGCCAAGAGCACCTGGCGTTTTGAGCAGGGCGGAATAATGCCTAAAAGTGAGTGACACGATATTGCAGCGATTGGACAATTTCCGTTTGCCCACTGAGGATTTCAATGCTATAACATTGGGATACATGACAACACCCACTAGGGAAGTAATGAGGGTGCTGGAACTGCGAAGACCATAATGCCGAGTTGCATACGCCCACTGAGGCAGAGGACACGCCCATCTGGGCTGGGTTCATTCAAATAAACGCAGGTGATCAACACTCATGTTGCCGTGGTGTCTTTGCTGATGGCTTGTGAACAAGGAGTTTTCCGAAACGCGTCAAGCCTATTGATTCTTTTAAGCGGAGTGTCATAAGGACTGCAGTCCTCACTTTAAGAGGCTCCGGGAGGAGGGCCTCCTCACTCTGGGCAAGCTTTTGGATTGATATATATATATATGAATATAGGTGCTCCCACCCCTGTTCATATATATATATTACCTACTGGCGGTCGCCAGTAGGTAGTTATAGTTAGGACCTAGTTTCCATAGGAAAAGCGTTTTTTGTTTCCCCAATAACTTTGGCGCCGGATGACGAATCATCGCAAAATTTTCAAAACTAGTGGGGCGCTCCGGTCAGCTCCTGTCTTGAAAGTTTCGGGGTGATTCGGCACGCGGCGGCCGAGAAAAAAGGGGGGTCCCAAAACGTGTTTTCTCCATGTTAATTCCCATAGGAAACTTTAGACAAGGCAACAGCCCGAACTGCTGAACGGAATTAAACCAAATTTGGCAAAAAGGTAGTGCTTGGTTCAAAAAGCGCCCTTTTTTTAAATGGTGTAAATCTGTTCAGTAGTTGCAGAGAAAATCAAAAAATAGAGGTCAAAAATCAATTTCCCATAGGAAACTTTAGACACGGTTACAGCTAAAACTGCTGAACGGAATTACACCAAATTTGGCAAAAAGGTAGTGCTTGGTTCAGAAAGCGCCCTTTTTTAAAATGGTGTAAATCCGTTCAGTAGTTGCTGAGAAAATCAAAAATAAAAGTTTCGATATTTAGAGGCACGGAGGATCCGCGGACCCTCCCGACCACGAGCTTTATTCTAATTGGCTGTCAACACTCCAAACCAGGAAGTGTTGGCAGCCATCTTGTGACTCGGTAGAACCGAGTCACAAGAAAACAGAAAAACAAACGCGAAAAACAAGAAAAGGGGGCAGGGTAGAAACACCCTGACCCCTAGGCCTACTTAGGGGTCCCACAAGGACCCCCAGGGCCCAAAAAGCATTTTTTTTTTTTTAAATCGGCAAAATGCGTGCCGGATCCGGCCGCGAAACTAAAAAACGAGCGCGGCCTCCCGCGCTTCGTTATTATTTAGCCCCCGGGTGGGCCAAGTCCCGGGGGCAGTGACAAAAAAAATGTGTGGGGGGGGCCCCAATCCCCCCCCACACTGCCCCGGGGACCGCCACCTCCCCAGGGCTTCTATTATAAGTTGATGTCATCAGTGATGTCACTGACCATGTCATGAGTGATGTAATATGTGACGTCATCAGCAGTGCATTGCGGGGGAGCGAGTTATAGTTAGCTGAACTAACTATAACGGGCGAATTTCTATGGTTTTGTACGAGTGAAATGTCCAACTAACTATAACTGTCCCTAAAACCTATGGTTTTTTCAGTGAATTTCAAAGGTTTTTTAAATGCTAATTTCTAACTATAACGTGCCTGAAACCTACGGTTTTTTCAGTGAATATATATATATATAGATATAGATATACACAACACTTCAACAGCTATACTGAACTATGTGTCATTTATTTCAGTGAGACATACATTCCGTTTAACAGCTATCTATGTGATGCATGCCATATACCATGAGGGCGGGTGTCTGGTGGGGAGGGAGCAGATGGGCACTAGTGTTTGTATAGATTCACAAACATGGCTTCAATGCTCTTTGGCAAAGCATAGATTCTCCTATGTGAATTCAGCATAGACAATTCACTGTTTCATATCTCCCGCTCCCTGCCCTCATTTTCTTTAATGAAAACTGTCACAGTAAGAGTGGGGAGACTCCCAGAATCCTATTTCGCCACCGTACGGTACTCCTTCGAATCTGTCCATGCATGACTTGGTCCTCCTTGTTGGCTTTTTTCAGCCCGTCATTCCTCCATTTACATTACATCTCTCTTTCCATTGGTGGGGCCTTGTTGCCCGTCAGCTTTTGCTTCTGGGCTGTGCTCGTACATCTCCTCATTCTGCCCATCACCATACTGATTCAGTGCAGTTCGACTGCTTTTTTGCGCTTGTCCCTTGTCTTTTTTTCAGGGATTGGGCTTTTTTTACTGTGTGTAAATAAAACAACTGTTCTTATTTTCTTTTTCTTTTTTGTTAAATAGTTTTTATTGAAGATTGAGAGAGTAGTAACAGTATACATAAAAAAATGATCTAACAAGGTTATCTATATGACAAACAGTATAACTGTTAGCTAAGCTAAAACAGAGAAAGAAAAATAAAGTGGAAGCAATCTGATTATTAAATATGATGAATTCAAAACATTTAAAACAAACACAAAAAAAAATACATAAGAAGAAGAATAAAGGAGGAAAAGGGGAGGAGAAGAGGAGTAATAAAGAAAAGAGGGGAAGAAAGGAGAAAGGCTAAGGGAGAAGGGGAGATAAAATAACTAAGATATAGGTGCATGTGGAGTTAGAAAAGTAGTGAAAGGTAACCAATATAAATCAGATTTAATTTTCTGATGTAGCGAGGTAGAAGAAATTTAAGAAATTCTATGCTGATCACAAATTAGATTCCACCATGTTAACATAGATAATTTAGAGGTATCTTTCCAACAAGAAAGCATGACCTTAAAACCAAGTGCAATAAAAAGGTCAAATAATACGAGTTTAGGCAAAAAGTGGTCAAAATCAGATCATATGGTTCCAAAGAAAACATTTTGGATGGATAATGGAATATTACATTGAAAGATCTTTGTAAGGGTGGGCGGAGTTGGCGGAGTTGTACTTTGCGGAATTCAGCGTAGTTGCAGAAAAACTCCACAGAGTTCCGCTCGAAAACAGGGTATTAGGTAAAGCAAAATATATTCCTTTCATCGCTGCCACCCATTAAAGTAACCGGGCCAGTGGGAGGCACTTCGGGCCTCAATGCTTTGCAGACCCTCCTATTCACCATACAAGAACCACAGAGCTACAGCCACCTCGTTCCCTCCCTCAGCTCATTAAAAAAAAGCACACTGACCGAGTGAGGGACACCGGACTCAGCGCTGCCCGGGTCTTTGAAGAAAAAAAGCGGAGGCCTCTGTGATCCAGTTCACCGATCACCAGCAGCAGCGGGAGAAAGCAGCGGTGGAAATAAAAGACAGACATGCCTGCTGCGGTCTGTTTGTCTAATTCTGATTGTACCGCCGCCATCTTGGGGTGGTAGCATATTCTTCTAGCCTGCCACTAAACATTACACATAAGTCTACACAGCGACTTTTAGCTCCAACACTTATTCTTGTGTGTAGCACAGAAATGAGCCACGGTTCACCCACCTCTCTCTGATGCTCCAGGCAGCTTGCAAGTCAGACTCGTGACAGGACACTGCAGAGCCCGGTGCGTGCTCCATGCTCCCTCCTCTTTGCTTCTCCCTGCTCCTTGCAGTGGGCCAATGCAGGGAGGGGTGAACTACAGCTCTTTAAGAGAGCAGCGCATGGGCACACGCAATAAAACAAGAGCACTGCCCAGGTCCCCGCACAAAGAGGATGTTGTTTGGAGGGCATTGTGCATCTCTGCTTTTTTGCAGCAGTAAACTACATTCCGCTGGCGGTGGGTGGAGTTTTTGGGTGAACTCCGTGCTCCAAGCGGAGCGCCGAGTGGCAAAAACCACAAACTCCGCCGGCGGAACGGAGCCCACCGTTAGATCTTTGAGCAGTTGGACCAAATAGATTTCCAAAACTTAAACACATGAGAACAATCGTATAGTAGATGGGTTAAAGTACCATTTGATGAGGAACATGTCCAACATAGTGGGGAAGTAGAATGGTCAATTTTATGGATAAATGAGGGAGTAATAACAGCTCTATTATAAACAAAAAACATAAACTGAGTGATACTGGCAGCTATGGAGGTATTCAAAATTTTAAGCCATAGTTTATCCCACTGATGTACAGAAAATGATACAGAAAGGTCACTCTCCCACAACAATTCAATAGAGTTTTTAAATCTTACAAAAGTTGGTCCTAATACCATATATATATATATATATATATATATATATATATATATATATATATATATATATATATATATATATATATATATATATATCTACTGGCGGTCGCCAGTAGATAGTTATAGTTAGGACCTATTTTCCATAGGAAGTCCGCGACATTCTATTTGAAATAACTCTTGCGTCGGTTGACGAATCTTTGCGAAATTTTCAAACTTTATGGCCCGCTCCGGTCCGCTCCTACCCTGAAAGTCTCAGGGTGATTCGTCAAGCGGGGGCCGAGAAAAAGGGGGTCCCAAAACGTGTTTTCCCCATTCATTTTCCCATAGGAAACTTTAGACACGGCTACAGCCCGAACTGCTGAACGGAATTACACCAAATTTGGCAAAGAGGTAGTTCTTGGTTCAGAAAGAACCCTTTTGTTAAATGGTGTAAATCCGTTCAGTAGTTGTGGAGAAATTAAAAAATAAGAGTAAAAAAATCAATTTCCCATAGGAAACTTTAGACACGGCTACAGCCTGAACTGCTGAACGGAATTACACCAAATTTGGCAAAGAGGTAGTTCTTGGTTCAGAAAGAACCCTTTTGTTAAATGGTGTAAATCCGTTCAGTAGTTGCTGAGAAAATCAAAAGTAAAAGTACATATATATCTATGGCCGCGTCAGATTCGCGCACCCTCCCGATCACGAGCTGTCTGCTAATTGGCTGTCAACACTCCAAACCAGGAAGTGTTGGCAGCCATCTTGTTCCTCAGTAGAACCGAGGAACAAGAAAGCAGTAAAAAAAGTGCGCAAAACGCACAAAGGGGGCAGGGTAGAAACACCCTGACCCCGTAGGTCTGCTCAGGGGGTCCCACAAGGACCCCTGGGCAGAAAAAGCATTTTTTTTTTAATCGGCAGGATGCGCTCAGGGAGCGCGAATCCTGCCGAAAAAAAAATCGAAGGGCGGTCTCTCGCGCTTCGATTGTATTTTGCTCCCCGGGTGGCCCAAGTCCCGGGGGCATGGTGGGGGTTAAATTTATGTATGGGGGGCCTCAAAGGGCCCCCAAGCCCGAGGGACCGCCACCCCCGGGGCTTTCTTTTAAAATGGTGCGGGAGGGCTCTGAGCCCTCCCGCAGCCCCGAGGACCACCACCTCCCGGGGCTTCTTTTATTTACTTTTTCCTGTGTGGGGGGGCTCGAGCCCCCACACGCCCGGGGACCGCCACCTCCCCGGGGCACTAACAAATTAAAATGGGGGTCCGTTTTGGACCCCCGAAGCCGGGGACCACCACCTCCCCGGGGCTTTGCTGATGTGGGGAGGGGCCGCGCGGCCCCCTCCTGGAGCCTGTGGTGGCCCTGGGGACCGCCACCCCCAGGGCTCGGCTCCTGCAGTGTCCCGGGTGCCCACCCCGGGACACTGCTGTCTGCAATGACAGGACGGGAGCCTCGCGGCTCCCGTCCTGTCATTGCAAACTGCTTTGGATATTGGAAGAGAGAGAAACCTGCTCTCTCTTACAATATCCAAAGCACATTGCTTTTCCACACGGGGAGCAGCATGTTAGCTGCTCCCCATGTGGAAAAGCAATGCCGGCTCCCTTAGGACACGGGGAGCCGGCGGGACTGTGGGGGTTTGGGGACCCCCACGGTCCCCAACCAGAGGCCAGGCCCCGGGGATGGGGTCCCCGGGGCCATAAGTGGCCCGGGAGGGGGGCCACGCGGCCCCCTCCCCAGAAATTATAAAAAAAAAAAAAAGGCCTGCCCCGGGGATGGGGTCCCCGGGGCAAAAGGAGGCCTGAGGAGGGGGCCACGCAGCCCCCTCCTTAAAAAGGAATGTTAAAGTGTGGCCATGCCCGGGGGATGGGGTCCCCGGGGCAGTTTTCGGCCAGGAGAGGGGCCACGCGGCCCCCTTCCAGTTTAATTTTAATTAAAAAAAAGGGGGTAAGGCCCTGGGGGATGGGGTCCCCAGGGCCCAAAAATAAGAAAAAGGAAGGGGGGCCACACAGCCCCCTTCAGGGAAAAAAACCGCAAAAAAACGATCGGCCCGCAGGCCCCGCCCCCTTCCTTCACCACTCTGCAAATGCGCCCCCTGGCGCGTTTGCAGATGGGGAAGTAATTCCCCTTGAATACTGGGGGTCCCTGGGGGCCAACTAGCCCACCAGGAACCTCCAGTATGCGCCAGGGGGCTGCGTTGCAGAGAGGTGTACAGAGGCCACGCCCCTTTATACACCTCTCTGCAACGCAGCTCTGTGGCGCTTTTTGGAGGTACATGGTGGGCTAGTTGGCTCCCAGGAACCCTCAGGATTCAAGGGGACTTAATCCCCCAACTTAAAACGCGCCACGGGGCGCGTTTGCACAGTGGTGAAGGGAGGGCGGGGCTTCAGGTGACATGTGTGCAAACAGGCCCCGTGGCGCGTTTTAAGATGGGGAATTAAATCCCCTTCAATCCTGAGGGTCCCTGGGGGCCAACTAGCGCAACAGGTACATCCAGAAAGCGCCACAGAGCTGCGTTGCAGAGAGGTGTAAAAGGGGTGTGGCCTCTCTACACGTCTCTGCAACGCAGCCCCTGGCGCATACTGGAGGTTCCTGGTGGGCTAGTTGGCCCCTAGGGACCCTCATGATTCAAGGGGACTTAATCCCCCAACTTAAAACGCGCCACGGGCACGTTTGCACAGATGTCACCTCAGGCCCCGCCCCTACCTTCACCATTGTGCAAATATTCCTCTAAAATCTGCCGAACTACGAATTCGGATTTACTCACCTGTTATCAGGAGAGACCTCAGTGCTGCATCTTTCAGCCCAGTACTAATCCTGAAAAGTAATTTTAACCGTACTTACCAGTAACTTGAATTTCCTTCCATAGGATATCATTGCCTGCTTTTTGCTGAAAAAGTTTCTAAGTGTTGATTTTTGAAACATACAAATATTCCTCTAAAATCAGCCGAAATACGAATTCCGATTTACTCACCTGTTATCAGGAGAGACCTCAGTGCTGTATCTTTCAGCCCAGTACTGGTCCTGAAAAGTAATTTTAACCGTACTTACCAGTAACTTGAATTTCCTTCCATAGGCTAACATTGACTGGTTTCACTTGGAAATTCTTCTAAGTGTGGAGTTTTGGAACTTTAAAATATTCCTCTAAAATCAGCCGAAATACGAATTCAGATTTACTCACCTGTTATCAGGAGAGACCTCAGTGCTGCATCTTTCAGCCCAGTACTGATCCTCAAAAGTAATTTTAACCGTACTTACCAGTAACTTGAATTTCCTTCCATAGGATATCATTGTCTGCTTTTTGCTGAAAAAGTTTCTAAGTGTTGATTTTTGAAACATACAAATATTCCTCTAAAATCAGCCGAAATACAAATTCCGATTTACTCACCTGTTATCAGGAGAGACCTCAGTGCTGTATCTTTCAGCCCAGTACTGGTCCTGAAAAGTAATTTTAACCGTACTTACCAGTAATTTGAATTTCCTTCCATAGGCTAACATTGACTGGTTTCACTTGGAAATTCTTCTAAGTGTGGAGTTTTGGAACTTTAAAATATTCCTCTAAAATCAGCAGAACTACGAATTCCGATTTACTCACCTGTTATCAGGAGAGACCTCAGTGCTGCATCTTTTAGCCCAGCACTGACCCTGAAAAGTAATTTTAACCGTACTTACCAGTAACTTATATTTTCTTCCATAGGAATCCATTGTCTGGTTTTCAACTGAAAAGTTTCAAAGTGTCGATTTTCACAAACTACAAATATTCCTTAAAAATCGCCTGTATGACTTAAACGCATTCTTTCAACTGTTTACAGGAGATGCACCAGTGCTGGATCCAGGATCCAACACTGAGTAAGAAAAAGTAACGAAAACGCTTTTACTCAACTGTTTACAGGAGATGTCCCAGGACTGAATCTAGGATCCAGTCCTGTGGTTAGAAAAAGTAATCCATAAAGTAACTAATTGCATTTAACTAGAAATTCACATTGAGCTCAATGTTGAATTGTGTTTGAAATTGTGTTGCCCATTGCAACAACTGTAACTACTGTACTTAAAGTCTATTGCCTATTTGCAAAGTATTTAAACTAAAGTAATTCATTCTGAGAAAGTATATTTTGTAATGCAATGTATAATGTAATTACAATGTAATTTAAAAAATAAAATATGTAAAAATAAATAGTTTAAAAAAATGTAGTAAATCAGTATCAAAAAAATAAATATAAAAATTAATACATTTAAAAATTGTCATTTACAAAACCTTTGAAATTCACTGAAAAAACCATAGGTTTCAGGCACGTTATAGTTAGAAATTAGCATTTAAAAAACCTTTGAAATTCACTGAAAAAAACCATAGGTTTCAGACACGTTATAGTTAGAAATTAGCATTTAAAAAACCTTTGAAATTCACTGAAAAAACCATAGGTTTTAGGGACAGTTATAGTTAGTTGGACATTTCACTCGTACAAAACCATAGAAATTCCCCGTTATAGTTAGTTCAGCTAACTATAACTCGCACCCCTGCAATGCACTGCTGATGACGTCACATATTACATCACTCATGACATGGTCAGTGACATCACTGATGACATCACTGATTGTTTTATGAATGAAAAACTTTAGGGCCAAATCCAAGCCAATGGAGAGTAGTGAACATTAATTAATTGCCAATTAATTAATGCGGTCATATGCCTTTTCGGCATCAAGAGATAAGGCTGCAAGAGGAGAGTGATATTTCTTTCCAAGTGCAAGAATGTTCGAGGACACTCTGGCGTTATCCGCAGCAAGTCTACCCTTAATAAAGCCAGATCGGTTAGGTTTAACAAGAAGGGGAATAACATTTTTGAGTCGAGATGCTAGAATGTTGGCAAATATTTTACAATCATAGTTGATAATGAAATGGGACGGTAGTTTTTAAAGATCCTTGTCTGGTTGACAATAAGGGCTTCCAAAAGGGAGCAACTGACCTTTGAGCTGAATAGAAAAGAGTTAAAAAGCTCAAGTAATTTAGGGGCAAAAAAGAGGAAAAAGAAGATATTTGTTCAATAGAGATACTTTCTGGCCCTTGAGCTTTGGCTTTCTTTATAGACTTGATAGCATCAATAACCTCTTGAAGAGTTATATCATCTACAAGAGCATTACATGTTATCGGGGATAGAAGGGGGATTGGGAAGATCATCATTAAAAGTCTTTATGTTTCATTCTGAGGGAGTGGTATTGTCTGTATAAAGTGATTCATAGTAAGCCAGAAAAGCATTAGTAATATCTAGGTCAGAGGTCGCAGTATTATTGGTGAGTTCATTACTGATAGGTTCAATATTTTTTCATTCCAATTTAATTTTTAAATAATTAGCAAGCATTTTACCAGCTTTGTTTTGACCTCCATGAAACTTAGCTTTAACTTTGGGAAGGATATTACATGCATCATTAGTAGCAAATCTATTGAGGGTTGACTTAGCTTTAATCAATTCCTGCATGCAAGCATGAGGAGGATTGAAAAGTAAAGTAAGTATACTCAAGTGTTTTAATATGTTGAAGAGTCGAAAGGTATTGGGAATTTAACTTCTTTTTGTGCTGAATAAGCAATAGTAAAGGTCCTAAAAGGGGCTTTGAAAGCATCCCAATTGTTATGAATGGAAGTGTCACTAGATTGGTTAAATTGAAAAAAATTATTGAATGAATGCAGTGTCTTCCACAATAAAATTTTGATCTAACAACAGGGAATAGTTAAATCTCCAACAGCCATGTTTAGAGTTATTAAGAGGTGGATCAAAAGAAGATAAAACAGGGACATGATCAGAAATAAAAAAAGAACCAATTTCTGATGATTTAATGTAAAGAAGTAAGGATTTAGAAACTAAAATATAATCAATTCTGGTCATGGTATGGTGAACATTGGAAAAAAACGTAAATTCACATGTATCAGGATTACAAGTTTTCCAGACATCAAAAAAAGGACGACTGGTAATAGCACATTGGAATGCTTTATGGGACTTATCAGGTTTAAATTTACAGTTATATTTCCTATCTGTAAAAGTGTCTAACCACTCATTGAAATCACCAGCAACAATAATGTTGGGATTATCAATGGAAACCAGTTTTGATTTGATACTATGCCAGAATTCAGGGTTAGATTTTACAGGGCCATAGATATTGAAAAAGAAATGTGTTTGTTGTAAATAATAGCATTAAGCAATACCCATCATCCGTTTGTGTCACTTCTGTTGATAGAGTCTGTACATTTAACAACTTATGGCATAATATAGCAACACCACCCTTACTATTAATGGCAGGAGAAAAAACAACCTGGCCAACCCATTGGCATTTCAACTGAAGGGATTCAACATCAATACAATGAGTTTCCTGTAAAAAAAGCAATATGTGAGTTTTGACAAATGAGAAAGTACCTATTGACACTTGACAGGATATCCCAGACCACGAGACAACGTTAAACATATTGAGGAATGAGATTGGGGAAACAGGAACATGGAAGACAAGCTGCAAAAATGGAATGGGAAACAAAAAGACACCATGTATTAACAATAATGTGGCATTGAAGCAATGTGAACAAAATAATGAGAAGAGACCAATAAACACTCACGTAATCACAGAAAGGAGAAGAAGGAAGCTGGAAAAAAGGATAGAGAATAGACAAAAGAATAAGGAGACAGATCAAGAATAGGAATCCAGATCTTAGAAGAAGAGCAATGAAAATGAGCATGAGGCGTGTCAGCACCAAAGCAAGAGCAGCAGAGATACTGAGAGAAAAAAAAGATATATAGAAGGCGCCATACACTCAAGAACTGTGGAAGAAACTAATCAAATATGCGCAAAACCAAATTCTCAATAGTGTCCATGGTATTAGACGAAACGAAACATTCTGAAGAAGTGTTTTCAGTTTTACAGGATCATCAAAAGATCTTGAAGTGCCCTTGTAGGTAATTTTACAGATACATGGATGTAGAATACCATAAGAAATTTTCAATTGTCTCAATTGAGGTCGTAGGGCGAGAAATTCTTTTCATCTGGTGTTCGTAGCGGTAGAAAGATCTTGCGAAATGTAAATGTTGTGACCAGACCAAGTCAGTCAACTTTTCTCTTTGGTAGCTTTCAGGATCTGTAGAAGACCTGTGAATTCCAGAAGAGCATGATAATAGCTCTAGCTCAAGAAGAGTGGTCGGACAAAATGGTGAGCTTATTGGATATTGAGAGAAGGAGTGTTGGGAAGACCAAGATCAGGTATAAACTTTTTCAAGAAGAGAAGAAGGTCAGGACCCTCAAGGTTCCCCGGCAAACCATATAAGCGAAGATTATTGTGTCTATTTCTGTTTTCAAGGTCTTCAGTATGAAGCTTAAGTTTGAGAATTCCTTGTGCAAGAAAAGGAATCTTAGAAGCCACATCTTTAAGATTAATAACACGCTGCTCCAAATTAAACAACTTACTCTCCATAACAATCCATTGGTCTTCTATCTGTTGAAATTTTTCATTACTGGCGCACATAAAAGCCTTTAGAGCTCTCACCTCATCAAGAATATTGTCCAGAACAGGGTTGTAGGAGGACATGACCGGCGAGGAAGGATAATTTTTTGCCCTTTTAGGTTTCCTGCCAGAAAAATAAGACTTTGCCATAGGAGCCGGATCAGTAGCCATTTTAACGTAATGTATGGAACAATAAGGAGACCTGTGAGAAGGCCTTGTTCTGCCCATACAACGTAGAGAGAGCATGAAGAAAAATTCCAGTCAATAAAATCCATCATTCTTTTGCTCACCATGCCATCCCAGTTTAGACCTGGCCGTATGCAAATCAGTCTTGACCCTGCACCCAATGGGAACAGTCCAGCCAGGTCCTCCCTGGACCGGAAAAAAGCATTCTAGGACCGATTTCGGGGTTTCACCCCTCATCAGTCAGGATTTGTTCTGCATTCCGTCCATCAACTGTGTGTCTTTTGCTTTCTCGCCCTAAGTGAGCCGGGTATGCCCAGACGTGGGTCCCGGGCTCACTGTGTCACTGGAGTTAAGCTATCCTGGCTGATGAGGGGTGAAACCCTGAAACCGGTCCTAGGATGCTTGTGTCCGGTCCAGGGAGGATCTGGCATGGCAGTTTGGGCTGGACTGTTCCCATGAGGCACAGGGTCAAGGCTAATTTGCATATGGCCAGGTCTAAACTGGGGTGGCATAGTGAGCAAAAGAATGATGGATTTAACCCAGATCTCTTGACTGGGGGTGAATGTTTTGATTTGTTCTGCATTCCGTCCATCAACTGTGTGTCTTTTGCAATATAATAGAGAAGCAGATTCCCAGGGAGGAATAATACCTCTAGGCCATCAGTATAATAGAAAAATGGAAACATAGACGCAAAATATTCCTGTGAGAAAAACAGCAGTGAGGAATAACCATGAGAACTCACAGCATTTTGTCACAAATGAGGAGGAAACCAGTAGTACTGTAGATGTAAAAATAATGTGCTTGAAGAAGGACTCAGTATGAGCTTGAAAACAGAGGTGCAAGCAGTGCGCTAATAAATATGTAAATTAGCACAGCCTGAGTGTCAGGAAAGAAAAAGGCAAACAAAATTCACAGGCAAAAAGCATGTATTCCAAGGCTTCTTGAAGCATACATTGTGGCAAGAGTCCAATGTGGCAGAGAGAGGGCAGTAGAAGGCACATAATGCGAGCGGCGTGGTAACGAAATGGCAACCGCTTGTGTTTGACAGGAAAAGAGCGCCGCACCTCCCGGATACACAGAAGGCTCCTCACCAGCCTCACACCGACGCAAAGTGTTGCGGAGGCACCAAGGAGCTTGAAGGCGAGTCGCAATCAGGTAGGTGCAGTCACAAGGAGGCAAAAATAAAACATATTTCTCCATGTCGAGACGGAGCTCAGGAGTCGGCCGCCATCTTGCTTGGCGCGGAAGCCAAGCCCCCTGTTCTTATTTTCTAAGACATATGTTCGTATCCAAGTTGTTATAGATACCTCTTTCTTTTTCTTTATGACCAGGTTATCACATGTCTATAAAATCTCATGGGCATCCATCTGTTTGAAAAGAATAATGCTTTGTTGTTCCTGTGTGCAGGTCCAGAATGGTGCAAAGTCACTCATCGTTCCATGGAAAATCCCTGTTTTATTGTAGAACTTTCAATCCCCCACTAAACAAGCATTGACAATGCCAATAGGTCTGGGTCTAATGTTCGAAAATGTGCAGCGTTCGCATATCAGAGGATAAGCGGAGAAGGGAGCTAGTGGGTGCAGCTAGAGATGGGTGTAATTGTAAAGTAGTCTCTCATGAAGCTCAGTGAACCACAAGAGAGGAGGCAGAAGCATGCTATAAGGCAGCCAATAGCATTAGGTGAGAGATGAGTACTTAACAAGGCAGAGCCAAGACATGATTGAAAAAGTCTCAAGCCAATGATTGATAGAGGTTGTTCAAAGAAAACGCTCTTAGGTTTTTTTAAAAGACCCTCACCCACTAATGCTAGTTAGTAGCAAGCATCATCATAGGGTTCACACCGGAGACTCCTATTGCATCTGGGTGTGCTGCAACACCTGATTACAGTGGAGCAGATTTTGTTTGATGAATCTCAATTGAAGTGGAAAAGTGTTTTTAAAATTGCCTCTGGGTTACCCACCAATGAAGGTAATTTTAATGATGGTAACCTAGAGCAAGGTATAAAAACAGTGGTGGGTGTGAACTGAGACAGTGATGATCTCTCACATCCAGGTCTACATGTTTCTGCCATTTTAAATTGTATGCCAGTAGGTTATGCATGGCTTTCTTCAGGACCAGTACGCATGCGCGCTAAGGCATGCGATATTTATATGGCAGTGTGTAACTTACGATTTTTGTTTCACTTTTCTTGAGTTTCTGTGGTAAACAAATAAAAAAAGACATCATAGTTATATGGTAGGCATAGGGTAGATGGAGCATGGCCCATGCACTAGCAGCACGTTTAAACCATGCTCTGTGTTCCCAACATGCTGGAACGTCTGCGTTCCTTCGATAAAGATCTCATTGACTTTCTCACTTTGCCACCACAATGCCATCACATGTTGTGAGTTCAATTATATTACAATGACAATGCGGAATGCAGGCGTCTTCCTGCAGTAAGTCAATATAGGCATTCTTATTGGCAGCACGATTTGTGAAACATGCATTGCATGAAAAAGTTCAGGCTTAAAGTGTACATAAACATGTCTACAAAATAGTGGTGTGGAGAACTGTAGCATTACCTTAGCGCTACGAGTGCATTAAGAACAGTGATAATCTTGAAATACATATTTGTCATGCAGTAATCACTCACAACATGGAAGCTCCGAGGAGGCGACCCCTGTAGTCACACAATGTTGGGGACACAAGCATAATCAGAAAAAGCCCTAGTCCCTCAGGGCATCAAAGCTGTTCCAGAATGTTTCCCCCTTACTTGCTTTATCAAAGGTGCTCGCCCATTAGGTACCTACCTCAGGTCCTCTTCAGCTCGGTATCTGACTTCACCTCCAGACACGCCCAACTATATACTATCAGTCAACAGCAGCAAGGAAAGCTTCCGGGTTCACGTCACACCGTGAGCGTCTCACGCACTTGCCAACATTCATGGGCATTTGTCCATGGGCGTGGCTGAAGCTGTTAGTCCCTCCTTGAGGGGAGTGTGTGTTTTAAAATTATACTTAATGTGGCACAGCGCGTGAAAAAAGAGGGTGCATTAGAAAAATAAACATTTAAAAACAAGCTGCACAACAAAACATGGGTTATTAAAAGATGTATAATTCTCATGTGATGTGGAAAATTACTGTGGATATTTATGACAGAGTGCTCCTGAGGTCCATAGTTGTCACAGGAAACCTCATTTCATAATGCTTTGGGACAGGGCATTTAAAAAGCCATTAACCCCTCTATTGGACACAAATGTGACTAGATATATTTAATGCATGTCGTAGAGGTTTTCTTTGGCAGCCATTGGAACTGATGACTAGGTCCTATCATAGTTCTATGGAATTCTAGGGGATATTGTCATGCAGCTCAGTCTTTTGTGTGGACAACTGGTATATCCAACACTGTTATTTTTCAAACAGTAAACTCTATTGATGTCATTGGTAGTGTGAACTCCTCTGAGGAAATGATTAGACGTTTTTGTGGTGTTGCGTCTGCACCAGATGTTGCTGCGATGTTCACACATGCGTGTCTTTATTTTTCTAGTAGTTGAAATCGCATGGGCAAGATATTCGGTACACCACATCCGTTGAGTAGCAGTTTGTGTGTTTCCTTATCATGCATACCCTCCCTGGTTCCAAATTCAGCAATAATCAATAGAAGGAAACAGAATGATGTTATTAGAGTACGAGAATAGTGAAGAAGATAAACAGTTCAACCATTTTGTATTACAGAGAAGATATACTTGCATATAAGTAATTGTAATATATTGTACTCCTACCTAGCGCTTACTAATCTAGTGTGTCTAGGGTGAGTGAATCTGCCAAATCCCTGTACGGTGATTTAACTCCCCATTTCCTCTGGGTAAGTGTCATCAGGCTGCACGTCTTGGTGGAGAGCTGGGCATCTTCATTCGCTTGACGTAAACAGGAATCAGCTGGGCTGGAAATTTTGGCATGGGGCGACCGACCTCTCAGTGCCAGCGGAATGCTCCTCTGATTAAACAAAGGAGTGATATTGTTTATATAATAAACATCATCATTGCTGTAATGCTAAAACCCCATTTAGGCTGCTAATGTTTATTCTAATGTGATGACTATGTCACTGAACGGACAATAAGAAATAACAACATATAGTGAACGTAGCCCTTGTACAGAATGTTAAAGGTATTTGATTATGTGCTTACAAAGTGGAAATGTAAGCAAAGCTTGTTTCAGAGAAAATTATTCTGCACAGGCACGCAAACGTAGGTGTGTCAAATGTCACTGTGTTGAAGAAAGAAGGCAACTTAAAAACGTGAGCATGCAAAATGGTGGTGTTTCTATTCAGGTCTATAATGTGACCACATAACACTCACTCCTTGGATGTGAGATGGCTAAAAAGCTTCCTAAAAATATTTCTAAAAATATATGAAGTGGCATAGACACCTAAAATACAAAGCATCATGCTCTTTTGAGAATAAAAGCATTCAGAAAGCCAAATTTAAAAAGTAATTGAAAAAGTGAATTTAAAAGTGGTGTAATTTAAAACCAATTTAGAATGATAAAAACATAGCCGAATTAAAAGTTCCCACAACTCAAAACTGCCAGATTGTTTATGTGTCATGAGGAGTAGATGAAACATTGCTGTTCCCAGCAACCACAGACGATATTTCCAGAGGCACCAAACGCATCAGGTCCATAGAGCAAACATGTTCCAGCCCATCCTCCTCAGCAGCCGCCAAGGGAGGATCAGCCAGTGCTGAGTCTGCAGAAGACAAGACGGGATCCAGATCACCAGGAGCCGAAGCATCCCAGGAGGGCTCATAGTATGCATTTAGAATCAACGGCAAGCGCAATGGACAATGGCACAAGTGGGCCTTTAGGGGACCCACCAGCAGTTCTATGTTCGGAGATTGAACCAGTTGCGTTCCTAGACATATGTCCAAGCTACACTCGAATGTGCACAACAAACATCGGAAGACGGGCTGCATGCCATGTAGCCAGACAGGCCGGAAGGACAAGAACCAGCGGTCATTCAGTTCCTGAAGTAAGGGTGCGCCAGTGGGCTGTATCATTCATTCACAATACTGGAGCACATGTGGTAGTACCATCCCCATTTGGCCTCATGATGGGATATCCATTGCAGAGATGAAAAAATAAAAGCACAGTCATTAATACTAGGAATAGGACAAGTGGTAAGCCTCTAAAAATGCTTCCAAGCACAGAGTGTATGAATGATGGAATAATTCCAAAGACCATATGGAAAGTACCAACCAACCCTGAGCCAACTGTTTTAAAAAAGTGTGCTACCCCAGAGTACTAGACATGTAAAAAATGTGGTGCACAAGCTCCCCGAAATGGTGTGGGAAATTAGTGCAGAGCAGCAACTGTATCTCAGAAGAAGACCATGCAACTTTAAGATCAAATGTCTCCCATGCAGATGTTAAGGCCACATCCTTCTGGAACAATAAGGGTTTCAGTCTGCTTAAAGCATCAAAGTGCACACTTGAAAGCTTAATCAGAGGCCAAAGCATTGCACTCCTAACGGTGCGGGCAGGTGGAAACAGTACTTGTGTATAACAGGTCACGACCGCAGAAACCGTTACCAGATAGGCAATTCCCTGTATCACCCCACAGCAGCCTTGATTATAAAGCATCAAATAACTCCCATTAGAGAGTAATCTGAAAGCCGTATGGATCACAGCAGCTGGAGAATCCTACTGATAACACAACAAGTTTGCCTTGGGTGCATTATATGTGCTATGAAGAGAAACTTCCCTGCAAACTAAGGAATGTCCCAAGGTACTCTCACAGTTAGTCCCGCTAAGAAAAACCTAAGTCTCATCAGTCCTACATCAGTATTTGAAAAGTAAGACCAATGACTCAGGTACATACCCTTCTCCTAGAGCCTCATATCTGCCCACCTGATGGTGTCGTAAGCAGTATTGGAAGTGAAAGGTCAAAATTGGCAGAGAAATAAAGCCATGGAATATCCAAACCACAGAAGGTATTTCAGCAACAGTGAATTGTAGTTTTTCTAGCTTCTCTATGTGTAACATAGTGCATGTTGTGTCCTTTTTAACCATGATGGTCTGTTGTGAAGTGAGATTGTATGGTAGAAACAAGCTAAAGGCATTAAAGTGTTTCTATGGAACACGACCAGCCCGAAGTGTCTGTAGAATCCAGCTCAGTAACATGATATCCCCAACTGCGACTGCCGATGTGGTAAAGAAGACATGCCACTCTGTATGATGTTGATTGCAGATGACACAATGTTACCCAGAGAGTAAATCCTGGTGGATAAAGTAATCATACCATCATCAATGACTACCAAAGCCCTTTCTAGATTTGCCCTTTCAATTTTGCTCAGTATCTCAGCAGCTTCCTGCTGTGAAACTTTCCCCACTTCATGTATATAGCATACAGAAAGCGCTTTTGATGTGGTCTTCGAAGACCCACCAAGATGTCCTGTAATTCCATGTCATCAGAAAGAAGGGACAAGTTTTATTTCATCTGAGACAAAGTGGATTGTTTAAGCCAATCAAGTCACAATTTCCCAACGCTGTATGTTGTTACCACCCCTGAGTGTTGTGTCTGCACCTAACGTGGGTCGGGCCTATTGATCCTAAACCCTTTTTTGTTGTCAAGAAAACGTGCCTGACATACGTTAGTATCTAACGACCACAATAACTATTCCTCCTGATTGGTTCTTGAAGACCTGTATGTTCCATTGCGAAGGATGCTGTCTAAATTCTCCTCCGTGTAATTTATGAACTGTTGCCAGTTCACAATTTGTGCAAATGTGGGAATGTTTGGTGCATTTAAATCTTCTATCATGGCCAGGCCAAGGCAGGATGTTTGCTGCACAGTTTTGTTCAGGAACATCATTTGGTGTGGTATAAGGTATGCTCTAAATAAAGCCTCATTTCCCTCAACCTGCCAATCTTTTGTTCCCCATATACATTTTGACATTGTCTTTTCAAAAGTAAAACCCTTGGATAGACATCTGGGTAATGAAAGATGCAGAATAAGTCAGCTTGTGTCAGTGAGCATAGTTTTCTTCGCCCGTGAAGGTGAGTTTATAATAATAAGACTCTGAGTCAGCTGGATTGTAAAGAGAAAAATATGCGAACTTCTGTGCAAATGCTTTTGAGCTACCCCGTGGTGGTGAAGGGCAGTGTTCCCATTGTTCGTAATTAAATACTGCGGGGCATATTCTCAAGGAGTCATCGCCGATTTATCGGCACTTTAGCGCCGCAAAAGTGGCGATAGACTTATCGCACTATTCTCAAGCTGGTGCAAACTGCCGATATCGCCAGTTTCCCAGCGATATCCTCCGCAAAAAACATCGCCACGGATGAGAGCGACAACAAAAACTAATGATATGCAGAGTAGGCGTTCCCGTGCAAAAACACACGAAAACACCACTTCGCGATATTCTCAACGACCAGCCAGATCTGCGATGCGACCCAAAAACAGGCGATAAGGCGCGTTAGCAGCAGGGATTTAACACCTGCCTTTTACTGGTGTAAAGCAGGATGACAACCTGCAGCATGAAAGGGAGCCCAGCCCAGAGCCACATCTGAAGTCCAACACATGCCATGGAGCTACTGACCATGCAGCTCGGAGACCCAAGAGGGCCACAACACCCACTGCCACCATCCCCAGGACCCCCCCCGGACTACCATCTAGGCAGCGCAGAACAAGACAGCTGACCTTCCCAAAACGGCATGGCCCCTCAGCCACACAATTGCAGAATGTGGGGAGAGGTGGGAACCAAGTATGTGTGAAGGAGGCAAGTCACCCATGAATAAGAATGTACACAATGCCAAGTGTGGCGGTGATGTGCTGGACAGACTACAGTATGCAGAGCACAGACATGTCCATGTGGACATATACTGCTGGTGTGTGTAGTGTTGTGGACAGTGGACTAAACCATGTTACCTCAGGCAGTGGGGAAGACCCCGGTCATGTATCCGTGTCGTCCCCCCCTGTAAGTGTAAGTGGAGTGGGCTGGTACACCAGGCCAGTGTAGGAGTGTGAATAAATAGGCCGGGGCTCTGGGCGTGGTTCACTTATCGGATGGCCAACGCATCTGCCAGGGAGGTGCCCCTCACCCTGCCACGAGTCCGCCGCCATTACCGCCAGCCTCCTCAGCCGATTGCTGGCATCCGCGACACAGGCCCCCAGCGCACCCAGCGGCACAGCACCGCGGAGTTATGTGTGTACTGACTACTGTCTGCGGCCAACACTGCGGTCAGCAGGGCCCTCAAATCAAATCCAATCCTGACCTGCAAGGACACGTCATCATCTCTGGCTGCACACCCTCTGAGCGCTTCAGGTGCCACCAACTCAGTGCACCACAAGTCATCGCCACGTGGCTGTGGGCCCTTTCTCACCGCTGCCTCTGGCCTACACTGCAGTCAGCAGGGCTCACAATTCAAATTGAGTCTTGATTTATTAATGGCGCAGTCCAGTGGGCAACAGACATTGCTTCCAGTGCGGCCCGCCTGGACGACGCATCATCGCAGGCTGCACACCCGCTGAGCGCTTCAGGTGCCACCAACTCAGTGCACCACAAGTCATCGCCACGTGGCTGTGGGCCCTTGCTGACCGCTTCCTCCGGCCTACACTGCGATCAGCAAGGCTCTCAAATCAAATCCAATCCTGACCAGCGAGGACACGCCATCATCTCTGGCTGCACACCCACTGAGCGCTTCAGGTGCCACCAACTCAGTGCACCACAACACATGTACCCTTTATGATTGAGTTTTGTGCTGTGGACAGCTGACGCAACAATGTCGCCTCAGGCAGTGGGGAAGACCTGGGACGATGATGATGAGGCAGGTGTACCACACCCCACTGCAGCTGCAGCAGAAATATCCCGAAGGGACACAATGATTAACAATCACTGCACATGAGCACGCTCATCTCTGGTGCCCCTACCTCAGTGCACCACAAGTCATGGACCCTTCATGTTTGAATCTTTTGTGTGTGATTCCAGATCTGGTGCTCCTACCTCAGTGCACTGCAAGTCATGGACCCTTTATGATTGAATGTGTGTGTGTAATACGAAGATCACTGTTCTAGTTGTTGCCAGCACCAACCACTCCCTGAGTGCTGGCTTACACTCACCCCACACCCATCCAGCACAGGCATCACTGGACATGTGACCCTGGCAATAAAAAGTGGCCGGGCGCACGTGCCCATAGCCAGTTCCACTATCTATCTAAGTGTGTCCTTGTGGTCATTATGTATGCATGATGGGCCAGGGCCCTACCACCTTACCTTGTGCTGTGGTCTGCGGATGCAACCATGTCACCTCAGGCAGTGTCTAAGACCTTGGACACGTAGCTCTGTCCCCCCCCCTGTAAGTGTAAGCGGAGAGGGCTGGGCCGGCGTACGCCAGGCCAGCATAGGGATGTGAAGGATTTGCCCGCTGCTCTGGGAGTGGTTCGGTTCTGGCCTGGACAAGGAAGTAACTAATGCGTGTGTCTCTGTTGTAGTGTCGGCGCCACCCTGCCCGCAATCGACAATGTTGCAATGTAGCATGCACCCTGAGGGCGGGCTCGCACGAACGGAGAAATGAAGGAGCGCAAGACCGATCGGGGTCTTGGCTTATATATGCCAAGTGTTTTGTGTATCTGTAATGCAGCAGCAAGAGCCAAATGCCTAGACCTACTCGCAGCACGAGTTCAGCCACGCATGGACTCTACATCTGTGTCCGCCCTATCCTTACCATAGGCCTACACTCACGTGGCCGCCCACCTTCAACGGACAACATCACAGTGTGGTTGTCAGGCTTGTGGACATGCGCAGACAGGCATGACAATGGTGTGCCATAGGAGTGCAAGTGATGTAACCACGATGCGCGCACAAGTAAATAGGCTCGGGGGAGGGAGGAGGGAGGAGCAGCTGTGAGGCAACGTAACACACAGTGATGCCGCACATTTGCCACATGTCAAACATGAATCCCAAAGTCGCACACATCCCTTCCCACCCGCAACAAGCCACTTCACATTTCCTGAATGCAAGCAGATGAGAAACTAACATAAGGGATAAAAGCTCCTTTGTCTGAACTATCAGGCGGAAGCACATCTGCACCTCGGACCTCGGAATTGCATGTGCCCGGCACCCCCTGACAGATACTATAGAAGCTGATGTCGATGCCCACACTACGCACAGCCCGACGAAAGACCAACGTATACACACCCCACACACAGAAGTCCTTGCTCGAAGTTATCTTGCATGGAATGGCCTTCACACTTACTCCCACACCATCCCAGGCGTACAACCGTTGCACACTAAAACAACTCATTGATCCGAGCTGTGGCATTTCATCCACAGCATTGGCACAGGTCAGAACAGTGCCGCTTCAACCAGAGCCACTAACGCAATGGCAGAACATCCCGGACACATCCACAACCCCTGTCACGTGGAACTGTACCGTGCACGTATGCTGCATTTACTGGGGGCACTGCCATTGGCAGTGCTGCAGATCAGTTACCGGCTAAGCTTCCACCTTGCCAACGTCACCTGCGTTCAGCCTGTGTTGCATTGTCGATCGTGCATATTCGAGAGGTCCATGGATGTCTGCCTATCCAACAGGACGGTAGCTGAACTGGATTTTGACATGTGTGTGCGCCCCCTGTTGGCCCACGACCAGGAGTGTCACTGTGATACCCGTTTATGGGATGCCTTGATACTTGGCATACATGCTGGTAGCTGGACCTGGGAGATTGCACAACTCCTCGTGTGCAGTGACCACATTGAACCGCTCCCCTATTGGGCTGTAGTGCTAATTGGTGAAAGGGGTGGACGCAGCACATCTGTCCGGACCTGCTAATGGATGGCCTCGCTGTCCTGTTTGATGAAGTTGACAACAAGCTCATGTTGGAAATGATAGCCTACGAAGCTGCAATCGCTTTTATGGACGAGTAACTACGTACATGCAGCCACAACAGATTGGAACCCATTGCACATGTCCCAACACCTTGTTGCATCTTGGAGATCTGGTCACATATCCCACGACAACAGTGGACATGGCTGCATTCGCCTGGACTCCGAATACATGAGCGGACAACAACGCCGAACAACACACACCTGTGGAAGGTGAGGCACTCCCCCGGAGTGGTCAGCGGCGCTTGGCAACGTTCCTCATTCTGACATACTGCTGCATTGGTCTGCATGTTGTTGCACTAATCTTGCCCGTACTGACACGCATATGCTAATAAAGTCTACGCACCTTCACTTGTATTCAACTGTGATGAGTGTTGGTTTGAATGACAATGTGTGTCTCACTGCCTATCTGGGTCACGGCCATACATGCGCACTGATAGCATTACCCAGGGAGTACCTTTTTGTGGAATCACTGTCCCTACATTCATCCATACTTTAATACTTGATTGAGCATAGCCATGACACATCTGTGTGAATTAGAATGTTTTATTCCCATTCAGTGGAGTGTTGAAGCTGGACCAGTACAGGGCCATGCAAACCCCACTTTGCAATGTTGCCCCGTGGAGGGCCAGCCGGAGTCCTTTAGGGATTGACAAGTTCATCGGGAGTGGAAGACTTCAGTCCGCAGTGTGCTTGCTGTGTCATTGGTAACCAAACCAAATATGGCAGTCCATGTCGAGGTCCAAGGTGAGTGTCGCTGAGTGTATCGGGGGACAGTGGAAGGTGTTATTCCAGGGCATGATGCAGGGGACAGAACCAAGCTGAAACAGGCCATATGGCGGAGAAGAATGCTACCACTTCATTCTTACCACAAAGCCTGATTCATCATCATCTCCGTCCTCTGATGTGTCCGGTGCCTCACATGCGGGTGGTGGTGTTTTGTCTGCATCACTGTGTCACAGTGACACATCAGGGGCCGGAAGTGGAATGTCTGCCGCAGTGTGTGGCACTGACACTTCAGGGGGTGGAGAAATGGATGGAGTAGTAGCAGCAGCATTCATCCGCGCCAGGCCTTGTGGTGGCAATGCCATGAAGAGGATCTGCAGGGCATGGAGGATCGCAGCTACATCTGACTGGTGTGCAGCCGTGGCAAACATTCTTTCCGCCTGCATCCGCTCCAAGCTCTCCATCATTCTCCTTATGTGTCCCACCTCCCGGCTGACATCGCTGGAGCCACTCTGACTAGACAGTTGTTCTTGGCTCAGAGTCATGACTCCAGCGATGTCAGCCATAGATTGTTGGAGAGCATGGAGCGGACAGTGGGTGTCCGTTAGGGACTGTAAGTCGTCCCTGATGGGACTTAGACACCCACGTATGGCATCTAGTTTGGCTGACATGAGCTCGGACCCCACCCGCAGCTGGTCAGCCATCTTCTCCTGGCACCCGAACACACGGTGTTGGTATGCCATGTGTTGGTCGTGGGGGTCCTGGGAGACAGCCGTGGTGGTGGGTGCTTCCTGCTGTGTGGTCTGTGCAGGGGGTGGGGTCTCATCGATGCAGCTGGGCTGCCCTGCTGCTGGAGGTGGGGTGCCGGAGCTGTCCATGAGCTGTTGGAGGGCGTCGTTGTAGATGTTGGTGTGGTCCTCTTCATCATCAGTGCTATGTTGTTGGGTCTGCTCTGCAGGAGGTGTTGATTCTCCCTCTGCAATGTGCAGGGGAGATGCAGATTGACAATGTGTTCACATGTATGTTCACGCATTGTACAAGTTTACATACAGACTGTGTAGGACTTGGCCTTTTTGGCTAAAGTTCCCTAAACCTTTTGCTTTCCCCCTAGACCGTTTTCCTGACATAGAGTTGCCAATTTAGATGCTTTGAGTACTTTGCCACTGCTGATCAGTGTCAAAGTACAAGTGTTCCCTGTGTAAAGTGTAATGGTAATTGGTTGGCCATAATTGGTATGTTTGCCTTACTAGTAAAGTCCCTAGTGATGTGCACTGTGTGTGCCAGGGCTAGTAATGCAAAGGTGCGCGGAGAAGGGAACTCAGGCCTGCAGTGTAGGGCCTGCGCGCAGTTTGCTAAGTTAGCATGTTGTCCTGACAAGGGCAATCACTTGTCAGGCCTTACTTTCCCTTTTGCGTACACAGTGGGCACCCCTGTGGAAGGTCCCGGGTAACCCCTGGGCAGGGTGCAGTGTAAGTAAAAGGCAGGACATATACTGAGGTGTGTGTTATGTCCTGACAGTGAAAAACACTCCATTTCGTTTTTCACTGGTGAAAGGCCATCCTGCCCATAGGACAGAATGGGGAGGCTGGGTATTGTGTTTGTTAGCCTAGTTTCCCATAAGTTTAAAATGGAGAGGTGAAGTTTAGTATGTATGAACTCACAGTGTCATAACACATCTTTCTATGAAAGTGGTTTTGTCACTGTGTGTTCAGAAACCACTCTTTTAGAAAGTGGCTGAGTTTGTGCTTTAAGCATTTCTGTGTGTCTCTGCTGAATGTGGATTGACTGTCTGGATCTGAGAGGGGAGAGGAGCTGGGGGAGGTCTTGACCTAGGGAGGGGTTGAGATGGCACCAGGCTGACCTGCATCCGGAGAGTAGGCGGAGGAGAAGCCCCGGGAGGTGAAGAGGCCTGGGTTGCGGCTATAAAACAATTGACCCATCTCCGGCTGAGTGATTAAGGATCCAGACCCCCAGTATCAAAGGAAGAAAGGTGACACTGGGAGGGAGACACCCAGAACTGATTTAGGCAGAGGTCAGGGACCCCTGAGCACAACGAACTTCAAAGACATTTAGGGGTATAACTATGAAAGCTGAGACCCCTGAACGTTGGAATAGAAATGGATTGAGACTGAAAAGGCTTGGACCCATTTTGTGGTCAAGAGGAACCTCTGCTAAGGAAGGAACAACTGAAGAGACTGCTGGAAAGGACCGACCCTTGCTTCGTGATCTGGGGCTGGTCTGCAGTTTGCTGTTTTAACCAAGGAAGAGGCTGTTGGAACTGTGCTTTGTGCGCTGGGTCCCCCTGCTTGAAGAAGACTGTGCTTTGTGCTGTGTCTTGTTACCCCAAGGGCCCAAGGTGAGCTGGCTCCCTGTTTGGAAACACAGGAACATAAACGTTTCTGGAGAAGTTTCAAGCGATGCGGTGGGCGCGTGTTGTGGCAGCTTGAGACCCTCGGAAGGTGTGCCCTGTGATCTTGGACACACGGAGGAGAAGTGAGACTCGGACGCGCTGGGTGCGTGTCATGGTGCACAGGAGGTGTTGGTGAAGAGCGCCTGGTCAACGTGTGCATCGAAGGTGAAGGGAGTCTCGGACACGCAGGGTGCGTGTCGTGGTGCACCGCAGGCGCTGGTGAAGAGCGCCTGGTCAGCGGGTGCATCGGAGGTGAAGGGAGTCTCGGACACGCAGGGTGTGTGTCGTGGTGCACAGGAGGCGTTGGTGAGGAGCGCCTGGTCAACGTGTGCATCGGAAGTGGAGTGAGTCTCGGACGTGCAGGGTGCGTGTCGGGGTGCACCGGAGGCGCTGGTGAAGAGCTCCTGGTCATCGAGTGCACCGGAGAAGTGAGGCTCGGGCACGGTGAGCGTGTCAGGGTGCGGCCGAAGGCGATGGTGAAGAGCGCCTGGATATCGGGGCACCGGAGTTGGAGTAAGTCTCAGTGAAGCAGTGTGCGTGCTTTGGTGCAACCTGGGACTGTGGAGGTGATCGGCTGATCATCGTGTGCACCGGAAGAAAGTGAGTCTCTGCAGCGCGGTGTGCGTGTCTTGGTGCCAACTGAGACCACAGGAAGGAGTGCCTGGTGAACGTGCACTCGGAGTCGACGTGAAGTCCCATCAGCGTGGTGTATGTGGCTTCGTGCCAGAGGAGACCCGGAGGGTGCTGTGGTGAACGTGCACCCGGAGTAATGTAATCTCAGAGGCGTGGGGTACGTGTGCCCTGCGGCCACCTGAGACCTTCCTAACAGTCGCGGCCCGGACCGGCAGCCCCGGAGGAGCTGAGCTGCCAGGCCGAGCCGCTGAGGCCCATTGAGAAAGTTCTGCACGGAAGGCCCAGTTCGCTGAAGGAGAGGAGAGTGGGGTCGCGCCCCCAGGTAACGTGGATCACTGCCTGGGCGGGGTGCGGGCTCGGAGGGACACTCTCTCGGCCTCTCAGTCCTTCTGGCAACGTGAGCCTTTGCTTTGGCTCAGATTGGGGCCCGTACTGACCAAAGGAGTGGCAGTACTGGGGCCAGAGTGAGAAGCTGTACTTTATGTCATTGTTAATGCGTGTGGGGGGCAACTGTTATCGAAGAGGCTGACTGGCGTAATACACGTTGCCAATATTGCTGCTAACGAACTGCCGGACTGTCTTATGACGCCTGACATTATTTCTGCATAACGAAGTACACAATTGTAGCGCTACACATTGCATTATTTCTCCATTGCAAAGTACAGGATTGTAGCGGCCCGCATTGCATTATTTCTTCATTGCAAAGTACATGATTGTAGCTATGCATTGCATTATTCCTTAATTGCAAAGTACATGATTGTAACGGTGCGCATTGCATTATTTCTTCATTGCAAAATACGTGATTGGGGTGTGACGCATTGCATTATTCCTTCATTGCGCAGTACATGATTGTAGCGGTACGCATGGCATTATTTCTCCCATTGCAAGGTACCGGGGTGTATCGTTACGCATGGTATTATTTCTCCTTTGCCCAGCACAAGATTGTATCGTTACGCAGCGCACTATTGTTTGTCCATTGGAACTTGTGTGATTCTAGCATTGCGACCAGCATACCATTTTGAAAGTGGTGGTTGGGATTTGAACCTACCAACCAGCCGGAACGAATATTACCCTTTATTATATGTTGGCTTTTGTATCGTTGGTCTGATCGTATATCTTTTTATATAAAGTTTATACTAGTTTTATCAAACTCGTGTGGAGTCCATTTGTGGTGTCACCAGTGGGTTGCTGTGAGTGTGGTTGTACATACTGTACACTCGTGCCTTGGAGATAGGCCTGGCTGCTCGTGCCAAGCTACTAAGGGGGTGAGCAGGGCTATCTCAAACGGTGTCCTTACTTGGCCTAACGTTGAGTGAGGAGTCTGGGTTCTTGCATTTGGTGACAGTGGTGGGGGACTGGGACTCCAGCTTCCAACAGACTGCATGACAATGTACATTGTGACTGTTTGTGAGGAGATGCCAATTTGATGCGGGACAGTTGACATTTCTGCACCATCAGGGATGTGAGGGTGTACTTGTACATTATCATCTCACAGTTTCCTGCTATGCCACATGCGAATGGCCATTTTCTACACACAAGCGGCAGCAGTTCTGTCCTCTGTTCTGTTGTGTGAATGTTGCAGTTTGTACCACATTGTTGTCAATGTTGAGGTGCTCTGATTCTTATGTGTGTGTGCTGCATTGTGGGTGAGTTGCCCCTTCAGCTCTGATTTAGTCTGGCCCTTATCCCTTTCAGGCGGTGTGCCTTTCACTTCTGTGCTTATACAGTGCTGAGATGTTGCGGACTTGGGTAAATTGGTCTCTTGTTCGGAGTTGTGACTCTTGGGCATGGTTTGTCCGCAGATGTGCTATACTTAATTGTGCATGTGTGCCACTGTGCCCATCTCCCCCCATCCCCCCAGTCCCTGGTCGTTACTCACCCTGTTGCTGTTGGGTCAGGTCATGTTGTGCAGTGTCCGGTCCCCCAAATCCTGCCACCGTCTCCCCAATGTTGGTCCCAGGCTGGTCCTCCATGGGGCTTGTGGGGTTCTGGTTGTTCTCTGTACTTTCTCCGGCTACCTCCATGGTGCTTCGCGGTTGTTTGTGTCTTGGTTGTGTTTTTGTTTGCCGCTTTTATAGTGGTTTTTCCCACCTGACTTGTGTGACTTGCAGGCCTGGCGCTGCTTATCGCTGAATTTTTTTTCGTAGTTGGGCACATTGCAACTTTTGTCACGTTTGGGTTTAGATTTTTATCGCCGTCCAGGTAATTTTCTCGCTGACATTTGACGCGTTGTCGGGAGACTATTGCATGTCACCGCCGTGTTGGGAATACGACGTTAACACAGAGTTATTTTCCCGCGATAGACGGCGATGTGAAAAATTGTGTTAACACATTTTGGCGAAGATTATCGCACGTTCTTGAGAATATCCCCCTGCATGTGGTGTACTTGTTTTATGCAGAAAATGGTGACCATAATGGTGAAAGCTGAACATTTCATCATAATTGGAACTACCAACATACATTTCTTCAAAATTAAAAACAGTAGAATGCTGTAGATCGTCTAGCATTTCATGCACTGTATCAATATCTCAATCATCAGAGATAGTACTAGGAGTGATAGCGTCATGCAAAGTAATTTTAAATACATATGGAATTTGAATAGTTTTAGTTGGTCCAAATTTATCAAAGGATACCTTATCCCAAACATTTCCATCAGGAACCTGAATTGCAGAAATGTTCACCAGGGAAAGGTCTCTTCACACTTTGTGTGATTAAGAGTTGGGTGTTAAAACCAAGCTAACCAGTTCAACAGCAGTGCATTCTAGGAGATAGTGTACATTCAGGAGCAGGAAAAAAACTGACACAAAGCCAATCTAAAAGAAGAGAAAAAGTAACAAAAATGTAACCCAAATGTATATCCATAGAGAGATAAAGTATGTCTTTTTCAGTCAAATGTTAAATTCATGCAGTTTACCTTTGGGAGGTAGTGGTGGGTCAGATGAATCAGAAGAGAAGTCATCAAAGTCAATGAAGTAGCCCGATGCTGTTCGACCTATTTAAGGCAGCTCTGGGGGCTGTGTAGAACTGGGTGTTTACTCAAATGGTAGTTCGTTGCAGAAGACACCATCTTTCTCTGTTTGCAGAATTGAAATCTGTGTTTCCATACATGTTGATTGTAAGGAGTTTGTCGATGTAAGAGGAAGAAGTGATATTTCAGTGTTTTCTGTCCCCAGCCGGAGAGAAGAAGCTTCATTGCTGATCAAATCTTCCATCGGGACTTCCTGTAGGGTAGTAAGAGGAAACGGGTAATTACCCGGCAGTCCTCTTGACCTACTGTGCAGAACCGGCCACATGATGTGGTTTGATGAGATCTATTAGACGCAAAGCTCTTATTTTTGCAGCCAGCAAGGGGCAGTAGAAATACAGTTCTGGTACCTTCAACTGGCAGGACAGGTACAGGTGCTCTGTAGGAAGGCCAGAATTCCTTTTTGTCCACAATCTTCTCCCGGGCGAGAACCCCGATCTTTGGAATCCAACCAGGAGTTGCTGGGGCATCCTTCACGTCACCAATGGCAGAACTTTCCTGCTGGACGTTCCTCTGAGCTTCTTGAAAGTTGTTAAGATCCTGTAAGCATCCAAACTTTCATGGATGTCAAATGGTGTTTCTGACGCCACTGTAATGGAACTGTCGAGGTCCGGAACCCACATCTTAATCCCAGACAGGATATCATAGGAAGTCCGAGCACCCAGGGATTTTCTAGGCAGATTATTGAGGGCTCTCTGGACCCCATGTTGGTGGTGAACCCAACTGCGACTTGAATCTAATACCCTAGCTGTTAAAGGCTTGGTTCTTCCTTTCTACTAAAGCACTTCCCTTGGAATGGTAGGGGGGAGGACGACTGCACAGCCACACCCAATTTTCCCATGGTTTCTCTGTAAGCCCTGGAGGCAAACGCCAGACCCTGGTCCAAATGGAATGTGTCTACTGCGTATGTCCCGATGAAGACTTGCAAGTCTTTTATAACAGTTCGGGCGTCAGCCGATCGCTGTGGCCAAACCCATAGGAACCGAGAGAAGGAATCCACTGCTACCAGATGTATTTGTAATCCCCATCAGAATATAAAGGGCCGAATTGGTCCAGATAAACACAAACCAGAGGCTTGTATGAGATCAATATAGGTGTCTGTGGTGGGTGAGCTATGGTGGAAACCTTGATCTGCTGGCAGAGGTCACATTTAAGGACAAAATCCTTGGCCTGTTTGTATTGACCTGTGCAGGTAAGTGCCTCTTTTGACATGGTTAGCCCCCACTTTTTGCCTGGTGTATGATGGGATTTTGAATTGAAAGTGCACTGGGTCCCTGATAACCAGGTTTCAGTGCCAGATCTCTTTCCTAAAACTGTACGATGATTGGTACAACTTCAGCAACCCCTGTAAGTCCCTAGTGGATGGTACCCCTGGTACCCAGGGCACTGGGCCTGAAAATGGTACACTAGGGCTGCAGCACAAATTGTGCCACCTCAGTGACCCCTCACCCAGACTATGCAAACTGCCATTGCAGGCTGTGTGTTTTGGTGCAGAGAAAACTGAACAATCGACATGGCACACAACCTTGGGTTCCATGCCCCCATACACTGCATGAGGTATAGGTAAGTCACCCCTAATGCAGGCCTTACAGCCCTAAGGCAGGGTGCACTATATCCCATGCCTGCACATATCTGCATGAGCAGATATGACCCTATAATATCTAAGTTCATTCTTGGATATTGTAAGTGCACAGTGAAGCCATATAGATTGCATGGGCTGGATGATTGTCCTCACGAGTTTCTTAGCTCCACGATGGCTTTACTGTACCTAGGCTGTCCAGAAATTGGTTAAACAAGATTGTGCCCGACAGTGCCCTACTGGCTGAAAATCAGCTGACCCGGTTTAAACCTAGTATCACTATTTTTTCACATCTATTGCACCCCTTGGCCACTTGTGGGAGCCAAAACAGAACTGAGAGTCCATAACGGGCGTCCCGGGTTGATGCAATGTTTTTTAGGGGCCCAGTCTGCGCTGTAGCAGTGGCCCCACCTCCCAACATGCAGGATTGTGGGAGACTGAGTCCTCAGAGTCCTTTCCTCCGAGAATCCAAAGCTGGAGTCTCAAATGTGGAGGTAACACACTCTCCTACCTTGCCCTTTTGATCAGTTCACAGATATTTCATCAAGGGATAATGCTGGCAAATTCACTTACATGTTCCTTCCTCATCCCCGTATTTGAGCAGCTGCTATTGTCCAATAACACATTTGAAATCAGATTACTAATTCTTCATTAGAAGTCTTGCCCGGATTTCACTGTTGTCATTAAGGCTAACACTGCTGCGAACAAACAGGGTTTGTCTTAACATGGCAACTGTCCACAAATGCTCACATTTTTATCAAACAATGTGGCTGATAGTGGCACCTTCGGTAGCAATACTTTTTGTCTTTATTTTCATATTTTAATACACATTAATATGATATGAGCAAAGATTTTACCGTTTTAGTACTTGCAGTAGCGGCTGCTACGGGACTCGGTGGTGAGGCGGGTGTGGGGTGGTGAAAAAAACTTTTTTTAAAACCACTTACCTGTGACAGCCGGCCGGCCGCCGCCTCTCCTCCGTCCTCTTCTTCCTGCTCCGGTACCGCAGCATAATACAGGAAGCAGCAGGAAGCACCCGGCTCCCAGGCTCCTGATAGCCAATCACAATGCTGCAATGCAGCGTTGTGATTGGTCTGAGCGCTGTGGATCGTCGCTCAGCTAGGGAATGGGGGTCTGGGCATGTTCTTCATGCAGGCTGCATTACAGCCTGCATGGAGAATATGGGAAGTGCGCATGACTGTTTTTTTGCAAACCACTCCTCTCCTGCTCCTCTGTCTTCAGAGCAGCCCCGCCCCACCCAGAAAGCTGCCGCAGCAGAAGGAAACATAAAATGATAATAACGCGAGTTATTATCATTTTATGTTTCCTGCTGCGGAGCAGTGGGGCGATGCTCCTCCACCTTAGTGGAGGAGCCGCCACTGAGTACTTGCTTAACTCCGTAAAGCAGCAAGCAATATCTGAAAAGTACACAACCATGTGACCTATGCAAAGGATCTACTACTACGTGGCACCACTTTTAGCGCATTTTTTTTTTATCTGATCAAACTAAAAATAATTTTTTTTTTTTTTAAACTGCAAATTATAATGCAGCAGATGCTAAATATATGGCAAATGCAGTATAATAATTATGTGAAAACCGGCGCAGCAGCAGGATCACATATTTACAGTGTCCCTCACTATACAGTCATTATGTTTTTAATACGGGGCTTTTATTTAAAACATCAGAAACACATTAAGTGCCTCATTTGGCATGTGAACACAAAGTTGGTCCTTGCTCCAATCGCTCCCTTGGAGGGAAGAAATATGCCGCCCTTTCTGTTAAAAAAAGAAGCGGCAGCAGGCCCTTTTCACAGGTCAATGGTGGCAGAGGGTGACGGGTAGATGGGACGGCAAGGTAGGGGGCTGAATGGGAGCTAAAATACATCGATTGCAGCACGTTGAGAACGGTTAAAAGTACTTTAAACGGAATCACTCGAACCAAGGTAGGGCTTTGCTGGTTGCAGGACCTTTATGCAAACAGTTCTTTTCAACCCTCTGAAGATTGTGCCTGAGCCCAGCATGCCAAAAGTCAGCCCTGGGACCAAAAGTTAAAAATTGTGCATTGATGATTTCTGCGCCCATCTTTTCACTTTGAGCGCGTTACAGGATGAATGGAAATAGCTTCCACTGATGACTTTTGCACACAGAAGAGTGCCTTGGGAGAAGCGGAAAGACTGTTTTGATACGTAATTCACCTTTATCACTGAAGAACTACTGGGGTACAAAAACTGACCTGCTATGGTGTGCAAACGACCTTACAACCATTAGTACTCCAAACGGGGAACAAAGCTGCAGTCTTGGTTTGTTTTATGTGACTGCACCGGAATAATATGCTTGATAAATGTGGTTTCAAAAAAGCGAAATCTCAGGAACGGATACATGTTTAGTGAACGAGTAACGATCTGAATGCCTTTCAATGTGAAATATGTTAGTGCCAGAGTGATGCAGCTTCTGAATGGTAGTGCTACATGTCTATTATTACAGCAAATATGTCGAAGATGGCATGGGCCTTCAGAATGCGGGCTACTGAAAGAGGCCAATAATGGGATGGGCATGCAGGGTGCTTTGTAATGTTTCCTGGGGGTGATCATTCAAAAGAGAACAGGGGTTGGATGGGCAAGAAAAATGAATTATTATATCATGCAGTTGAAGGAATTTCTATGTGGAGAGACTAAGGAATGTATCAGTCTTGCTTCCACACTATTCCTTCCACTTCCAATGTTTTTCCCCATCAGCCATTAAATAATAAGAGAACATGAAGCCTGAATCTTCCTAGAACAAGTTATGCATCAATCTCTGTCAGCCCAGCCCTCTATGATGATGTATTACTTTTAGAAACATGAAATGTGCAGTAAATAAAAGGCACCTAGTCCCACCTTTGCAGCTCATTTTCTGCCTCTCCTTCACAGAGGCCCCGAGATTTACCTTTGCTTTCGCAATACTATTGCCATCAAATGTATTAATACGAACACACTTTGAAGCAGTTCAATTTACTGTTTTCTAAGACTCCTATAAGAGACTTGAATATGTATTTGTTTTCAGGTATTTGTTGAGCGCTGTATTACTGGAAGGCATCATGGACCTAGGAGGTCAAAAAATTTGCTACTTTTATAAAGACAAAGCTAGGCCTTTTGTGCTTTAAGAAAGTTCAGAAACTCGGTCTGACACCAGTGAGTGGCTGCCATCACTGAGAAGGCCCAACTATCTAGCACTGCTATCCTCACCTTTGAGATCTGAAGGATACAGTAATTTTATGACTTGAGAGCTCAAGGGTGGTGGTACCTGGTTACTCGCAATCTGAGGGGAGCGTGCAACATAACATTTAAGGTTTTATGTACCAAGCATGAGGGTTTGAAAATCACCCATTTCTTAACAGGGAGCCAGTGGAGTGAAGATTAGGCCTGGGAGGTGAACTCCACTCCATTTGCGAAGTTTTCCGCACTCCGCGCTACGCGAAGTTCTAAAAAACTCTGCTCTGCGCAGGGAAATTCAAAGCTAGACCCTCTCCCAGCGAGATTTCTTAATGCGGGCAGTCGCGGATGGTTGTGACCGCTCGCATTGAGAAACCTTCCATTTGCTTTGAGGAAGCTGCCACTAGAGTTGAGCTGCAGAAAGAAGCAGCGCCCTCTTGCACAGTGCATGATGGAGTTCATGCTGATTTTGCAGCGCGGGACAAACTCGACGCTAAAAATCAGCTCGAACAGCGAGACCTAACGCAGTCAGCTGCTTGCGGAACTCCGCGTAGCGTGGCAGAGTTTTTTGGTAACTTCACGGAGTTCCGCGAAGTGGAACTCTGCAAACTTCGCCTAGGCCTAGTGAAGATATGGCAGGTGTCACATGGTCTTGTCTGGGGAGAGCTAACACCATCCTGGCCCCAGAGTTTTGGACCAGCTACAGAGAATGAAAGCGACAATCTGGATACTGATCACTGCAGTAGCCCAGCCATTAAGAGATAAAAGGGTTCATGATCTGAACTTTATGAAATGAGAAGAGCAAAGAATAAAATCAAGAGCTGACTATTACTTTAATTTGTGTACTGGGTGTTTTGGCATTGCCCTTCTCAAGTGCCAATGTTGAGAGGGCCTTTTCAAAGATAAAAGTCTGCATTGGAAGGAAGGAGTCAGTGTGCATAACCAAACACTCACTGAAGAAGTATTGTATGGTGTGCTCAAACAAGTTTGATTTGTAAAAATGTATTTGGATCTCATATACACAGTATGTACACTGTCTATATACTATGCACTATCAGTGCAGAAAGTAAGCAATAATAAAATCAAAACGTTCCATAAACACCGGAAAACCACAGTTTCTGTTGTTTTTAATGGCGGGAAAATGTGTAACCACTGATAACAACTGTTTGCTATTGAAATCACTAGAAAACACTGAGAAACTCCCATCAGAATTTACCAAAAATAGAAACTGAAAACAAGAAAGCCCAACTGTACCCTAAGATGTTTGGTACCAAACATCTCGTCTTAATAAATCCTCACTGATGCCAGTGTTGGATTTATTGATAAATGCACACAGGGGACACCTTAGAGGGTCCCCTGAAAACCTACCAAGCACTGGTGTGGTCTTTGACTAGTCTTAGCCAACCTGCCACCACCAGACATGTTTCTGACCTCGTGGGGTGAGAGCTGGCACTCTCAGAGGCCAGGAACAAAGCCTGGTCTGGGCAGAGGTGCTTCACACCTCCCCCAGGCCAGGATGGCCTTCCAAGGCGGGAAGCTTCAAAGGTGATGCCACCTTTGAAATGTGACCCAGGCATCTCTAAGTAGTGGAGGATGTCAACCTCCCTGTCCTGCTCCACATTTGGCAAGTGTTAAATTAGGAGGTGGGTCCCCATTCAGCCAGCTCCACCCCTAAGGTGGGACAGGTGATGTCGGGCCCACTTTTCATTTCCCTTCATCTTGGTTTGAGAGGGCATTAGCCAATTAGGGCTAGGGTAGTGCCCATTCCCACAGGAAGTGGTCACTTAGAGGGTGTAGACACTCTAAAGCTAGGTAACCAATTGGCTACTACCTGTCAACCCCTTTAACGTCCCTAAATTTAGTATTTAGGTGGCATCCCTGGACCCTGAACTTTAGATTCGATGAACACAAAGAAGATATGGACAAAGAGGAGCTGCTGACCCGAGAACAGAAGACCTGCTGCACAATGTTGGCATGAAACCCTGCCTGCTGCTTCCAGGACTCGACAATTGTGGTAGGGCTGAGTCATCCTGCTGCTGTGAGGACTCCAAGAACCCCAGAGCCCCCCTCAGCCCTTCACTAATCACCAGAGAACTCCCTTGGGATAGAGGAACTAATCCCCTGCAGACCGCAGGTACCAAACCCACAGAGTATGGTTTACCAACTTGCTGCTCTCCGGCGACTCTGATGCAGCATCCAAGCAAAAAGCAGTACATCAGCTCCAGAGGGTCAGATCCGTCTCCCCACTATGTATGGAGACACCAGGACCTACTGGAACTGTGTCGCACCAATACCAGGGGTACCGGACCCTTTGCAACCTACACCGAGATGAAGAGTACAATCTGGACTCCAACTACCCAGGAACCAAGCACCCTTTGAGGGACATTAAGGCCCCTGAGACTCACTTCGTGAGTGGCCCAGCTGTCCAGGAATTGCCTCTACAACCTGCCGGCCCCTGATCGCAAGGACATCTTGACCCACGCTACCCAGCTAACCTATCTGCACTGAACCCAGCACGCCCGACCTAAGTATCAATGAACCAGCTGTGCTCCCGTGGTCCTGAGGCCCTTGCGACCTGCTACCTCGAGTGGTACCCCTCTGACTTACCTTTATGTCATCTTGTGCAGTGTGTTTTCAGGAGGCCCCCTTCTTCATAGCACACTAGCTGCCAATGACTTCAGCACCCTGCTCCCGGCCAAATCCGGGACGCTCCCAAGAATCCGCTGGTGGAATATTGGATGTGGCCTTTCTACTTGTCTAAATCCCAAAGGTGAACCTCGAAATTCAACTGTATAATTTTATATGCACTTTTCTATTTTTTCCCATTAACTTCAATGGTGTGGATTTGCACACAAAAGTGATTTATTTTGCGAACTTGAAAAATTCATATCTTGAAAAGGACTTACTGTAGAACAAAGTTCTTGGTCTAATAAATTATGTAAAAATCTGAGTTATTTTTGTAAATTGGTCTAGGATTTATTCTTGAGTGTGTGTATCATTTATTGCCTCTGTAAGTACAACAAATGCTTAGTACTACCCTCTGATAAGCCTAACTGCTCGCCCACACTACCACAAATAGAGAGTTAGTGTTATCTACTTTTGCCTCTGTATACCAATCTGGGTATCACTGGACTCTCTGCACAGTGTACTTCATTTTAGTGCACTATATAGAGAACCAGCTTCCTACATTGGTGAATCAGCGGTGGGGTCTACTACTTTGCATTTGTGAATACCACTCTGTCAATAAGTGACCACACGAATAAATCTCAAAATTGCCTTTCGCCAGTTGTATTTTTCGATTTGTCTATTTTGCCCAGTTGTTAGAATTTAAAAATCTTACTCTAGTTAGGACAAAAGAAAAGTGTTAAGGTTTTCTTCTTTT